>CM059188.1:99296828-99746828 GCA_030323885.1 Branchipolynoe longqiensis | reverse complement strand
GGGGGGGGGAGGCGGTGGATCAAAAATCCGCCGAGGCGGCCGGGGTCTGGCGTTCACGGGCTTGCTTGGTTAGGCAGCCGGCCTCGCTGTGCATGGTCAGTATGCGCCGCACGTTGGCGCAGTAGGCGCACACGTGCCGGTGCCTGTCCCCCACCTCGCCGTGGGCCTCCCCGACGGGGGCCCAATCGCACGAGGCGTTCTTGCTGTTCCAGGCGGGGCAGGGGGCCCCGTGAGTCTGCCTATCGTATGCGATGCGGGTGTCGAATTGGGCCCGGGGCAGGTGTGCGCCTCGGGGAGGGTCGTCGCCTCAGGGGGTCGCTGCCAGGCGGCCTGAGGGGCGGGCAAGGTGAGGGCCTCCACCCTCACCAGGTTGAGGGCGACCTGGTCATGCCACCCCTGGGGGAGTCTCCCATCCGCGATCCATGTGAAGATCGTCTCTGAGTAGTTGCGGACGGTAGCCCAGGGGTAGATCAGGTTGTCCCTCAGCAGGGTGAGGTGGTGGTGGTGTAGGCCTCAGATGGAGTGGGTGGGGAAGTTAGGGTGATCGATCAGGGTGAGTAGGGCGAGGCTATACTCGTCCTTAGTGGCCTCGCCCCTCCTCACTGGCTTCCTCTCGGGCCCCCTCTCCACCAGGTCTGAGGGGAAGATGTAATCTGACCGTATACCTTGCCGCCTCACGGAGCGCCGCGCCTCGGCGGAAGCCAGTATCTCCCTCACGGCGTCGGCTGCGGATGCTGGGGTGTGCTCGATCGGCTCCTTGTAGTAGGTGGGCGGAGGAGCAGGGGCGGCTTGGGCGGCGAGGTGGTTATACCGCTTGTACTGGGGGTGTACCGCCCCCGGCAGGGTCGCTTGAGGTGGCGGCGGGGGCCGAGCGACGGCTGGGGCGCGTGCCCGAGGTGCGGGGCGGGCGCTGTGGTGTAGGCGAGTTGGCGCATTGGTGCAGGTGGGGGCATCTCCGGCGAGGCTTGGGGTCCCCCCGACTCCAGGGGGTCCATACGGGCGTCCATACGGGCGGTAGTCTGGCGCTGCTCAGTCTCGAGGCGCTGGAGGGCCTCGAGGATCGCCGTCGTGTCGGCGCCCGAGGTGCGGTCCGAGGGTGCCGAGGGGGACGCCGGTGCCCAGGAGGGTGAGGCGCCCCGCGGTGAGCCTGAGGAGGGTCCCGGCGTGGCCAGGGCGGTGGCCAGGGAGCCCTTGCGGCCCTTTCCCTTTCCTTGTCCTGGTATGCTTGGAGCGGCCTGAGGAGTTGCAGCGGTCCGAGGTGGAGTCGGCGTGGCGGAGGTCCAAATCAGGAAAAGGGGCAGAGCGGCGAGGAGGCTGGAGGGCGAGTGGCTGAGGGTGGCCAGCGGGCGGCCTTATAAGGGAGGGCTGGAGGGCGATGGCAGGTGAGGTGTGAAAGCAGCCGGCCGGGGGGAGGGCGAGGGAGAGGTGAGCAGCGGGCGTCGGGTGAGGCGAGAATACCGCGCGACAGCCCGGGGCGGGGGAGTGTCTCTTCCTCTCCACGCATCAAACGCAATGCTTCGCATTACGACCAATTCTTGTTCTAAATATTAAAATGCCAAATGTGTCAACAGACACTTGTTTCAGAGAAATATATAACCAATATATGACTAACCATACTAATTTTCTAGTTCTACATATGTCATTAACCATAAAATAAGTAAAACTGACTCTGGCTATGGCTCTAACACTAGACTCAGTAGCCAGATTTGTCTCAATCTAAATGCACATGGCATAAGATGTGCTGATGATATTGATGTAAATGCAATGCTGGATAAAAGATTAATATCTTAATTTATTATATATATTGTTTTAGTTGGTATTCTATGTACCAAACAAGAGCTGAGATGAGCTGAAACTAGCACATTTCATAGCTGCACCCAGTGTATTAGCATGTGCCATGTGCTTCTCGCGGGTTTGTTTTTCTTCCACGCATCCCACAATTCACCGCGCCGCTGGAATGGTGATGTAGTCTATAGGAGGGGTGGGAAGGGGAGGGGGAGTAGGAGGGTGTGGTGCACCTCACCTAGTGGGGGGGGGGGGGGTGAGGAGGAGCGGGGTGGGGCGGGGCCAGGCCGGGTGGGCGGAACAGGGCGGAGCGGGTTAGGTGCAGGTTCTGTGAGTGAAGGGTGTGGTGATAGGTCTGCTGATGTGAATTGTTTGAGTGGGGTGGGGTGGGTGTGGGTGTGGTGTGAGTGGTGCGAGTGGTGTGAGGGGTGTGAGTGATGTGAGTGGTGTGAGTGGTGGAGTGGTGGTGTGAGTGGTGTGAGTATGGTGACTGTGGTGATTGGTGTGACTGATGTGAGTGATGTGAGTGGTGTGAGTGGTGTGAGTGGTGGTGTGAGTGGTGGTGTGAGTGGTGTGAGGGTGGTGTGCGTGCGGTGAGTGGTGTGAGTGGTGTGAGTGGTGTGAGTGGTGTGAGTGATGTGAGTGGTGTGAGTGGTGTGAGTGGTGTGAGTGGTGTGAGTGGTGTGAGTTTGGTGAGTGGTGTGAGTGGTGTGGGGGTGGTGAGTGGTGTGAGTGGTGTGAGTGGTGTGAGTGGTGAGTGATGTGTGTGGTGTGAGTGGTGTGAGTGGTGTGAGTGGTGGAGTGAGTGGTGTGAGTGGTGTGAGTGGTGTGAGTGGTGTGTGAGTGGGGTGAGTGATGTGAGTGATGTGAGTGGTGTGAGTGGTGCGTGGTGTGAGTGATGTGAGTGGTGTGAGTGGTGGAGTGAGTGGAGTGAGTGGTGTGAGTGGTGTGAGTGGTGTGAGTGGAGTGAGTGTGGTGAGTGTGGTGAGTGCGGTGAGTGGTGCAAGTGGTGTGAGTGGTGTGAGTGGTGTGAGTGGTGTGAGTGGTGTGAGTGGTGTGAGTGGTGTGAGTGGTGTGAGTGGTGTGAGTGGTGTGAGTGGTGTGAGTGGTGTGAGTGTGTGAGTGGTGTGTGGTGGTGTGAGTGGTGTGAGTGGTGTGTGTGGTGTGAGTGGTGTGAGTGGTGGTGAGTGGTGTGAGTGGTGTGAGTGGTGTGTGAGGGTGTGAGTGGTGTGAGTGGTGGTGGAGTGGTGTGAGTGGTGTGAGTGGTGTGAGTGGTGTGAGTGGTGTGAGTGGTGTGAGTGGTGTGAGTGGTGTGAGTGGTGTGAGTGGTGTGAGTGGTGTGAGTGGTGTGAGTGGTGTGAGTGGTGTGAGTGTGGTGAGTGGTGTGAGTGTTGTGAGTGGTGTGAGTGGTGTGAGTGGTGTGAGTGGTGTGAGTGGTGTGCGTGGTGTGAGTGGTGTGAGTGGTGTGAGTGGTGTGAGTGTGTGTGAGTGGTGTGAGTGTGGTGAGTGGTGTGAGTGGTGTGAGTGGTGTGAGTGGTGTGAGTGGTGTGAGTGGTGTGAGTGGTGTGAGTGGTGTGAGTGGTGTGAGTGGTGTGAGTGGTGTGAGTGGTGTGAGTGGTGTGAGTGGTGTGAGTGGTGTGAGTGGTGAGTGGTGTGAGTGGTGTGAGCGGTGTGAGTGGTGTGAGTGGTGTGAGTGGTGAGTGGTGTGAGTGGTGTGAGTGGTGTGAGTGGTGTGAGTGGTGTGAGTGGTGTGAGTGGTGTGAGTGGTGGAGTGAGTGGTGTGAGTGTGGTGAGTGGTGTGAATGGTGTGAGTGGTGTGAATGGTGTGAATGGTGTGGTGGGTGTGCGTGTGGGGTTGGAGCATGGTTCGTACTGGTGCCGGCCTCATCACACGGCGATATCCCGGTGTGGAACAGCCGCCCAACGGCGCTATTTCACGCACAACCACCGTCAGACTCACTGAAGCACAGCTCCCATTCACCAGTGACGGCTGTCATTTGGTGCCAGTCCTTTGTCCTTGATGTTTTTATTGGTGTTTTGTTGTTGCCTTTGTATGGTTTCTTTTCTGGGTAGTTTCTTTTTTTAAGAAAAGTGACATTCTCAGCAATTGTTGGTCTTTTTTTTTTTCCTCTTTTTTTTTCTTATAACTTTCTGGATCTTAGGCAATATGTCATTTCCGCTTTATCCCAGCACTGGTCTCCTGGTCTGTCTGTTTGAGCTTTACGTTATATCCATGAGGCAATGTGCCACGATATGTACCAGTGTACCCTAAACCACTAGGTGTGGCACTCTACACCTAGGTAAGACAATATATCCCCACGTCAGGCCGAGTATCACTTGATGTACCATTGTAACACTAGGTCAGGCATGATATCACTAGATGTACCACTATTCCACTCAATGTACCCTTAGATGTACCATTGTACGACTATGTCAGCCCGGGTATGACTAGATGTACCATCGTACCACTAGGTCAGGCCGGGTATCACTAGATGTACCATTGTCCCACTAGGTCAGGCCGGGTATCACTAGATGTACCATTGTCCCACTAGGTCAGGCTGGGCATCACTTGATGTACTAATATCCCACTAAATGTACCCCTAGATGTACCATTGTACCACTAGGTCAGCCTGGGTATGACTAGATGTACCATTGTACCACTAGGTCAGGCCGGGTATCACTAGATGTACTAATATCCCACTAAATGTACCCCTATCTGTACCATTGTACCACTAGGTCAGGCCGGGTATCACTAGATGTACCATTGTACCACTAGGTCAGGCCGGGTATCACTAGATGTACCATTGTCCCACTAGGTCAGGCTGGGCATCACTTGATGTACTAATATCCCACTAAATGTACCCCTAGATGTACCATTGTACCACTAGGTCAGCCCGGGTATCACTAGATGTACCATTGTCCCACTAGGTCAGGCCGGGTATCACTAGATGTACCATTGTCCCACTAGGTCAGGCTGGGCATCACTAGATGTACCATTGTCCCACTAGGTCAGGCTGGGCATCACTAGATGTACCATTGTCCCACTAGGTCAGGCTGGGCATCACTAGATGTACCATTGTCCCACTAGGTCAGGCTGGGCATCACTTGATGTACTAATATCCCACTAAATGTACCCCTAGATGTACCATTGTACCACTAGGTCAGCCCGGGTATCACTAGATGTACCATTGTCCGACTAGGTCAGGCTGGGTATCACTAGATGTACCATTGTCCCACTAGGTCAGCCTGGGCATCACTAGATGTACCATTGTCCCACTAGGTCAGGCTGGGTATCACTAGATGTACCATTGTACCACTAGGTCAGGCCAGGTATCACCAGATGTACCATTGTCCCACTAAATGTACACCTAGATGTACCATTGTACCACTAGGTCAGGCCGGGTATCACCAGATGTACCATTGTACCACTAGGTCAGGCCGGGTATCATTACATGTACCACTAGATGAGGCACTGTACCACCAGATGCGTTAGTGATTACAACCACATTGTTTTCGAGTTCTCAAAGACCTCCTAATAACATTGCAAATTTTGTTCATCCACGTTTAGCGTACTATGTGATTAAGTGGTGAAGATTTCAATGTGTAGACTATTGTCGTTTTTCTCCTCTTACTGCTCCTTACCAACTCCTAGAAATACCACCGAGCCTGGTGGTCGAATCGGTAGAGCGTTGGCCTCGCGTGCGGGACATCGGCAGTTCGGTTCTAGGTTGAGTCAAACCAAAGACTTATCAAATTGACACTTGTCGCTTCCTAGCTTGGCGCTCAGCATTATTAGGATAGGGCAACGACCGGTTAGCTCAGTTCCAGGATAATGTGACTCAGGGTCATGGTGCTGGCAACCTGATATCCCAATGGGGCAGCACTATTAAGTCGCCATGAGTGTGCACTGTCACAAATCGGTACCCGGCCTGATATGACCTTAGATGTTGCCAGGACGTAAAACTCCAACAACCAACCTAGTAATGCCAAGTGCCAGGTTAGGTGGCGACAAGTGTCAACTCAATCAAGCTTAGGCTTGACTCGGCGGGGGATCAAACCCATGACCCTGTTGAACAAGATCAATAGCAGCAGACTGGAACAACAAAGCCTTGAGGCGTGAGCTGTGCCTTAAGATGGGCACTCCCTGGGGCCCACCACGTGATCAACAACCCTGCACTAACTCAGTCCACCTCCTCCTTCTTCGTCCCTGAAAAGAAAACCAAATTCCGTCTGCTTTGTGTGTGTTTTTTTTTTGTTTTTTTTTTTTTTTTTTTAAAGAATCCTCTTCCCTTTCCACCAACAACAAAACGGGATGCAGGAATCAACATTCATCATTATTCTTCCAAACTATAAGTTATGTATTGGGATTCACGTAAATATATATATGAAGAGTTCAGGCGCAAAATCACGTAAATGCAAACCCAAAAATGACGTTTAAATAAAATAAAATTACATGAAAATAATTGTAAAGCTCACTAATTCCACTTTCCATATGGTCACATGGTTATGGAGCAATGAACAGACGAGAAGGAATATAAAAAAAAAATTAACTTTTTGAAGCTTTGATTCCAATGTTTATCTCCACTTTTGGATTGGCGTTTACGTGGTGTTGCGCCTGACCTCTTCATATATATATATATATATATATATATATATATATATATAACAACAGAGTAGAAATAACAGATTGGTTATGACTTCCGTAATTTGATACTTATATAATTCACACACGTATTGAGAGAGAGGGAGCGAGCGAAATAGAGAGGGAACGCGTGAGAGAGAATGAGCAGGAGAGATCATTCCACCCATGCGTGTGTGTGTTTGTTGTTGTTTTACGTCCTAGCAACATCTAAGGTCATATCAGGACGGGTACCGACTTGTGACAGTGTGCACTCATGGCAACTTTATAGTGCTGCCCCACTGGAAGACCTGGCCGCCAGCACCATGACCTAATATGCCACTCAGTCACATTATCCTGACACTGAGTCAACCAGTTCTTGTCCTATCCTAATAATGCCGAGCGCCAGGCTAGAAAGCAACAAGTATCAATTTCTAAGTCATTGGTTTGACTCGACCAGGGTTCGAACCCATGAAGTAGCGCTCACATTGAGTGAATTCTCAGTGAGCATATGTATTTATGCGAATATTATATAGGTAGACACAAGTATCAATTTTATAAGTCATCAGTTTGACTCTGCTGTGATTCTAACTCTCGACCTGCACTCTACCGATTCGGCCACAGCGTCCTGTCTTGGGTGGGGTCACCCCCCCCCCCCCTCCACCCCCTGTCCAGCTCTTCCCGCGTTGATAATTGTTTAAACGTTAGTAAAGCTGACTTGATCTGGTTTGCCAATACTTACAATTTGGTTTACTAATGGTTTGCTAATATCAATGTGATTAAAGTTGCACAATCCAATTGTTTTGAGTTTGTGCATTTAAAAATAAATATATATATATATAATACGTTTAATCATCATCAGCAAAAGCAATATCACCGGACACGGTGGCCGCATCGGTAGAACGCAGGCCTCCTGTGCGGAAGGTCGGGAGTTCAATTCCCAGTCGAGTCAAACCAATTGAAATATCTAGAAGGACATTACCTAAATAACTATTAATGTAACTCAACACTTATACTTGGTCAGGAAGTGGATTCTATTATTTTCTTACTTTCACATAGATACAATTACAAACGTGCACAAAATAACAATGCACAATTACAACCTGCAACCAACAATCAGATACAGTTCCCACAATATTCTCTGATGCCTCTCCACTGCAACAATAATTCCACTACCTCACCTTGTATACTGGCCACTCTCCTTCCTGGTCCTATCTGCTCCAAGCAATCTCTCCTCTCAGCAATCTCTCCTCTTAGCCTGGCTGCCCACCGGCGTGTGTCTCTACCCCTCTAAGCTACCTCTACTTTATACCAAGCCAGACCCAGGCTGGTTCCCCCAACAACACAACTACCCCTAACAACACAACTACCCCCAAAAACACAACTACCCCTATCCCCAGTACGGGGTGCTTCACAACATGCATCTCTCCCAGTGCTGGGTGCTACCAACATACAGCTCTCCCAGTGCCGGTTGCTACCAACATACAGCTCTCCCAGTGCTGGTTGCAACCAACATGCATCTCTCCCAGTGCCGGTTGCTACCAACATGCATCTCTCCCAGTGCCAGTAGATACCAACATACAGCTCTCCCAGTGCTGATTGCTACCAACATACAGCTCTCCCAGTGCTGGTTGCTACCAACATGCATCTCTCCCAGTGCTGATTGCTACCAACATACAGCTCTCCCAGTGCTGATTGCTACCAACATTCAATTAGTTACCCACCCCACCCACAGTCCTGGTTACGACTAGCGGCAATGACACCTGCCGACTGGCTGCAATGACACCTACCGCACAGAGTGGCATAACACTTAATCCGGTATCCTGGACATCTGCCACACAGAGTGGCATAATGCTCAATCAAATTTCCTTGACCTAACAGCTTACTGTAACTCTCTAATGGGCCTGTCACATTACAGCGTATGGCGGCGGCGTATATAAAATGTACCGATAAAATTGTTAAACCATTGCGGGACGACTTATGGAGACCTTTGTGCACTGATATGAGCGTATGCGTAGTGTGTGAGTAGCGTATGAGTAGCGTGTGAGTATGTATCAGTTTTCGGTGCATACGCCATCATACGCCGTCATAAGCTACGCATACGCTGTATACACCCGGTCCCTCCCTCCCCCTCTCTCCCTCCCTCCCTCCCTCGCGGTGCATTTATATACCGAGAGCATACGCCGGGCATACGCTGAATATACGCTTTGTACAGGCTGAGAATACACTATGAATATGCTCAAATACGTTACATGCACGCAAGGCGTACACTACATACGGTATAGATACGTCGAAGGAGCGGTTTTAGTGTATGCGCAACGCAAGATGGCATACTATAGCGTATGCGCAACATATGACGGCATACGCTTAGCATATGCATAGCGTATGAGGAGCGGATGAGCCTTATGTCGCCATACGCTGACATTTTTTAGCATGCCCAAAAAATGTTAGGACGGACACGCGCATGACAGCGTATGAGGGATACGCCGGGCATATACGACGTATGCGCAGCATATGCGCAGCGTATGCGAAGCATATGCGAAGCATATGCGAAGCGTATGCGAAGCGTATGCGAAGCATATGTGAAGCGTATCTGAAGCGTATGCGAAGCATATGCGAAGCGTATGACGGCATATGATGGCGTATGTGACGAAAGCCGATACGCCGGCATACGCTTCCGCCATACGCAATAATGTGAGAGGCCCATTAATAATTGAACCCAATCTACACCTCTACCGTAAACCCTACTCACATTTTGTTTTACTATAGAACCTTCTGGCCTATTTTATATTTAAACCATTCCTACTTATGTAATCATTTTACATATATTATTACGACTATTCCTTATACACGACACCTCAAAATTTAACCCAAAAAGTCACATATATTTACACAATGACTTAGGAAATTGATAGTTGTCACTTCCTAACCAGGTGCTCGGTATTAATAGGATAGGGGCAAAGACTGGTTGGCTCGGTGTCAGGATAATGTGACTGAGTGGAATATCATATCATGGTTTGGACAGCCTGGTCTCCCAGTGGGTCAGCACTATGAAGTCACCATGAGTGTGCACTATCACAAGTTGGTACCCGTTCTGATATGACCTTAGATGTTACCAGGAAGTAAAACTCCAACAACCATCCAAACAGCAGCAGCAGCAATCCCTTAACCGCGAGGGTCGTTGGGGCAGCACAGATGATACATATATTTAGGGTGGTAGATATATATAGTCTTCCTTATTTGAGTTTGAAGTAATATTTATTTTAAAGAGTTAATTAACACTGGAGATGCTTAAAGGCCAAGTCGCACCTTACCGGACTGGGGAACCGGACGAGAACCGGACACTGTCCGGTACTGTATGGCGATGTCCGGTACATGTCCAGTACCCATCCGGCGGTGTCCGGTGGTGTCCGGCGGTGTCCGGTACAAGTTTTGAACATGCACAAAACTCCTACCGGACACCGCCGGACTGATGTGTCCGGTTGGTGTCTGGTTTGTCCGGTACATGTCCGGTGTGGCAGTAAATCGCAAACCCCTGGAAATTGCACACCCCGGGGTTTGCGATTTACTAGGAAATCACAAACCCCCCCTGGAAATCGCAAACCCCCCCTGTGTTTTGGGACTGATTCGGGCCAAATCTATTCAATGCGACCATATTTAACAGAATTACATACTCAAATCGTGAAATTTCCATTAAATTAACCCTAAATTCGAAGCGTTATTAAGGCTACCGCCGTAACGGCGGAGATATTAGCAGTAGGGTAAAATACGCCGTGATGTGTGTGCTGCGGCAATGCTATGTCTATGGGGAGCATTTATTTTTGTAAAATAAATAAAAAACTTTCATCGAATCGATTAAAAATATCTCAATGCGCGATTGAAGAGGAAGATCTGAGGTATTTAATTTAACCTAAGAGCAATTTTATGTGAAAGTATTAAAAACAGAGATAATAGTGAAAGTTGGGATATTCTGAGTGTCAGTGCCAGTGTTAGCCTTACCAGATCATGGTAAGGCTAACACTCAGAATGGGGGTTTGCGATCTCCAGGGGGGATATGCGATTTCCTAGGAAATCGCAAACCCCCCATGCCCATATATGGCATGGGGGTTTGCGATTTCCTAGGAAATCACAAGTGGGGGTTTGCGATTTACAGGGTTTGCGATTTCCTGCTACACCGGTACCCATCCAGTACCCATCCAGTACCCATCCATACATGTCCGGTACCCATTCATTGGTGTCCGGTTTGTCCGTTTTGTCTGGTACATGTCTGGTACCCATCCATTACGTGTCCGGTTCTCGTCCGGTACATGTACGGTATATGTACGGTACTTGTCCGGTCGCCTGGTGGCAATTGACCCAATTCTGCTCCATTTCGATACATTTCGATACATTTTGTGTACCGGAGAGCACCGGTCTAGAAAATTCTTTGTCCGGTGGTCTCCGGTACTCAGTCCGGTACGGTGTGCAGGTGCTTAAAACGAAGACAACAATTAATTAAACTGACCGTGCATGCCGAAATGCTGGACATTATTTATAGGTTTCGACAATGAGATGTTTTATTATTAGATTGACTTAGCATGTATTCCTTCTATGCAGTAATAAATGTAGAATATTATATATACATATATATATACAGTATAACCCCGTTAAACCAAGCTCGGTTAAACCAAACGATCGGTTAATCCAAACTAATTTCGGCGGCCCAGCAAAATACTACCACTTATCATATAAAAAAGTTGCTTAAACCAAAGTCGGTTAATCCAAATTATCGGTTAATCCAAACAAAATTATCGGATCCCAGGCCACTCCGGTATCGTTAAACCAAACTTCCATGTGGTTAAAAGGTCATCTGAGACCCCACTGACTTTTTTATATGATAAATGGTAGTATTTTGCTGGGCTGCCGAAAAAAAGTTTGGATTAACCGATCGTTTGGTTTAGCCGAGCAGGATTTAATGGGGTTATACTGTACATACATAAAAAAAACAATAATCAAAGCGACTACATACATTGTATATTCCATGTGCTATACACACTTACTTAAAGTCAAAGTCAAAGCTTGGTTATACCAATAATCGGTTAATCCAAACACATTTCTATGGTCCCTTCAAGTTTGGTTTAATGGGGTTATACTGTATATATATATATATAAATATATATGTGTATACATGTATATATATATATATATGTGTGTGTGTGTATATATATATATTGCATATGTAGGATAACATCTAGGGGAGTGTTTTGGTTACGGAAATTGGATGCTTCTGTCGGGCTGTAAAAAGCTTTAAATAAATGTACATTTAAAGAGAGAGAGAGAAAACAAAGACAAAAACAAAATCGTGTAGCGGCACTACTCTTGGTGACTGATAAGAACCATGTGAGCACAGCAAGACCAATTCCAGCACGGTATTAGGTGGTGTTAAATACATTTTAATGATGGGAGCCCCTTCTGCGAATGGGAGAGTGTGGATCGTTGAGAACTTTCACATTTACTACATTCCTTCAAACCATTTCTCCTCCAGCTGTTTATTTGATTTGATTTTATCTCATTCTTTTGTGGGGATCGTTGAGAACTTTTACATTTACTACATTCCTTCAAGTCATTTATTTCTCCTCCAGCTCTTTATTTTATTTTACTTCATCGGTTTTTTTAGTTTTGTTGTTGTAATATCCGTTTATCCAGCGAATAAAATCCACAGCACAAGCCTTCCGGCTGTTGATCAAAGATACACAAATGAGATAAAAGCCAGACAGGTGAGCGATAATCAGTCAATACTCGTGGGCAATGCCCGGAATTTGTTTTCTATGTGGTCATTGGGGTTTTATATCCCTGCAACATCTGAGGTTATATCAGGTTTAGTACCGACGTGGGACAACGCACACTCATGGTGATGTTGTAGTGCTGTTCCACTACTGGAATGACACAACCAGTCCTTGTGCTATCCTATTACTGACAAGCACCAGGTTAGGTAGTGGCAAGCATCAATTTTGTAATTCATTGGTTTGACTCAGTCATGGATTCGAACCCACGACCTCCCTCACGGGAAGCCAGCTCGATTCTGCCATCCCATCCTATTGAATGCGCAGAGAAGGGGGGAGACTACACTGACACCAGATATGGGTGGCATGTGGTATTTCTCCGTAGGGTTTATGACCCTATTGCATTTTAATGGACCTTGTTAAGATTACAATTTTATTTCTTTAAATTTAGTCCCCCTAAAATCACTAGGTGCAATGTCTACTATTGTCATTATATCTGTAGTAGGCTGCACTGACCTCTCAGGCAAGAAACCACATAGACAGGTAGGCATGGGTAGTGTGTTGATATCAGGGAGCCTAGGTGGTGTAATGGTTAGCACACTGGCACAGAGTGCAAAGAGATGTGGGTTCGAGTCCCACTCTAGGCGCAATATTTCCCATTTTCATCACCCCCATGACACTGCTTGCCATGACCATGATCCTGTACAAGCTACGCGCTGTATGGTTGTTGAACCTACCCTGTGTATGTATGTGTAAGTGCATTGCCTGTATGTATGTAATTGTAAGCATTAAATGACCATTTAAAAGACTTACAATTCCAGGGGGACGAGTGTAGTAGGTTGCACTGACCTCTCAGGCAAGTAACCACATAGACAGGTAGGCGTAGGCAGTGTGTTGATATCAGGGAGCCTAGGTGGTGTAATGGTTAGCACACTGGCATGGAGTGCAAAGAGATGTGGGTTCGAGTCCCTTTCTAGGCGCAATATTTCCCATTTTCATCACCCCCATGACATATCCACTGTCCGAATATTCTTTGTTTGTTGTTGTCTTAGGTCCTTGTTACATCTAAGGTCATATTAGGACGGGTACCGACTTGTGATAGTGCACTCATGGCGACTTTATAGTACTTCCCAACCAGTGGTCCACATCTAGTTCATCAAGGGTTGTGGTATGTGATGTCCTGTCTGTGGGGAAGTGCATATAAAAGACCCCTTGCTGGTTGTCAGAAAGAGTAGCCTATGTGGCAACAGCGGGTTTCCTGCAAAGAAATATGTCAGAATGACCATATGCTTGGCGCCCAATAGCCGATGATATTAAAATCGATATGCTCTAGAGGTGTCGTTAAATAAAACAAACTTTTTTTTATAGTGCTTCCCCACTGGGAGACCTGGCCACCCGCACCATAACTAAATATACCACATAGTCCCCCTAAGGGGGAGGGAAGGAGCTGAGGAGGTCTCAAGCAGAAATTAACTAGGTATCAGTGTGAGGGTGACAAATTCAAAGTAAAGCTAAGATTCCTTATACGCGGTACGCGGCATGCGAATGCGAATGTGAATAAAAATCGAAAAGCATGTAAATGAATAGTGGTACTTCCATATGTCCGAATGGGAATACGAACGCGAATGCAAATGCAAATGCAAATGTGGCAAATGGATCGATCCATGAACCGATCAGTGCGAATGCGAATACTGCTGCTTTTGCCATAGAAAACAATACTGTTCCTTCACAAATTTGGAGGAAAAACCCAAAAAATGTTGGGGGTTGGCATATATCTATGCCGCATATACAACATTCACACGCTGCATGCTGTATGCCGCATGCCGCATGCCGCGTATAAGGAATCTTAGCTTTATACCGCTGTCATGTGCGATGTGGAGGAGGGCATTACAACAGTTTGTTTATTTAACGATGCCTCTAGAGCACATTCATTTTTATTATCAGCTATTGGACATCAAACGCATAGTCATTCTGACATATTTATTTGGAGGAAACCTGCTGCCGCCACATAGGCTACTCCTTCCAATAAGCAGCAAGTGGTCTTTTATATGCACTTTCCCGCAGACAGGATAGCACCTACCACAGACTTTGATGAACCAGTTGTGGACCACTGGTTCACAGTAGACTGTTCCAAAGGCCATTAGAGATTCTGGAACTATTCCAAAGGAAATAATCAGAACTTTTATTTTCACAGACGTAATTATCACATCTTCGAAAGACACTTCGAGAGTGGAAAACCATGGATAATCGCAAATGTTTTGATGACTAGGTGATCAGACCTTAATGGTCGAATGAGTTGAACACCCGCTTCAGTCGCGGGATTCGAACCCTGGCCGAGTCAAACTGACCACCTCCACAGATCGACCACTCCCCTATATCGATCGCTTTGCTTGGGTCCCAACAATACCATTGTAACCATATTCTAACTCCCTAAGCCGACCACCTCCCTAAATGAACCATTTGAAGTATGTCCCAATGTCGGTCGATTTAGAGAGGTTTTATTGTACTTAAAAATGTTTACTTGTTGCTACCTAGCTTTACACTCCGCATTACTAGGATATCGAGAATGGATTAGTAGAATGAAGACAAATTGGCCGCGATTGAAATGTCCACTTTCTTAAAGTTGCATAGTCCGATGCTTTTTAGTTGTTGTCATTTTCTCAGATAAATATATTAGGTTGATCCTTATAATCTACCTTCCTTTAGCTTAAAGTATCTTTTATTTTAAATGCCTAAATTTTAAGGTATTTGAAGTGCAAACATGCTAAATTAATGTTGGCAAGAATGCCAAACTCTGACTCCACAGGCTTCTACAGTAAGATATATCCTAGTAAATTGTGCTCAGCATTCCCTCATATGTGGCAACAACTGCTTAATAAATACACCACTATCAAAGTTAGATATATAGAATCAAATCCAGATAACTGCTTTGATTTTGAAAAGTTGATACTTTCATCGGACTATGCAACTTAATCAACGAATATAAATAATACATTAACAACAACAAAAAAAGTGTTTGTAAATAAAGCAAGTGTGTGATGCAGCAGCTAGCCTCGTTCTGAAAGTTGTCACCTGGCGGCGAGAACCTCGGGTCAGGTCCTCCACCCCACCCGACCCCTCCCCCCACAGACCCCACCCCCGCCAAAACCCTCCCCCCACACCCGCACACCCACTTCCTCCCCACACACCCACACCCACCCACTCCCTCCCCCACACCCACCCTATACCCCCACCCCACACCCCACCACCCACCCATCCGCCGCTCCCCGCCCCCGCCCCACCCTCCCCTCGCCCCGGGCCACACTCCGCCCGCCCCCGGGTCACCTCGGCCTGGCCAGGTATCGGCAGCCGTCCAGATCGCCCGGACCTCGGCGCGCCGGGTGTCGGGGTGACGGCGGGCCGTCGTTCATCACACGGACGGAGCAGGCCAGCAGTCAGGTCTCACACGCATAAATGCGCCCCGAGTTAGTTAGCTACGTATGGCCGCCCCTATGACTGCACTGGCCTCTCCTGGCTAAAGCGGGCATTCCTTACACGCGGTATGCGGTATGCGGTATGCGGCATGCGGCATGCGAATGGCAGCATTCCTTACTCGCGGCATGCGGCATGCGGCATGCGGCACACGACTGGCTATATTTAAAAAATAAAAATAAACAAGTATACTCAATACTGCACTGTATATGACCTAATATTGCATTTATATCTATGTACCTCTTTGTACGTCACACGGGGGTTCCTACCTTTATAATTACCAAATTATAGATAGGTATTCATATTTTTGTGGCTCTGGTAGCATTTTTACCAACCCGAACCCATCCTGAACCCCCACCACCACCACTACCATATGTTTCCCCTCAGAAGCCTTGTGCGTGACCGTTCCGTAATGCCCAGTCACCTCACCTCATCTATATCTAATGGACAAATGCGACTGATGGTTTTCTATTCGCACCCCGTGCCGCATACCGCAAGCCGCACCGATCGCTACAGGGACCGATCGGTTTGACGCATTTGCATTTGCATTTGCATTTGCATTCGCATTCACATTCGCATTCGCATACCGCATGTAAGGAATGTAGTCCATTGACTTCAAGGCATTTTGATTTTTTGCTGCATTCGCATTCGCATACCGCATGCCGCATGCCGGGTGTAAGGAATGCACCCTTTAGTAGTTCGCGTGCATTTGTGGTATATATATATATATATATATATATATATATATATAGAGAGAGAGAGAGAGAGAGAGAGAGGATTTGCATCAAACGATTAGCACCACCCGGCCAATGGCAATGCCTCGTTGGCCATCATGGTTGGATAGAAAGTACAGCTATAACACTACTAATGGGGGCATATTTTAAAGTATTTAGGATTTGCGCCAAACGATTAGCACCACGTGATCAGTGCCTCGTCGGCCATCATGGTTGAATAGAAAGTACAGCATAACACTGCTGATGTGGTGGCGGCGTTAATATCGCTTGGATTTTGGGTTTATTTGACCAAAATTCACTTTTTGCGTAAGCTCTTCTCATAAAAAACATTATTTCAACCCCCTGATTGAATATTCATGATTCTAAATAACAGAATTAGATCGTAGCAGTGAATAGATTTGTGTTTTTGTTTTGTTTACATTTGACAATATCTCCGCCGATGTGGCAGCGGCTTTAATATCGCTTGGATTTTGGGTTTATTTTGACCAAATTTCACTTTTTGAGTAAGCTCTTCTCATAAACAACATTATTTCAACCCCCGATTGAATATTCATGGTTCTAAATAACAGAATTTGATTACATCAGTGAATAGATTTGTGCTTTTTGTTTTATTTACATTCGACAATATTGCAACGATATTGTAACTCCCTAAACCGACTACCTCCCTAAATGGACCATATCAAGTCCATCCCATGGTCGGTCGATTCAGAGAGGTTTTTCCAACACATATATGAGCGTAATTGCAACAAAAAAGAATGCATGTAAATGTCAATTAAAAGTGTATTCTGATTGCTTGCCTATTGTTGACTAATCATTAGTGAACAAATTAATCTGTCCTCAAGACTTTGCTTCTTTTTTTCCGGTATAAGACATTTCTCCATCCTTCAATTATTCCTAATATTCCTCTTATGGTTTTATTGCACATCGCCTTAGAATAGTTCCGGCTAATAAGGACGCTCTGTTATATTTACATGATTATTATTATTGCTATTATTATTATTATTATAATTATTGTTGTTGTTATTATTGGTATTATTATTGTTATTATTATTGTTATTAGTAGTATTATTGTTGTTATTGTTATTATTATTATTGTGATTATTATTGTGATTATTATGATTATTATTGTGATTATTACTGTGATTATTATTATCTTGTTATGAGTATGACTATTGTTATTATTGTTATGGTATCATGCCTATTACGCTTAATATGCTTATTATTATTATCATTATGTTTGTTATTAAGATGCTTATTATGAGTATTATTATGATTGTTATGATTATGATCATTGTTATGCTTATTATTATGATTATTGTTATTATTGTTATGCATAGTATGCTTATTATGCTTATTATGATTGTTATGATTATTATGATTATTATGATGATTATTATGATTATGATTATTACTAGGATTATTATCATTATTGTTATTACTCTAATAACCCCCACCTCCCTTACTGTGCTGCACACAGGCCTACATGCCCGACATGATGGGGCGACCATACGGGGCCCTGATGAGAATATCGCCGCTAGAGGACAGCACCTGCGGCATGTTCCCGGACATCGAGTCGCTGAATACACGGGGACTGCCCATTACTCTCCGTAAGTAGCACTCTTTACTTCTTTTTGTGTGGCCCCCCCCCCCCCCAGGACACTTCTGTGGTTGTCCGACCATATCATCTTAACAGTATTGCAAATGGGGAAATATTGCGCACATAGCAAATTTTAGAACCCATGCCTCTTGCTCTTATTGGCGGCAGTCTAACCATTAGGCTATCTAAGTACCCTGATACAATCACCCTATGCTGATTGGCGGATCAAGATTGTGCTGATTGGATTGTTTGTTTGTTGTTGTTTTATGTCCTAGCAACATCTAATGTCATATCAGGTCAGGTACCGACTTGTGACAGTGTGCACTCATGGCAACTTTATAGTGCTGCCCCACTGGAAGACCAGGCCGCTGGCACCATTACCTGATATCCCACTCACATTATCCTGACACTGAGCCAACCAGTCCTTGCCCTATCTTAATAATGCCGAGCGCCAGGCTAGGACGCGACAAGTATACATTTTTAAGTCATCAGTTTGACTCGACCAGGGTTCGAACCCACGACCACATGACCTACCAACAGATTGGATATCATGGTGCATCAACATTGTGCTGATTGGAAATTGGCATGTATCTACATTGTGCTGAGTGGATATCGTGGGGTATCAAGATAAAAAGAAAAGAAAAGAAAAATAATAAGAAAAGATTACCAGACACGGAAATGAAATCGGACTCTGATTCGGACTCACGTCCGAATGCTGATGATTGGCCATGGTTCATTATGATTGAATCATTGAATAACGAGGCATCAGTTGCCAAACTTTCCCCTTTTGCAATTCACAAGGGCATTATGGGAATTGCTGGCACAGTCAAAGACGTGAAGAAACTACGAAGTGGACATATTCTGGTGGAGTGTGCTAAGAAAGCACATGCCGACAATCTGCTACGTGCAAGCACGCTAGCAGGCATCGGCATCAAGGCCTCTCCTCACCGAACTCTCAACTCTAGCAAAGGAGTAATCTGGACTAGAGATGATGGTGTTGATGAGGATGAGATAGCACATGAGCTCAAGTCTCAAGGAGTGTTAAACGTACGAAGAATAGTTATAAAGAGGGATAACAAGTCCATAAAAACAGGGACATATATCCTCACGTTTGGCAAGCCTTTTCCGCCCAAGAATTTGATAATTGGATACCTTAGTGTGAATGTGGATGTCTTCATCCCAAACCCACTTCGATGCTTCCAATGCCAGAAGTTTGGTCATGGCAAGGATAGATGCAAAAATGAAATCAGCTGTTTTAAGTGTGGTCAAAAAGGTCATGACAACACCAGTTGTCAAAACCAGGGAAATGTTCCAATTGCCTGGGTGACCATATGGCCATATCTAAAGACTGTCCTGTCTGGAAAAAAGAAAAACTAATTCAGCAGATCAAGACTGAGAAGCGGCTAAGCTACCCAGAAGCTCGAAGGCTGGCTGAGGTGAATACTCCCTCGCCAATCACCAAGAGCTATGCTGTGGCAGCCAAAGCCTCCAACAGGACAATTGAATGCCAGACTGAACTGACGTGGTTGACTGGAGGGAAGCCCACTGCCTTCACCCCAGTCCCAAATCCGACGCCAGTTTCGATCAAAAGTAATAATAGTAATATTAGTATTGAGGTGCAGACGCTGGCCGAGCCGGCGATGCCCAAAAAGAAGAAGAACAATTTGTCGGACCGAGTTCCGAAGGGATCTTTGACCCCTACGGACAAAACGTCCAGGGGGTCATCGATCTAAAAAAACTTAACATCAAATAGATATCGGGCGCTGGCTGATATTGAGATGCCTGAGACTGTGGAAACCCGCAGTCGAAGTCTCTCCCTCAAACCAAAGGCAAGGGGGAGAACACCTGTCACTGCTCCAAAATGACAGTGACAGGTGCATCTCTTATTCAATGGAACTGCTGAGGTTTTAGGAGCAACATCGAAGAGTTGTCTCTTCTTTGTTGCAACCTAAATCCACTCGCTGTTTGCCTACAAGAAACTTATATAAAAGCTTCTGAGAGTTGTAGTCTTAAAGGCTACACCATTCATATTAAACACGCACCAGATGGAGACCGAGCCGCTGGCAGCTCCTCCATCTTGGTCAGACGTGATGTGGTGTGTACGCCAGTGGCCTTAGACACAACACTACAAGCTGTAGCTGTTCATCTGACGCTGCATAAGACTGTAACTCTCTGTTCCATTTACATTCCTCCGAGCTCCGTTCTCACATTACAAGAATTGGATGCCCTTGTGGACCAGTTACCATCCCCTTATTTACTTATGGGTGACTTTAACGGCCACAACCCATTATGGGGGGTGGGAACGATAGGAACGCTAAAGGCAAGAGAATTGAGGACCTTGTGGCCGCTCATGCTCTGTGTGTATTGAACGATGGTTCATACACATATTTGCATCCCAGCTACGGTACATACTCCACCATCGATCTCAGCATTGTAGAACCAGAACTGGTGCTGGACTTTTCATGGAGGGTCTGGGAATGACCTCTGCGGGAGCGACCACTTCCCAATTATTCTTAATTGCGGGGGGGCATCTCCCGTAGAGCGAGAGAGGAGCTGGCGGCTTTCTAAAGCCGACTGGCCCACCTTCCAGACCCTATGTCGCGAGGAGTTCACTCCAGACATCAGTGACATCGATGCCTTCACTGAGATGCTGAGATGGATCGCGGAGAAAACTGTTCTGAAGACCTTGACAACTCCCAAGCATTTGACGCCTCCATGGTTAGAAGACGGCAGTAGGAGGGCTATTAAGGAACGAAAGAAAGCTCAGCGTAAATTCCACAGGAGACCGACTGCTGAAAATCTGGCGCTCTTTAGAATTCTGCGCGCTCGCGCTCGCAGAACAATCAAAGAAGCGCGGAGGCAGCGTTGGAGACAATTTGTTTCTAGCATCACCATGCACACGGCGTTGGGCAAAGTATGGACAATGATCAGGAGAATCAAATGAAGGGGAGGTGATTCTTCTATAGTCCAGCACTTGAAAGACAATGGCACCATTCTCACATCACTCAATGAAATAAGTGTAGAATTGGCTCGCACATTTGCTGGAAACTCGTCTTTGGCAAACTGCCTCCCGGCTTTTGGGTGGTCAAGGAATGCCAAGAGCAAAAGCTCTTGGACTTTTCTTCCGATGGCGAGGAGCACTACAACTCCCCATTCAGTATGGGTGAGTTGAGGTGTTCTTTGGAAAGCTCGCATGACACAGCAGTTGGACCTGATGGAATTCATTATCAATTTTTGAAAACATCTCCCTGAACATGCACTGAGACTGTTGCTTCAACTCTTCAACAACATCTGAGAGTCGGGTGTCGTCCCCACCCTCTTGGCAGGAGGCGACAGTAATACCGATTCCCCAAACCTGGTAAAGACCAGAGTGAAGCCCACAACTATCGTCCCATAGCCCTTACAAGCTGCATCTGTAAAACCATGGAGCGCATGGTAAACAACCGCCTCGTCTGGCTTACTGGAGTCAGGACACCACCTGTCCAACCTTCAATGTGGCTTCAGACGGGGCCCGCAGCACCCTCGACCATTGGTGCGCATGGAGACCTTCATAAGAGATGCTTTCCTTAAGAAGGAGCACGTTGTGGCTGTGTTTTTCGACCTCGAAAAAGCATATGACACAACGTGGCAGCATGGCATCATGGAGGATCTTCATGCGATTGGCCTTCGTGGCCACTTGCCAATTTTCATCAGGAACTTTCTAGCCTTCAGGCATTTCCGCGTCCGTGTCAAGACTATAAAATGAACCAACTGACAATGGATGGGTATGATATCCACCTGTGCTGGGTGCCTGGCCATGCCGGCATACAAGGAAACGAACGAGCTGATCGGGCTGCGAAGAAGGCCCTGAAAGATCTTGAACCATCTCTGATCCCTCACTCTGATCTGAAACCACTAATAGCCACCCACATAAAATCCAAATGTGTGGGATGAAAACATTAATAAACTTAAAGAAATTGAACCATCTGTGGGAAAGCCACCACAGATTAATGCAGGAGGTCGGCGGGACCAAGTGGTCCTTAGCCGCTGCCGTATTGGCCACTCGTGGCTTCCACATGCTTTTCTGCTCAAGGGGGAACCTCCCCCTGAATGTATTGGGTGTCAGTCCCCACTGACACTCAAACACATTTTACTAAGTTGCGTTGATTTTTTGGCCCTGCACCAACAGTTCTACACTGCAGAGAGTATGCATGACCTTTTTACTAAGGTAAAACAGGAAAACATTTTAGCCTTTTTGAGGGCAGCTGGACTGTACCACCTCATATAGTTTACTAAATGGATTCTATCAATTATTAATAAAACTTTTCTTCTTTCTATGGGAATTTGTTTCCCTTGACCACAAATATATGATTGTGAGCTTTCTAATTTAATTAATGTCTATTGGCACATAATTGATTGTCTGCTTTTACATGTAAAAGCGATGGTTTGAACAAAAAACAAACATTTCTCGCCGTGAATATGGCCTATGCTGCCGAGACGGCGTAAAGCAACCACCAATCAATCAATCAATCAGATTCTGCTGATTGGATCCGGTGGATGTCAAGATTGAAATTACTTTATATCCATCGAGTGGGTTTCATTGAGTCTCGACCTACAAGTGTGATCGTGTTAAATAACAACCAGCCATGTCCCAATATTGAAGACATTTATCATTAATCATGAAGCTTACCTTGATTACCTGAAATTTATACGTCAATGAATGGATTCACTTAAAAAAGAAAACAAAAAAACTAATTTCAACAAACCTGTTACATGTGACTAATTAATTGTTCGCATAATGTGGTGCATTACATTCAAATTGCTGGAATCATATGCAATGTAGATAGAAGACGGATAGTAATCTGCTGTTTAACTCGATGATTTGTTTGTTTGTTATTGTGTTACGTCTTAGCAACATCTAAGGTCATATCAGGATGGGTACCGTGGCACTCATGGCGACTTTATAGTGCTGCCCCACTGGGAGACCAGACCACCAGCACCATGACCTGATACCCCACTCAGTCACATTATCCTGACAGTGAGCCAACCAGTCCTTGCCCTATCCTAATAATGCCAGAGTGCCTGGTTAGGAAGTGACCAGTATCAATTTTTAAGTCATTGGTTTGACTCAACCAGGGTTCAAACCCACGAACCCATGGGTTCGGATCCCCCGATCTCCCAAAACAGGAGACGGACGCTCAAGTCATTCGGCCATGCTGTCTGGTATTTAACTCGATGAAGGATATCGATGTGCAGGTTCTCATCAGGAAAATCATGACAACTCCCGCTCCCTAACCCCTCCCTCCCCATTCCCTCTCGATTCCGTACTAAAATCCACACAAAACACAGCTGAAAATGGGAGTGCATTCTCAGCAGTGCATTTATTTGTTTGTTAGGGTTTTATGTCCTGACAGAGCAATGGGGTGGTGTTTTATAATAAAGTCCCCTAATTCTTATTAGACTACCCAGGCTTCCTGAGACAATCCACCTACCCATGCCTACCTGTGTATGTGGCATTTCGCCTGACAAAGACACACAAGTGTTTGTTTGTTGGAGTTTTACGTCCTGGGAACATTATTATGTCATATCACGAATCGGTACCCGTCCTGATATGACCTCAAATGTTGCCAGGACGTGAAACCCCCTACAAACAAATAAATGCACTGCTGAGATTGAGAGTGCGCTCCCATTTTCAGCTGTGTTTCATGTGGATTTTAGTATGGAATCCAGAGGGAATAGGGGGGTCGGGGATGTCCTGGGGCGGGGGGTTAAGGGGGAGGGGGGGTTGTCATGATTTTACTGACGAGAACCTGGACTGCGCCTCCTAAATTTTGGACCGGGCGCAGAGGCCTAATCAGTAGAGTGAGGGCCTAGTGTGCGGAAGGTCGGGAGTTCGGTTCACAGTTGTGTCAAACCAATGACTTTAAAATTGATACTTGTCGCTTCCTAACTTGGCGCCTGGCATTAATAGGATATGGCAAGGACTGGTTAGCTCAGTGTCAGCATAATGTGACTGAGTGGGATACCGTCTCATGGTGCCAGTGGCCTCATTTCCCATTGGGGCAGCACTATAATAAAGTCTCCATGAGTGTGCACTGTCACAAGTCGGTACCCGTCCTGATATTACCTTAGATGTTGCTATGACGTAAAACTACAACAACCAACCGACAATCTACATTTGGGTGTGTCCACCACCTGTACGCTGGGTACCAGCCGGCCTGCTGGGCGCGGTATGGCCAGTGCAGGGCTGGGGTACCAGCCTACAAGTTATTGGCAGCGATGGAAATATAATACTGGTGCAAGTGCATCCTTGTGACCGATGAATACTAGAATTGTCCTAGGGACCTTTACTATGTGAGCTTTCAAAGAGGTTCGGGCATTGGCAGTGTCGGGGCGGTGGAGGGGTGGGGGGTGCCCTGCCCCTTGGGGATGGGGGTCCCCTGCCTCCTCCCCCGCCTCTGCCTCTGCCCCCCTTCTTTACCCCCATTAGAAGCCTTTGATGGGGAAGGGGCAGATGACACAGGTTATGAGCATGACCTGGGTGTACATCTCCAGCACGACACCCGTACCACCACCACTAGTATCACACGGTGGCGCCACCTCATCTGACGAAGCTACTGTTCCCACGCTCAAGAACCACATATAACCTTTGTATATACATACATATATATATATATATATATACATATATATATATATATAAACAGTTGGCCCCACGTAAACAGATAACAAAGTGGGTCTAGAGGCGATAATGACCAGGCACAGCTGGCTTACAAGTGTAAAAAATGAGTTAGAGCGTTCGTCTCCCGTGCTGGTAGATCATGGGATCATGGGTTCGAATCCTGGTCGAGTCAAACGAATGACTTAAAAATTTATACTTGTCGCTTCCTTGCCAGATGCTCGGCATTACTAGGATAGGGCAAGGAGCAGTGGAATGAGGAAGACCAGTCGTCTGCGACTGAAATTTCCCCTGGTTAATCAGCTAATGTACCAACAAAATAAAAATAAAAAAGCCCTATGACTAGTGGCTCTGGTGTGGTCGAATCTGGAACTACATGCAGCAAGCACTGGAGCCTAGATATATGGTATATAATAATAGAGCAAACTGAAGGGGGTTAGTGTCCTTGTTTATATTCCCATAATAGATTATAGAGCATATATATATATATATATATATACACATACACGTATGCCAACATCCAGTGGAGGTGAGGAGGGCCGCAGGTGGCGCCACCGGTACAGTGTTGGGTCTTACCGAGATTAACAATATTAATAATAATAATTCCTTTACGTATATCTATACTTGCATAATGCGTTTTACATCACACATATATACACCGGAAGAGGTGGTCGATTCACTACAGCGCAGTCCTCCTGTGCGGAAGGTCGGGAGTTCAATTTCAGGTCGAGTCCAACCATTGACTTACACAATTGATGCTTGTCGCTTCCTAGCCAGGCTCTCGGCATTATTAGGATATGGCAAGGACTGGTTCTGTAATTTTAAAATCAATTATAATAACATTAAGGCCTTTGAAGGGCACACATATGAGTACATTACACATTTTAATTTCTATATCCTGCCACCTAATATATTGTTATTAATATATTAGAATGTAAATGCATAAGTTTAATTTCAACTCTAAGAAGAGTAAGTAAATATGAAGATTTTTTAAAAATGTGTTCAGCATGTATGTCCTAGCAACATCTAAAGTCATATTCGGGCGGGTACCGACTTTTGACAGTGCACTCTCATGACAACTTTAGTGTTGCCCTGCCCCACTGGAACACCACACCACCAGCTCTCTGACGGGACGTTACTCAGTCACCTTATCCTGATACAGAGGAAGCCAGTCCTTGCCCTATCCTTTTAATGCCAAGAGCTGGTTGGTTGGTTGCTGGAGTTTTACGTCCTGGCAACATCATCATCATCATCATCATGCTGTCGGTCACGATGCGACAAAGACTGCTTTCATTACTTGACTGCCGCTCTCCATTTTTGTGCAATTGTACATTTCATGAAAGCTGCCTGCAAAAGTGTTGAAGTGCTGCTGGCTTTTGCAAGTTACCAGCGGCACTCTCTCGGGGAGCAAATAGAGGTTTCACACCGGGAAGAACATGTCCAGACAGGTGCAAAACTATTTGTACCTGCAGTGGCTGGTTGGGAGATGTTGGGAGTTCCATACATCAACCGCCCCTGATGCAGTCACAGTGACATGGTTTTCTGTTTAGGGTTTGCTCCCTTAGCCTTCGGTTATTTCAAGACCCTGTACCACAAGGCAGTGGTTTACAACTCTGCAGGGCAGGGGCGTCAAACTCCCTGAGGTATTGCAATACCTGCAATACCTGCATACATACTAAGGTTATATCAGGACAAGTATTGACTTGTAACAGTGCGCACTGATGGTGATTTTATAGTGCTGCCTCATTGGGAGATCCGGCCACCAGCACCATGACCTGATATCCTACAGTCACATTATCCTGACACTGAGCCATCCAGTCCTTGCCCTATCCTAATAATGCCGAGTGCCTGGCTAGGAAGCGAATGCTGAGCTATCAATTATTATGTCATTGGTTTGACTCGACCAAGGTTCGAACCCATAGGTTCGAATCCCACGATCTACAAAAACGGGAGACGAATGCTCAACTCATTCAGCCATCCTGTCTGGTCTGTAAATTCCAAGTGCCACACTTTAGTTGCGAGAAGTATAAATTTGGTAAGTCATTGGCTTGACGCGGCTTAGGTTTGAATCGACAACCTCCTGAATGGGAAGCCAGCCAGAAGGGAGCGGGGATGTAGCTCAAGCAGTAGAGTGTCCACCTGTGAAGGTGTCGGTCACCCGATCGATCCTGCTCAGTGGACCCACTTGCAGTTTGGGCTATTTTCCGTTCCAACCAGGGGTCCACAATTGGTTCATCAATAGCTGTGGTATGTGCTCTCCTCTCTGTGGGAAAGTGCATATAAAAGACCCCTTTGTACAAATATACGGTCTTTCGGTTGTGATAGATCAGCTTGGAATCATATCAATATCTCTGGCGACGGAGTTGGGGACCATTTGTAAAGTCCACAGCTGGGATCTGTGTTTGTGTAGGCAGGCTATGGTGAAATCAATACAGGCAAGAAGAGAAAGGAAGAGTATAAAGAGTGAAAGTAGAGAGAGAGCCAAGCCCTCCGGTTTATTATTTAAAGTGGTACATGGATCTGGTATGGCACACCACCTGACCTTATTCTTCAATGAGAATCAAGCATCTCAAGCTCCACCATTGAACATCAAGCATTCCTGGGTTCCCATGACTACAGTGCTCTGCCCACCACCACCATGCGGCATGACTGCTTGGCCACCACCTGCCCTGAACTGAGTGTGTGGTGATCCGTGACTAACAGAGGGGCGAGGGGGTAGTGAGTAGAGCTCCAAGTGCCCCTACACACTATCTGACTAACACACAATGACTATTGACCATGAGTAAAGTATCACCAGCAACTACATAAACATTTATGCACCTGGCCTTATATACCTTTTACAACAATAGACCATTTGCATTCCCCCACTAATGCGTTTTATCAAAATATTTTACACATTGTTATGTAATAGCTACGCAATGTGTGTCCACTTACTGTGTGACATATAAATAACTATGTGGAAATGTTATGATGCGCAGTGACCGGGATTGCGGTATGATGTCCGGATATTAAGACACGGTTATTAATTACATTCTGCATATATTAGTGACACCACCTGCACTGGGGTTGAGTGACAGGTGCCCTCTTGGCCGCCTCTCCTCCCAGGCTGCAGAGGTGCCTGATTGGCTGGCTGTGTGAGCCCAGTTACCATTGTACTCCTTGCACTTGCTATACAGACACTCACTCTAGATACCAAAGGAAGCAATTCATTACTGAGCTGTCTGTAACACCCATAGGACTTAGGTTCAATTGGCTGTAGTCACTGATTAGACTGAACAAGCAGGAACCATGTGGGTCTGTGTGGCAGGTTGTAAGTGAGTCAGGGTGGTAGGTCACTAGTAGGTGAACAAGAGTTGTAGCAATAAAGCTCAACCTTATCACTGTCAATCTTGCGTGACTTGTCTTCCCTTTCTTCCTTATGAGTTGTTTTGGTATTTAGTGGGTGGAGACTGGCCAACAGTTGCCAGGATCCGCCTGATAGTAGTGAGTATGAAGGTGAGTAACTGAGACGGCCAACAAGTTATTATTTG
Organism: Branchipolynoe longqiensis; assembly: GCA_030323885.1. Classification (NCBI taxonomy): domain Eukaryota; kingdom Metazoa; phylum Annelida; class Polychaeta; order Phyllodocida; family Polynoidae; genus Branchipolynoe; species Branchipolynoe longqiensis. Next base: position 99,718,673 of record CM059188.1, on the reverse strand, counting down.
CCTTGCTGCTTATCGGAAAGAGTAGCCTATATGGCGGCAGCGGGTTTCCTCCAAAGAAATATGTCAGAAAGAACATATGTTTGATGTCCAATAGCCGATGATAAAAATTAATGTGCTCTAGAGGTGTTGTTAAATAAAAGAAACTTTCCTTTTGGAAGCCAGCCAGCACTCTTAGTGATTCGATCCCGTCCGGTCAAATACGCAGAGTGCCAAATTAAAACTAGTTTTGCGACATGCTAAGCTGATGTTTATTGGCCATTCAGATCGGAATGTTGGTTTGTGTTCCAAAATGGCAGTCACTCACCAGACAGGCACTTGTTAATAGAGAAGGCGCGTTGCTAATGGAATGAGTGCAGTTCCATGTAAAAAAGCTTTGTCACAATATTTATTAGGCCCAGGAAGACAATTGTTCTCAAATTGCCTGGTCATTACCAGACGAGCCATGCCAAACTCATAACTGCGACATGCCACAGAACCATTCGCCTCTTTTATTGTTTTTCTTCTTTTTTTTTAGTAAAATAATTTATTTCAGCGAACAACAACCAATGGCAGTGCTGTAGACGTGGTATTTTGGCCATAAGATATGCTAACTAATAATATACCAATGAAATTATGCACATATATGCATCAATAACCGGGTGGTACTATCTTACTCAATGTAACCGATCCTATATTACTTAATGTACCCGATTACTATATTACTCAAGGTACCCGATCCTATAATCCTCAAGGTACCTGATTACTATATTACTCAAGGTACCCGATTACTATATTCCTCAAGGTACCTGATTACTATATTCCTCAAGGTACCCAATCTTATATTCCTCAAGGTACCCGATTACTATATTCCTCAAGGTACCTGAATACTATATCCCTCAAGGTACCCAATCTTATATTCCTCAAGGTACCCGATTACTATATTACTTAAGGTACCTGATCCTATATTACTCAAGGTACCCGATTACTATATTACTCAAGGTACCTGATTACTATATTTCTCCAGTTCCCAATTACTATATTACTCAAGGTACCCGATTATTATATTACTCAAGGTACCCGATTACTATACTACTCAAGGTACCTGATTACTATATTACTCAAGGTACCCGATTAATATATTACTCAAGGTACCCAATTAATATATTACTCAAGGTACCCAATTACTATATCACTCAAGGTACCCGATCAATATATCACTCAAGGTACCCAATCCTATATTACTCAAAGTACCCGATTACTATATTACTCAAGGTACCCAAGTAATATATTACTCAAGGTACACGATTACTACATTACTGAAGATACCCGATTACTATATTGCTTAAGGTACCCGAGTAATATATTACTCAAGGTACACGATTACTATAGTACTCAAGGTACCCGATTAATATATCACTCAAGGTACCCAATCCTATGTTACTCAAAGTACCCGATTACTATATTACTGAAGGTACCCGATTATAATATTACTCAAGGTACTCGATTACTACATTCCTCAAAATAGCAGTCAAGGTACCCGATTCCTCAAGGTACCCGATTTCTATATTACTCAAGGTACCCGATTACTATATTACTCAAGGTACCCGATTACTATATTACTCAAGGTACCCGATTACTCTATTATTCTCTTATTTTCATGGTCGGGGGGGGGGGGTGGAGGTATCACTGATCGGGACAGTTGCAGTGGAGAGCCTACGGTGACTCCTCGTCTGAACCCCTGTTGACTTGAGTGCTGCATGCCAAAACTCTGACACCATCACTTACAGATTAACTTGCAGATCCTCTTCTGGCTGATCTAGGCCCTTTTGGGCCTCTAATGCCAGCTCGTTCTGTCAAAAAATAACTATTTCTTTTCACACATATGGAGGTCGACGGTGCCCTGAAGTCATGTACTTGTGGGTGTCCTCTCAAATGTGTCTACAGTTCGTTCTGAAGTAAGAGGTTCTATTAAATTGCCTCAGTATTCCCTTCTATGTGGCGACAAATGTTTAATAACTGAACCAGTATATAACTTGTATATGCAGAATTAAATCTAGATAATTGCTTCGGTTTTGCAAATTTGATGTTTGCCTCGGACTATGCAGCTTTAAGTGGTGGGTGCTTTCAGCCCTTCACCTAACTAACTGTTGGAACTCTAATTTATTTATTTATTTATATATTTATTTATTTATTTAGTTATATATTTACAGGGGGAGCGGGACATAGCTCAGGCGGTAGGGTGTCCACTTGTGAAGGTGTCGGTCATCCTATCGATCCTGCTCCAGTTGGAGTTTGGGCTATTTTCCATTCTAACCAGTGGTCCACAACTAGTTCATCAAAGACTGTGGTATGTGCTATCCTGTCTGTGGGAAAGTGCATATAAAAGAACCTTTGCTGTCTATCGGAAAGAGTAGCCTATGTGGCTGCAGCAGGTTTCCTCCAAATAAATATGTCAGAATGACCATATGTTTGATGTCAAATAGCCGATGACAAAAATCAATGTGCTCTAGAGGTGGCATTAAATAAAACAAGCTTTTTTATTTTTGTATTTACAGAGCACAACTGCCCGGACGCTCTGGACCCACCGCTGGCATCCCAGACTCCGGTGGCGCTGTCAACCACCTCTACGCCCCTTCACAGTACAGTTCTCCTGGTTTATGCCCTGCTTGTACTGGCACTCTGCCTGGCCAGATAGGAGTTTATCTGTTGCACCTGGTCACCCCCCCCCCCACCACCACCCACCCACTCTGTTCACCAGTGAGATTTCAGGTGCCTGGTTCATCTCCACTCTCACCACCCCCTCCTCTCAACCCCTACTGCCCCCCCCCCCAACAACCCAGATCATTCCAACTCCAGTATATCCTCATCACTGCTCTCAAGTGGCCCTGATCTGTGTGTGATTGTGGGTGTGTGTGTGTGAGTGTATGAGTGTGAGTGTTTGAGTGCGTGTGTGAGTGCGAGTGTATGTGAGTGAGTGTGTGTGAGTGTGTGTGGGTGTATGTGTATGTGTATGTGTGAATGTGTGAGTGTGCTTGAATGTGTGTGAGTGTGTGTGTATGTGTGTGTGTGTGAATGTGTGGGCGTGCGTGAGTGGGTGTGTGTGAGTGGGTGTTAGTGTGAGTGCGCGTGAGTGTGTGTGAGTGTGTGTGAGTGCATGTAAATGTGTGTGAGTTTGAGTGCTTGTGAGTGTGTGTGTATGAGTGTGTGTTAGTGTGAGTGTGTGTATGAGTGTGTGTGAGTGTGTGTGTGACTGTGTGTGAGTGTGTATGAATGTGTGAGTGTGCACGTGAGTGTGTGTCTAAGTGTGTGTGAGTGTGTGTGTGAGTGTGTGTATGAGTGTGTGCTAGTGTCAGTGTGTGTTAGTGTGTGTGTGTGAGTGTGTGTGAGTGTGTGTGTGACTGTGTGTGAGTGTGTATGAATGTGTGAGTGTGCACGTGAGTGTGTGTCTAAGTGTGTGTGAGTGTGTGTGTGAGTGTGTGTATGAGTGTGTGCTAGTGTCAGTGTGTGTTAGTGTGTGTGTGTGTGTGTGTGAGTGTGTGTGAATGTGTGTGGGTGCATGTGAATGTGTGTCAGTGTGTGTATGAGTGTGTCTTAGTGTGGGTGTGTATGAGTGTGAGTGTGTATGAGTGTGTTTATGAGTGTGTGTGAGTGTGCGCGTGAGTGTGTGCATGAGTGTGTGTTAGTGTGAGTCTGTGTATGAGTGTGTGAGTGTGTGTATGTGTGGGTGAGTGTGTGCGTGAGTGTGTATGAGTGTGTGAGTGTCTGTGTGTGCTAAGTGGATGAACGGACATTGGTGTCACACAGGCACCGACTCTATTGCATCAGCAGAACGTTTTATCAGCAGTTTGCCGCCAAATTCACCTAAAGAAAGCAACTGGTCTCACCGTATTTGTAATAGGCGAAGAAGCAAGTGGTATTGACAGAAAGAAAGAAACAAACAAACAAAGAAAGAAAGTAGAAAGGAAATAAAGGAAGGAGAAAAAAAGAAACGAAAGGAAGAAAAACTATTATTGTAGTCATTATCGGAGGACACCTAATGAAATCAATCCTCCTCATATATATGTAGTAAAACCTCTCGAACCGACTACCTCCACAGATCGACCACTCCACTATATCGATCACTTTATTTGGGTCCCAAATGATCGCCCATACAATACAATTGTAACGATAAAAGAAACTCCCTAAACTGACCAGCTCGCTAAATGTACCATTTAAAGTCGGTCCCATGGTTGGTTGACTTAGAGAGGTTTTATCATATATATATATTATATATATATTATATATATTATATATATATATATATATGCCTCGTTATTTCCAATGAGGGGACGATGATTTCTTTGAGTGAATATGGAATGCTAGCTGTTAATAAAACGCCGGGACGCACCATGTGATCAGGACGCTCTGGTGGATCCCGTCATTTTGCGTCAAATCCCGTTTGTCACGTGACCTGTTATTAGTTTCTTTTATACCCGTCGTCCCTGCTGATGATGGTTGGTGAGACGCTTATATAAACACAAAGTGTGTTTGTTGTGTTGATTGCCTTTGACAGTCTGGTCACCTGAGTTTAAACAACGTATATTCTTCACATGAATATTCGCTATATCTTAACAACACATATACAAATCATATACAAATCATAGAAATATTAACTGTATTGCACTCAGGACTACTGACAGTTGACATGGAATAATCGGCGTAATGGCCCTGGACTGATATATTGTTAACTAGTGAGTTGGAGGTCAAATATCGCATTCTGCTACGTCATGCAGGTAGGGCAGAGGGCGAATTATATTGTTAACTAGTGAGTTGGAGGTCAAATGTCGCATTCTGCTACGTCATGCAGGTAGGGCAGAGGGCGAATTATATTGTTAACTAGTGAGTTGGAGGTCAAATGTCGCATTCTGCTACGTCATGCAGGTAGGGCATAGGGCGAATTACTTAGGTTGTAAAGCATTGTTAAAGTTGCATCGTCCGATGCTTTTGACTTTCTGTTATTTTCTGAGATGAATACATTATGCAAATCATTATAATCACCTTTACTTTAGTTTGAAGTAACTTTTATTTTAAATGGCTAACTTTTGTTGAGAGATATTTGACGTCAAAACATGCCAAATTAATTTCGAGAAACATGCCAAAACTATGACACCATAGACTTCAGTAGTAATAGGTTATATTAAATTGAGTTATTTCGGGCTTATATGCAGCAACACATGCTTAATAAGGACGTGTTAATAAGGACATCAGCATCGAAGTTGAATATGTAGAATTAAATCTAGTTAAATATTTTGCTTTTGAAAATGTGTTGTTTCATCGGACATTTGCAACTTTAAAGGATTTAATATCCGTTATTAATCAAAGTAGGCTTTGTGATACTTTCAAGAGGTTGGAGGGGGGTATATTACATTGATTTGCTTCCGCATAACATTTCTCTATTATTATTATGGATCCATGAGGTTAAACCCATTTCACTACTATTTCTTTCAAAGAAAGCGTATCCCAGTATTAATTGTAAACATTTCCTTGGCCTATGTCACGATCTGACAGCTGAGAAAGATCATTGGGATAGTGACTCACGTAACACATTGGGATAGTGACTCACGGTTTTGCTTAAGTCATATGTAACCTCCAGGGAATATGTTGTTTCAAGGTATACAAATTGTGCATGTTGGCCCGAGGCTAACATGGGTAATTTGCTCACGAGGCTGCTGCTTGTTTACCTTTCCTGCTGAATCGCCTTGCCTACTTTCACTCACTCTGCTCTCGACACTGCTACACTACACATCGTTTCCCCACCCACCCACCCACCCTCTTTCTCGCGGGGTGAGCACTGATCCCCGACCTGAATCTACTACCACCTGTAATAGCACTGAATTTCCTGGTTGCGCATCCCAGTCAGCGTATGATTTCTGGCCCTGTCACCACCTGATTCATGTTGATCCACCTGCCAAGGTCCGATTTGTTTTCTATTAAGTATGTTATTTAAACCATTTCTGCTTCTGTTTTCTATCTTTCCTCATCTTTCTCTCCATTACAGCCGAGTGTAGCGAATTATGATGTCACATTTGATCATTAAGAATAAATAGAGTTGTTACTCGTGTTACTACCCGTTTAAAGTTGCCTAGTCCGATGCTTGTGAGTCTCTGCCATTTTCTTTAGAAAAACTAAAATACATGAGGTTGACAACCATAATCTAATATAATTTAGTTTCAAGTAACTTTTATTTGAAATAACTTTGGAGAAGTTTCAAAGTGGAGATATTTCAAATGAAAACATACCAACTTAACTTTGAGCAAGCATATACACAATTCTGCCACCATACATAACTTGTTCCATTAAATTGACATAGTATCCCCTTATATGCTGTAATAAATGATTAATAAATGCATCCATATTTAACTTGGATATATAGGGCCAAATGTAAGTAAGCATTTCGGTTTTGAAAATGTTTATCTCTCGTCGGACCATGCAGTTTTAAACAGTTCTTGTTGATTGTGTTTATATATGTATACCATATAATATATATATATATGTATATATAGATACATACATAGATATATAGATAGATAAATACATATTTATATGTATATATTCAGGAAAACCTCCCTCACCGACCACCTCCACAGATCGACCACTCCCCTATATCGATCACTTTATTTGGGTCCTAAACGATCGCCCATACAATACCATTGTAACGATACAAAAAAATCACTAAATGGACCATTTAAAGTCGGTCCCATGGTCGGACGATTTAGAGAGGTTTTACTGTATACCGTGGTATATACATATATTTTTATATATTTTTATATATTTATATATACATATAGATATTTATATCTATATGTATCTATATATAGATATACATATAGATATGAAGAGTCCAGGCGCAAAACCACGTAAACGCCGATCCAAAAACGTAATTAAAATAACAGATTTCTACCTGAAGGTAATTTTAATTTTCACTAATTCCAATCTTCCTGTGATGAAATAGTTATGGAGCAATGAACAAAAACATATGAATGTACAAATAGAACTTTTTGATGGTTTTACTCCAATGTTTAACTCAGGTTTTGCACCTGAACTCCTCATATATATATATATATATATATATATATATAAATATAGATATTTATATATGTATAAATATATAAATATATATATCTAAATATAGAGACATATAAATATATATCTAGATATACATAAATATATTGTTAGGTGTATATATATATATATATATATATATATATATATACAGAGTTCAGTTCCCTGTTAAACCTTGTCAGAGTGGGTTCTGTTATTGTGGATAGTATGAGCGGCCGACACAGTAATGGCTTTGATCTCTGATTAAAAATACAATCCCAATGTCCCGGAAGTCATATCACAGCACTCATTGGACAGGACCCCTATAAGTTATAACAGTGCCTCCAGTAACGAAGGACCAAGTGTACAAAGCTTAGCTTGCTTCATGTAAAATACTCAGTGATACCTGTTACTATGTATAACTGGGTCATTCTCAGAAATTGTGTACCACATTTTAAATTCCATGTAACATTGTTAATGATTTTTGCCTTCTTTTTTAGCGGATAGTAAGTCAAATAATTATTGTTGATTCTGTGTTTTTATTATGTTAACAATACTGCATGGTTTTTTTTAATGTTTTTTTCTTGAAGATTTATACTGCCTATCATGGATAAGTCTGAATAGACTTGTTTTCACCATTAGACAGTTTGTCAATAGAAAGCCTGAGCCTACACTTTTACCGACCCAAGGAATTTTTTAACCTCCCACACCACATAGACATGGTATGAGAGCAACTGGCCTTTGCTGATGCTGTAAGTTATACACAGCAGTGGAAATCCAAATTGGCAGAGATGGGGGGCATGGGGAATCGAACCACCGACCTTCAGATTAGGAGTCCGACCTGGAGAAAAGTGAGACACTCTAACCACTCCGCCATAGAGAATGTATTTAATCTATCCCACAAAATGTATCTAAAATATGATTTTGTGCTGAAGTAAAAATAAGAAAATTTGCATATTGACACCATACATCTACACAAACATTTTTTCAACTTCTTTTCTTGTAAGAAACAATTGTCTTGTCTTAAGTGAAATCACTCAAATCTTGTTTGAATTTATTGTGTGTGTTAAAATGATGTTATGAATGTGTGTTAAAGTGATGCTATGGGTGGATGTTACATGGTTAATTTTAACAACTTTCCTCCAAGCTAGTGGAGGAGAGGCCCCGCCCCACACAGGAGGTGGACAGGTGCATGCTGGTACCCCCCCCCCCCACCCCGCACCCCCCCCCCACCCTCGGGGAGGGGGGGTGGGAGTGCAACCCACTCCCGGTCTTACGACATGCGATAACGGGCTTATCACTATCCGTATAAGATCAAAATCAAAAAGTGAAAATAAAAGATTTCAAGTCTGACATATGCACAACATTTAAACCTTTATATCTATATTGATCATTCTATTATGTTTAATGTTTCCTTCTATTATTTGGAATGTTTTCACTTTTCGTTTCCATGTCACAGAAGTGGTACACAGTTTCTGAGAATCACCCAACTATAAGCTGCACACTGTGGAGCCTCTTCCTCTCGTATATCTTTCATTGTGACAGCGCCCGAGAACCTCACCGTCATTTGTATCTAGATGTACGTGTAAAGTACTTACTCTGATCACTCTCTGTTTATATCATATATAATATTACACCCGTCACTCCTGTAAAATATGCATGTAGGTTTTATAATACTGTAAAATGAATAAATTATTTTCTATGAGAAACATTGTCTTCAAGTTGATTTCATTATTCTGAGAGTGGCAACAACAAGTTTGTTGTTGTTGTTTTACATCCAAGCAACATCTAAGGTCATAGTAGGACAGGTACCGACTTGTGGGAGTGTACACTCATGGCAACTTTCTAGTGCTGCCCCACTGGGAAATTAGGCCACAGGCACCATAACCCGATATCCCACTCAGTTACATTATCCTGACACTGAGCTAACCAGTCCTTACCCTATCCTATTAATGCCGAGCGCCTGGCTGGGAAGCAACAAGTATCAATGTTATGTGTTTGGTTTGACTCGAACGAAAACAGGAGTCCCGTCCTTCCGGACGCGAGGCCCGAGCTCTACCGATTAGGCCACCACGCTCGGTCTAACAACAAGAGGCATTGCATTCGCATTGTTTGAAGTAAATATCCTTTGAATTCCCGTCTTTTATCTTGTAATCATTACCACACGGGAGCTCTCAGTTTCAGACCGCCATCCTCATTTTTTACCCAAGGCGGCCGGTTAAAAAGTTCAACAAATCTGTTATTTTGAATGAGTTTATGAAACATGTTAATAACTTACTAATAGGCTGATGCACTCTCGTGAAATGGAGACGGGAGCAAAGAAAGGGAATAGTCACTTTTACTATAATACAATTCTCAAACCTCTCTTTGTCCGCCATTTTAAAAGTGGCAGAGACCGGTGGTTTTGAGTTTCCGCCGTAATGTTCAGATAATAAAATATAAAAATGAAGAGTTCAGACGCAAAACCACGTAAAGGCCAATCCAAAAATGGAGATAAACACTGGAATCAAACCTTCAAAAAGTTTTTCTTTTTATATTCCTACTTTTTCTTCATTGCTCCATAACCATGTTCTCATATGAGAAGTGGAATTAGTTAGAAATCAAAATTACTTTCTGGCAAAAATCTCTTATTTAAACTACATTTTTGGATAGGTGTTTACGTGGTTTTGCGCCTGAACTCTTCAAATATATTAGGGTGATCTTTTTGTTATCTACTTTCCTCTATCGTGAAGTGACCTATCTTAAAGGGCTACTACCTTTGTTACATTTGTTTAGATCCTTTTTTTTTTTTTAGCTTACTTGCATAATTAAAGTATAATGTCAGTTTAAAGTTACATGGTCCGATGGTTTTGAGTTTCTCTAATATATTTTCGATAAATATAATAGGTCGATCTTTTTAATGTACTTTCCTATAGTTTGAAGCGACTTTTATTATAAAAGGTTAACTTTGGAGATCTTGTTTTCTCTCTCTTAGTTTATTTGCGTACAGTGACAGCTCAAAGTTGCATAGTCCAATGGTTTTAGGTGACTGACATATTTATATATATATATATATACAGTATAACCCTGTTAAACCGAACTTGAAGGGACCCTAGACATTTCTTTGGATTAACCAATCATTGATTTAACTGAGCTTTGACTTTGACTTTGACTTTGACTTTGAGTAAGCATGTATTTGCACATGTAATATACAATGTATGTGGACACTTTGATTATTGTTTTCATGTATATGCAGTATAACCCTGTTAAACCAAGCTCGGTTAAACCAAACGATCGGTTAATCCAAACCTTTTTCGGCGGCCGTGCAAAATACACCATTTATCATATAAAAAAGTTGGTGGGGTCTCAGATGACCTTATAACCACATGAAAGTTTGGTTTACCATACCGGAAGTGGCCTGGGGTCTGACAATTTTGTTTTGGTTTAACCGATAATTTGGATTAACCAACTTTGGTTTAACCAACATTTTTATATGATAAATGGTAGTATTTTGCCAGGCCGTGGAAAAAAAGTTTGTATTAACCGATGGTTTGGTTTAACCGAGCTTGGTTTAACAGGGTTATACTGTACATTGTTTCTTGTGGTAAATCCTTTTGTTGTAAATATAGTTTGATTTATTGTTACATAGTTTATTCTTTATTATACAATTATTTACAATATATGTATATGTAGTCTGATATTACCATCAGGAGGTAGTGCATGTGGTTTATCATTATAATCTACTTTGCTTTAGGTTGAAGTAAGTTCTAGTATGAATGGCTAACTTTGATCATATTTGAAGTTAAAAAATGCAATCCTACTTTTGGCGTTCACACCGAAATCAAATTGACTTAGTAGTCCTTTATATGCAACATGAACTGTTTAATAAGTGCACCAGGACTTAAATCGAATATGTAGGTCAAATTTAGATAAGAAGCATCTGTACACATGTGGAGATATGGAATCCAAGGCTATTTCAAGGCTTATCAAGGTTGTTTTTGATAGGAATTCAAGACTATTTTCACTTCGTTTTAGTCCAAAATCGCAATTCCAAATGACGATTTCAGACTAATTTAGATCAGTGGGGACAGTTTAATGGAATTCAAAACTTGTCAAGACTAATTACCCAAAATAGGTTAAATTCAAGGCTGTTCAATGCCTTGAAATGGGGCAAATGAAGTTCAAGACTTTCCAGGCCCCATCCGGACCTTGGATAAGTATCTTAGCATAAAACAAAGTTTGTCCCCTCATCAGAACTACGCAACTTGAACCGACCCAGTAAACGTTAGTAAATTCTCTTTGTGATACATCTTTGGCGATATTTGCACTGAAGATCAGGTACAACATTGAGCATGTTGGCGGAGGCTAACATGTGTAATTTGCGAATGAGGCTAGAGCTTTCCTCGCTTTCCTTGCATTGTACCTCATGCTGTAACGGCACTCTGTCTCGGCACCTCGCTCTGTCTACTTCCCTTCCCCACCCTCCCACCCTCGTTCTGGGGGGGGGGGGGGGGGGGGGGGGGGGGGGGGGGGGGGGTGGTGAGCCCTGATCTCTCCTGCCTACCGCTACTGAGACTTTGCCCTATGTCGGCACCTGATCCACTTGATACGGAACTGAAGGGTCCCAGTCACCCGCTTGATAGCCTGCGTGCCAGGCCCCGCTATGATTTCTAATTCTGATTTCTAATTCTGATTAAATCTTTCAAACTTACATCTGTTTCTGTTCTGCTTCTTTCCTGCTGAGTGAGCGAATTAAATGGCTAATGTTGCTGATTTAAAGAAGATCCGCTTTTGTTGTTTGTGTTTTTAATGAACTAAGTAAGATGAAGTGTACAAGCAAAAGTAATACTTTCCTTACTAAAATATGTTTCTATTTAATTGTGTTGGTTGGTTGTTGGAATTTTACCTCCTGGCAACATCTAAGGTTATATCAGGACGGGTACCGACTTGTGACAGTGCACACTCATGGCAACTTTATAGTGCTGCCCCACTGGGAGACCAGGCCACCAGCACCATAACCTAATATCCCACTCAGTAACATTATCCTGACACTGAGCCAACCAGTCCTTGCCCTATCCTAATAATGCCGAGCGCCAGGTTAGGAAGCTAACCAGTCATTGTCCCCTATCCTATTAATGACGAGCTAAGTGGCAACAAGTATCAATTTTTAAGTCATTGGTTTGACTCGACCAGGGTTCGAACCCGTGGGTTTGAACTCCACGATCTACCAACACGGGAGACGGACACTCAACTCATTCATGTGTAGATCTACATTGTACAAATGAAGATAATCCAATATATTTTTGGTGGCACTCCAGAGAGGCTTTTTTTCTGTGTGTGTGTGTGTGGTTGCGTTTGTGTGTGTGAGGGGTGCCATTAAGAATACAGATGACCTTGCATTATCCCTCTATCTGATAAGCCGCTGCTCTGAGTGGTTCCTTGCCGCACCCGGACGCGGTGGCCTAATCGGTAGAGCGCAGACTTCCTGTGCGGAAGGTCGGGAGTTCGAATCCCAGCCGTGTCAATCCAATGACCTATAAAATTGATACTTGTTGCTACCTAGCCTGGAACTCGGCATTAATAGGACAGGGCAAGGACTGGTTAGCTCACTGTCTGGATAATGTCACTGGGTGGGATATTGGGTCACGGTGCCAGCAGCATGATTCCCCAAGTGGGGCAGCACTGTAAAAATTGGTTGGTTGTTGTACTTTTACCTCCTGGCAACATCTAAGGTCATATCAGGACGTAAAGTCACCACGAATTGACTTCGCCCTCTCTCATGCCTGCTCTCTCCCTGCCTATATACCCCTCCCCCCATCCACATTTGACAAACAACTATTATAACTCAATGACATAATAACATTCAAGACCCACTACCACAACTGAATAACTACATCTTCAACCAGCAATGCCCGCAATATAAACCACTATACCTGCACAACATGGCACTATTAAAAGACTAACCATTATTAAAACCAAATCTAACTGATATACAAACACAGCATATGATTTAACCACTAGTGTACATCACTGCGCACCCTATCTTGATGCATATACCTTGCACTATGTTGAGTACCTATGCTGTACACTATACAGCATAGGCTGCTCCCCCACTTTCTTTTCATGTTCAGAATGGGTTGTGCTGCACACAATACAACACATTCCAGTTCCACTATGTACAAATCAAATGTGATTGCTCCAACAGCTGGAAGACCAGTGCCCCAGCGTTGACGACATATGTATTCAGATGAATAAAAATATTTACAAAAAAAAAAAAAAGTGCACTGTCACAAGTCGGTACCCATCATGATATTACCTTAGATATTGCCAGGACGTAAAACTCCACACAACCAACCAAGCTCATCGCACCTGGAATGGAATTGTCAGCATAACATCAGTCGCTGCCGAAATTAGTCAGTGTTTGAGGAAATTATGTGTACACAAAAAATAATAAAACGCACCAACCCATCCCAACATTGGCCATCCATATTCAGTGACGGCCATTGTTCGATGTGGCGCGGGCAGGTGTTCCAGCAACTGATGCCGGTGCAAGGAAATGATTGTGAGTTGCTCATTGAAAAGCTGCTCGGAGCGAGCTGAGTGGCTGCCACGCGGAGGCAGTTTGTGATGTTGTTTTGTGTGAATCAGGTGCTTGCTGTTGCCCTTCAGTGTAGACTTTGTGCTAATGAGGAGTTTGAACTCTGAACGTTTTTTTTGTTTTTTTTAAATGAATTTATTTACCCTGTTCATAACGGATAAGTGTGTTAACACTTGTTTTCACCACTGGGCAGCACTAGTCCAAATTAAGGGAGGGGAGGGGAGGGGGGCTTCGGAATTATTCTTTGTAAAGTCCCAGTCATACATACCTGGACTAGCCCCGGATCAAAAGCCGGATCTCCCATGGATCACCCATGGATCACCCATGGATCACCCATGGATCACCCATGGATCACCCACGGACCAATCCCCCGGACAGCCACAGACAGCCCCGGACGATTTTGCATATCTACCGACGACCCACGGACTACAAGCACGGATCACCCCGGATTGAGCTGGACGACCCCCGATAACCCAGACGACCCTGGTGTAGCCACATATTAGTCCTGGGCTGCTCCAGAGTAGACACGGACAAGCTACTGACACCCTGGATGAGCCCGGACAACCCCAGACTAGCCCCGGATTGCAATACTCCCCTGATCACCCCGAATGTTTTAAACATTTAAAACCATCTGGGGCTGATACTGGACCAGCCCAGACCACCAAGGACCAGCCAAGGATCACCATGGATCACCAAGGACCAACCAAGGATGAGCCATGTATTTGCCACAGATGAACCCGGATGGTCCGGTGCCTGATCCGGGTATGTGTGACTGGGGCTTTTAAAGCCCCAGTCACACATACCCGGATCAGGGGCCGAACGATCCCCGGACCGCCATCCGGGGCGATCCGGGGTGATCCGTGGCTCGTCCGTGGCTCTTCCGTGCTGACACCCCCTGATCCGGACTGATCCGTGGCTCGTCCGGCGCCGTCCGGGCTCAGCCCCCGGATGTTTTAAAATGTTTAAAACATCCAGGGCGGTCCGGGGATTTTGCGATCCGGGCTCAATCCGGCCTGATCCGGCCTGATCCGGGGGTGGTCCGGGTACTTCGGGGGTGGTCCAGGGTGGACCGGGCCTGTCCGGGGGTGGTCCAGGGTCATTTTGAGCCACGGTTTGACCCAGACCATCCCCGGACTATCCAGGACTACCCAGCCTAGCCATGGACCACCCCCAGACTGCCCCCGTAAGACCGGGGGTGATCCGGTATAGTCCGGGGGTGATCCGGGATAGTCCGGGGGTGGTCCGGGGCAGTCCGGGGGTGGTCCGGCCTCGTCCGGGGCCGGTCCGGCCCAGTCCGGGGGCAGTCCGGGGGTGGTATGGGGCGGTCCGGGGCTCGTCTGGGGCTCGTCCGGAAAAGTGTGACTGCGAGGCAAAAATCGACGAAAACAGTCATTTTATCCATGGCGGTCCGGGACAGTCCGGGCCGTTGGTCCGTGGGTGGTCCGGCTCAAAATCCGGGGCTCGTCCGGCTATGTGTGACTGGGGCTTAAGGGAATGATTTTGCTTTGCAGCGACGCAGCAATGTTTATCTAGGCAATTAGCTGTTTGCTTGTTTGTTGGGGTTTTACGTCCTGGCAACATCTAAGGTCATATCAGGACGTTGGCAATTACCAATTTATTTTGGAGTGACGTGGTAATTAGAAGCCGATATTATTTAGGCGGCTGAAGAAATTCAGTTGGAGATAGTTAATGTATCGCCCAGATAGGATGGCTGAATGAGTTGAGCGTTCACTTCCTGCATGGCGTCTCACGGGATTTTGAGTCGCAGACGAGACAAACTAATGATTTTTAATTTGATACTTTTTGGTACCTAGCCTGGTGCTGACCGCTACTAGGATATGACATGAAGTAGTGGAATGTGGAAGACCAAGTGTCTGTGATTGAAATTTCACCTGCTTATTCAGTGAATAGTATTAACTCTGTCATGCTATATTCCGCGGTATACTGGGAATTAAAAATTTGACGCTCCCCCAAATTCCTGATATAGAGTGGAAATAGGGAAGCGTCGTATCTCTGCATCAAATGAGGGTCGCAATGCCGGAAATATTGTCACGCCAAAGTTCACTACTGGAATTAGACTGAAGGATTCACAGTTTCAAGCCTAAAGGCCCTGTCACACTATGATGTATGGCGCCAGCGTGCGCATAACGTGTTGAAATACATTTAAAATCAAAATAAGTTCGCATACGCCAAACTTTTCGCGCTGTGAGGGATAAAAATGGGCGTACACACAACATACACACAACGTACACCCAACATACACACAACATACACACAATGTACATAACGTATGCAGAACATATCTTTGACTTATTGAGAGCATTCATGTGCCTCACAAAATGTTTGCAAAACGTTTGCATACTCTGATGGTATGCTGACCAACGTTACGTACATTACTCCATTGCTAGAAGTATGGCGTATACGTTAAGTATGCTGGAGATATGGCAGGCATACGTTCAAAGTACGTTTGGAGTATGCTATGCATCCGTTGGCTGTATGCGGACTGCACCTTACCAACAGGCTGAACGTATGGCTAACGTGTTTCAACCTATCCTGACCTACCCCTAACATGTGGATAACGTATGCCAATGTATGATGAGCATACACCGAGCATAAGAGAAACGTATGAGCCATACGGCGACATACATTGAAAATTTTGAACATGCACAACATTTTTTTAGCGGTTCGACCTACGCCGACCTATGACAACCTATGACGCTATATCCCGAGCATACTCGACGAATGCCCAACGTATCCGTAACGTATGATGCCGTATGCCGACATGTTGGTCGAAAATCGCATACGTCGGCATACGCTAAGGCCATACGTCGTAGTGTGACAGCCCTAAGTTTTGATTTGTTTCCGTCAAGTTGTTTTCAGTAAATCTCATTTTATTTGTGACATGTACATTTTAAAGAGTATCGGCTGTGGAGCTCAGGTGAAGACATGGGTTATCTCACCATGGCATGGACTGAAGCTTGAAAGGGTTAAGATATTTTCTTGATAGGGGCGACAACACATAATTAGTTTGGTGAGAGTTGCACACGCTGGCTGGTCACAAAAGACCTACGGCCAGTTTCTCGAAAGACCATTCTCTGAGTCTGGCTACTATTGCGCCGAGCCAGAAGGCAGCCGGCCGGATGCTTGGTTAGCTGGTTGTTGGACTTTTAAGTCCTGGCAACATCTAAGGTCATATCAGGACGGGGCCCGGATGCTGGAGAAGGAAGCGCTGTTAGGTAATTGACAGCATACAGAACTGGTATCCAGGTCGCTGCGACATCACTTAATTAACTAGTCATATGGCTATTGTGAATAGGAATAGCAATCCAACGTTTGTATTGCTATTTGTATGACATGCATTTGTGTATAAATTAAAAATTAACTAATATGTGATGGGACGCAGTGGCCGAATCAGTCGAGCGTGGGCCTTAATAGGGTAGGGCAAGGACTGGTTAGGTCATAGTCAGGATAATGTGACTGAGGGGGATATCGGGTCATGGTGCTGTCAGCAAGATATCCCAGTGGGGCACCACTATAAAGTTACGGTATGCGGTATGCGGTATGCGATATGCGATATGCAAATGCAAATGCAACAAAAACGAATTCGCACCGATTGGTTCATTGAGCGATCCACTTTGTCGTCCATGCATTCGCACTCGCAACCGGATCTTGGAAGCACCACCATGCATTTGCATGCTTTTCCATTTTTTGTCGCATTCACATTCACGTACTGCATATCGCATATATGGAATCTTAGCTTAAATAACCATCAGTTGACGGATTCCTACATGACAATATATGGAACATTTCTGCGAGATAAGCACCAGAGTACAGGCCGCATACAGAGGTTCCAATTCTCGACATGCTTTGTTACATGAATTGATTAAGCAGGACAAATTTCAATCGTGAACAATATTTTCTATTCCTCATTCCACTACTTCTTACCCTATCCTAGTAACAATGGGCACCAGGTTAGATCGCAACAAGTATAAATTTGTAAGTCATTAGGTTGAGTCGGCCAAGGAAATGGGTGTGCAACACCTTTTTTTAATATTCTGTATTTTGCGATGGCTTATTTATCCTGTCCATAACGATATAGCGATATAGCGAATGGTAGACAGGAAGTGTGAACACTTATTTGTCTCTCTTTTTTTTTGTTGTACATTAGTTGTCCCAAGCAGGGGAAATCCCAGTCACAGACGATTGGTCTTCCCCACTCCACTGCTGGTCGATAGAAAGCCTGAGCCTACACTTTTACCGACCCAAGGGATTTTTAACCTCCCACACCACATAGACATGGTGTGAGAGCAACCGGCCTTTGATGACGCTGTCAGTTATACAGAGTGGTGGAAATCCAAATTGGCAGAGATGGGGGCACGGGGAATTGAACCACCGACCTTCAGATTAGGAGTCTGACCTAGAAAAAAGTCAGACACTCTAACCACTCCGCCACAGAGAACGCCACAGTAACTCGCATGGCGTTCAGTTTTCATCGCTGAACAGCAATAGTCTTAATTTGGTAGTTGCTTTGTCATCTTAGCTGTTAGAACCCGCCAATAGCTGATGTTTACTTTTTGTTCTGGGGATGGGAGGAGGGGGCATTAAACAAACAAACAAACAAACAAACAAACAAACTTAGCTGTTAGTAGCTAGCCTTAATTATGTTAGTTCTTTTGGTGCCACGTTTGCGACATTTTAGTATAGACCTACCCAAAGACCCTATAATACTAATGCTGGGTACACACTTACCGTTTTTCCGCACCCACCTACCATATACGATCTAAAACTGCCCAAAAGTCGTGAGGTGTGCACTCCCCTAGAATACCTACCGATTGCGATTCGCGACTTAAAACTCATTTTTAAGGCTAAAACTGCTTCCTTACGATTGCTTTTCGCGATTCGAAAAATGAATTGGCCCGTTTTCAGTTTTAAGCGGGTTGGGTCGGGTCACGAGTTTTAGTGCGTGAATCGTATACGGTAGGTGTGTACCTAGCATAAGACGGCTCACTCCCTATCTCTCCCATGGTAATGTAAATTTTGCTGTGCCACCTTGTGGTGGGTTTGATCAGCCCAGCTGCTGGTTGGTGTTTCACATGTAAACACATACAATTATATTATACATGAGATAGGTAAGTATGAATACACATCAATATGAAATTGCTATGAACAAATACACATCATCATCAGCATCAGCATCAGCATCGCCATCATCACACATCTTTCACATTCATATATACATTTATAGATATAGTATAGCACCTGTTTAACCAAGAGAACAGCCAGTGCACCAAGTGGTGGGTTTGATCATTTTGATTACAGAGCACATGCTGAGTGAGCCGTTTTAGTATTATAGGGTCTTTGACCTACCCCATGCACTAGTGTTAGTTAGTAGGGATACAAAGTTTACATCTGGTTGTTAACATTTCCTGTGATATGTAATACATATTTCTTATGCAGTTTTGCCTCACATAGATAGAAAAGGTATCGATTTGTGCCTTCTCTTTTGTAATTAGAGTTTTGGCATTCACAGAAAGCAATGGGGACCTTGTTCTCTGCTTTCCTTGTGCCTTCTCATCATGCATCACTGCTGACGGAGAACCTTACACGCACGCGCATGCAGATCAAATATAATGGCGTGTCAGTTACACGCCGGTCAAGGCCTGTGATACATGTGATCACACAGATGACAGTATGGATACTCCACATTGCACTGACTGCATCTATAGATTAATAGGACATACTGCCATGTGACGTTGGGGGCGTGTAAACAGTTGATTGACAGGTTTTCCCAACGGTGTATATCTGCTTGTCTACTTATGTCGTATAATGCCCGGTACACACTACCCGTATAAAACCTAAAACTGCCCGTTTAACAACTAAGTTTGAGTTTTAGTCAGTTTCAGTCTTTAGGTGTGTGACCCCCTATCATACCAGAGCCTTCCGATTCGCGACTTAAAACTCAGTTTTAGGTTTTATACGGGAGGTGTGTACCAGGTTCTATAAGATTAAAAAAATGGATCGGGCAGTTTTAAGTCGGGAAACGGGATGGGTCGGGTTGTGACCGGTCCCGTCAGGCAGTCAGTTTTAGCGCGTGAATCGTATAGAGGAGGTGTGTACCAGGCTTAAGAACTTTCTAAGGACATGTATATGATTGATTGATTGATTGATTGTTGATGGTTTAACGCTGTGTCAGCAGCAAGGATAAAAAGCTAGTGGTATCCATTTTGTCAGTCTTGTCAATCACATTCACATGCCTACAGTGCTTGGTTGGTTGTTGGAGTTTTTCGTCCTGGCAACATCTAAGGTAATAATATCAAGATGGGTACCACCCCACTCAGTTACATTATCCTAACATTGAGCCAACCAGTCCTTGCCCTATCCTAATAATGCCGAACGTCTGGCTGGGAAGCGACAAGTATCAATTTGTTACGTCATTGGTTTGACTCGACCAGGGTTCGACCACCCGGCCACCCTGTCTGGTATCAGAGCAGTAGAACCATGGACCAGTCCTGTGAAGGACATATTAGAAAAGTAGTAGGGTGGGTGGGTGGGAAAAGTTTGCAAATCGTCTGCTTAGAGGGGGCCGAGAGGGGGCTGAGCATGGTTGACGACAGAAGAGGGGAGGAAACCCGGTGAGGGTGGACGGAGAGAATAGGGTTATCCGTCCACCCAAAATAAATTAGTCCCGGGTACAGTGGGGAAGTGGGTCGTTGGTTGGTTGTTGGAGTTTTACGTCCTGGCAACATCTCAGGCAATATCAGGATGGGGGAGAAGGGGGAAGGGGGGGTGTCGTCCCTTCAGACCATTGCCACCATAGACCCCTTTCAATGTTTATAAACATTGTGTATGCGCGCACAGCTTGGCTGCAGAACGAATGCACACTGCCATTGAGTTTGCCGATA
Organism: Branchipolynoe longqiensis; assembly: GCA_030323885.1. Lineage (NCBI taxonomy): Eukaryota > Metazoa > Annelida > Polychaeta > Phyllodocida > Polynoidae > Branchipolynoe > Branchipolynoe longqiensis. The sequence goes on along the minus strand of CM059188.1, from coordinate 99,698,135 downwards.
CGCGCAGTTAAACATGTCAATTTTATTCAAAATTAATAGAACGTCAGAAGCCTAACTTTATAAATTTAATATAATCTGTTCGGTGAATATGTTTTCGATATGTGTTCCAGGCAGTTTGTTTCTAGGTGGTGTGGTTTTAGAGATATTTAACTTTTTCTGTATGAAGATTGCTCACGGCCATTGACAATGCATTGAGTTTGCCGATACGCGCAGTTCAAAATGTCAATTCTATTCAAAATTAATAGAAATGCAGAAGCCTACCCTTATAAATTTAATACAATCTGTTCGCTTAATATGTTTTCTATGTGTGTTCCAAGCAGTTTGTTTCTAAGTGGTGTGGTTCTAGAGATATTTCACCTTTTCTTTCTGAAGATTGCTCATAGCCATTGAGTTTGCAATGTGACAGTGTGTCGTCCTGCAGCCAAGCAGAGCACGCACTGACCTAAATACCTCTGGTGACGTCATATGAAATAGGTAACCCCGTCGCGATATGACTTTAGATGTTTGTCAGGACATAAAACTCCAATAACAAACCAACCCAATATATATATATGTCAGCCTCACGAAAATGGGCCAATCGGTGGTCAAGTGAAGATGTCAGCATCGCAATTCTTAAAAGTGTAGTGCATTTCTTTGTTTCATATTAAATTATCCCAGAAACAAATCAGGTTGTTGTATTTTCTGGACCTTTACATTCAGTATAAATTTAAGGACTTTCCAACATCTCTGTCAATGCTAAACTATAATTATACCGATCGACGCCGACATCCAATGATCGATGCCGACAACTGTAACAGATGTCGGTGTCACAATTCTTAAAGTCTCGTGCATTTCTTTGTTTTATATTAAATTATCCTAGAAACAAATCAGGTTGTTGTATTTGCTCGACTTTTACATTCAGGATACATTTTAAGACTTTCCAACACCTCTGTCAATGCTAAATTATAATTATACCGATCGACGCTGACATCCATGCTCGATGCCAACAACTTCCACCAATTGGCCTCTTTTCGTGATCCTGACCCATATACTCACAAAGAGTCAACCATGTTTTCCTCTTTAATGCTGACATGGTTATTTCTACTCTGTGCCATTCAAGACGTCATTGCTGAATGATTGATGAACAGCTTTATGCTGTCATTTAAGAGCAATATGATCTTCTTTTCATTAAATTATTTACCGCCGTATAATAAATTTCACTGCAGTCTCAGATTGCCCTCTTATATGTGTTATATTCCGGTGATTCGATAAGATCTTGATCCGGGTACCGGGTGACATGGTCGAGTGGGTAAGGTGCTTGCTTCCCATGCGAGAGGTCATGTGATCAATCCTCGACTGAGTCAAACCAAAATACTTACAACATTAATGCTTGTGGCTACATTGCCTTACACAACAACTGACAGTAATAAAACCAGAGGAACCATGAGACTATTGTGCCCCGATCACATACACGTTAGTGGACGTAGTTGAATATAGGTGAACGTAGTGGAGGCTAATGTGGGTCAAACGTGGTTTGAGTATGATAATCTACATTGAAATACTTTAAGGTACGGCAGGTTTTGGTATGGAGAAATACGTTACGGTACGGATACTGGTATGTTCAACTACGTTCAATTACTTTCAACTACCTTAGCCTCCACTACGTTCACCTACATCCACTAACGGCTATGTGACCAGGGCTTCGTCTAAGTATGCTAGAGTATGCTAGAGTATGCTAGAGTATGCTAGAGCACACTATCGAGTACATTAGCATCACAGATGCAAATTCAGCCTCTAATGTAGCGCTCTTTTGAACATGTCCAAAGATTAAATCAGAACTCACGGCCCACCCACGTTATTACCAAGTTAGCATGACGGAGAAGTATGGATGCGATACGTTCAACTACGTTCAACTATGTTCAACTACGTTCAACTACATTCAACTACACTCAACTACACTCAACTAGGTTAGCCTCCACTACGTTCAACTACGTCCACTAACGTGTATGTGATCGGGCCTTTACTGTCTACCATCAAAAACAATTCATTAGACTTAACCATTATAAGCAGCATAAATACACCGTCACAAAGAAGGGAGCCTACAAGGTCGAGGCTTGCTCGAGGTGCAAAGCTTCCCTTGTTTGACAATTTTATTTCTTTAATGCCATCACGTGACATTGCATGCAGGAACCTGACATTGTATCTACAGTCCTGGCTTTACATGGAATGACCCATATGCATGTTATCAGATTTCAAGTGGACCTAAAATATCTGAGCTCCCCCCCTCCCATCCACGCCTCCCCCCCCCCCATACACCTGAGGGCTGTGAGAGGGCGTAACTCGCATCATGGCCCTTTGATGAGAAAGCACGCGCATGGCCCCTTAGTAGCTTAGGGTCATGACCCCACGGTCCTATTGATACACACCATGTGTTGAGCTGATGTCTATTAGTTATTACACCACCGAAACTGAACACTGTTGTACTGTACAAGACACTATATAGACCTTTTTTCCTGGGGAGCATACACAATAGACTTGCCACTGACATAAGAAGGTGGGTTGGTGGTGGAAATCCTCTTTTAAAGCTTTCCCACAGATCATGCTCCACAGTTATCGGCTACCCAGAACATTAGTTTCTTCCACTGACGTCAGAATGTGGGTTATTGGTAGTGGAATTCCTCTATAAGACCTTTTCCATAGAGCATGGGGAACAGTGATCTTCTAGCCATAATTAGAGTTCTTCCACTGATGTCAGAGGGCGGCGTGGTAGTAGTGGAAATCCTCTATAAGACCTTTTCCATAGAGCATGGTGCACAATGATCTTCTAGCCATAATTAGAGTTCTTCCACTGATGTCAGAGGGCGTGGTAGTAGTGGAAATCCTCTATAAGACCTTTTCCATAGAGCATGGTGCACAATGATCTTCTAGCCATAATTAGAGTTCTTCCACTGATGTCAGAGGGCGTGGTAGTAGCGGAAATCCTCTATAATACCTTTTCCATAGAGCATGGTGCACAGTGATCTTCTAGCCATAATTAGAGTTCTTCCACTGATGTCAGAGGGCGCGGTACTAGTGGAAATCCTCTATAAGACCTTTTCCACAGAGCGTGCTGCACAGTGAGCTGCTGCTACCCACATTATTAGTTCTTCCACTAGCTGTAGACGGCAGGGTGGTGGTGGAAATCGTCTATTCTCCACTGTGAACAGTTCCAGTGCCATTTAAAGTTGCATGGTCCGATGAAATATAATTTTGTCAAAATTAAAACAATGATTTACATTTGATCCTATATATCCAACTTAGATACTGGTGCATTACGCATGTTGAGTGTCAACATGGATACTTTACGAATGCGTTTGGCCGCACTACTTTTTCTCTCCTGCACTACTTTCCTAGCACGCTCACTTACCTCCTCGCACTTTCCCACTGGCAGTCTTCCGTAACAGTCATTTCACCCACCCTCCCTCTCGATTCTCATGGGGTTTGAGGGCTGATTCTTGTCCTAGCTTCCCTGTTTCCCTGTTTCTTCTAGCCTTCTCTTTCATGTTAATTAACCGATGTATTATTCATTGACATAAGCCGTGTTCACACGCACAACTTTAGGCCAAACTAGATAAGGCGAACTAGATGAGGCGAACTAGTGTCGTGTCCACACATGCAGTATTCTCGTGGCGGTTTAAGGCAGAAAGCGATATATGCGCATGAGCAGGTCCATACTAACCAGCACCAGTTTCGGTTAGTCGACGTCACCACGAGAGAGTGTGGGTTCGACCTAGATATGTATGGACTGAATCGTATTGGTTTGGAACAGTCAAAACTTCTGCTGGGCAGTGAAAACCTTAAAATAAATCATGAAATAAATATCTGTGCACAGCTAGCAGTTTCATAGAGCAAATTTACCGGAAAGTCAACAAACTCAGGTCTTGACTGTGACGTCCTTAATCCGCCTCATCTAAACCGCTACCATCCACACAGGCAATATGGGCCGACTTAAGCTAGTTTGGTTCATCTGGACTACCTCGCGACGTGATTTACTTGAAGCGAACTAGATGAGGCAAATCAGCCCTAATCCGCCTCAGTGTCGCGTCCACACAGCGAATGTGAGCCGAACTAGACAAGGCGAACTAGTTGAGGCGACTTAATGCCCGTGTGTGAACACGGCTTAACTCTTACCCTGATTGATTGATTGATAACGATATGATGTCTTGATATTTTTCCCTTATTGATTACCGATATGCCAATGATATGTTATGATATGTATGATATGTTGACCTATGCTTGATACGATACCCAATACCGCTACTGATACTGATCTCCAGAGATTTGTTTCTAGGCCTCCCTGTAGGCTCTGTTCTCCAATAAATTTTTTGAAACTCATTTACTCTGTTCGTCTCTCTGTACGCCTGAGAAAATTAGCTAATGATTTGGGACAGCATATACAGAATAACCCGTGAATTTATAACCTCACCCCTTTGGACACTCACTTTGAAACACCCATTATGCAAGGAGGCCATTAACCAATTAGGCCAATCTCGTGACCTCATTAGCCTCCCCCAACCAAGTAGGCCTACTGTGCAGGGTCGGAGAGGGGAAGGGGAAATAAGGTGGATGTTGCCCCTCCTCTCCATGTTGGATATTCAATGCTGTTTGGTCAATTCTATCAATATAATTGATCAATTTTGGTAATTTAAATTTAGAAAATTTTACATTTGTCAATTAAAATTGCATCTACCATCGGGACTATGTATGGTATGAGGGAGGATGAGACATGGATGACATAACAGTAAATAATAACAGAACAATAATATGCACATGAGAAATGCAAGCAGTACGCATATCCTTGGTGGTCTAACTGTATGTGAAGATTCGCATGCAGGTGTTTTGTGCGCATCCGTGAAACTTGTCAGAAAACTGAAATGCAGACCGTGTGTACCAGGTGCTAGTTCGGCAAGCAGTGTGTAAAAATATACGGATTTTCGGTTAAGAGTTATATATTGGCAGAGAGCATTATTATTCTTGGATGCTGGAGTGGGACTTAGGTTATGTAAACTAAAAGTAACTAAAATTAATAGAATCCCACTCCCATTGTACATGATACTGAGTGGAGTTGATGGAAATGTACATGATGCTGGGTGGTGTAAACTATCTGTTATATATGATGTTTGGAGTTAATGAAAAGATTTCCTTTGCAAGAAACAGTACATGATTATTGAAATGTTTCTCTATGTGTTCATAAAGAATACAATTGGAGGAAAAGAACAATTTTACTATATACATCTATATACATATCTGTAACTGTATGCAACATCCTGTCCACCCAGGACCACCGACTGACCCACCTGCCTAATTTGCATATGTATAGAGGCACCACCTGCAGCTGGTTTGAGTGACAGCCCCTACTGGGGGTGGCCACCCACCCAGTCTGTGGGGAGTGTCTGATTGGCTGGCTGGGGAATGTCCGGTCACCTTACTCCCTTGGCCTATCCTGACCACACACTAGTCTCAATTAAGTAATTATTCAAAATTCTGCTTCTGAGACACTGAAGAGAAGAACTCTCATCCTGGCTCTAGAGTGAGACCCACCTACTTTGGAGCAGGAACCCCAGACACTCTGTCTGATGCTATCCAAATTCATCTATTCAAATTGAGTGTATCCACAGCCATAGGACTCCTGTCCCATGGATTGTGGGCACTGCTTCAGTATACAGGCTAAAGTGACAATGAGACATAGTGTGGGCAGTATATGAGGAGTGCAGGTGCTAGGTCACATGTAAGGGGGATGACAGGAGTTGCTGCCAAAAAAGCACAACTTATTCACTGTTCATCTGTGTGACTAGTTTTCCTTCCTCTTTCCAGACATGGTTAAATTGATTAGGCTGATTGCATCACAGGTGAAATGAAGGGGGAGAGTTTTGTAACTACATAGGGTGCTCACAGCGGCAGAGCATCCGTGTTTTTATAAGTGGTTGCTCACCGCACAGCCCGCCGATCCGCGGGCTCCGCAGCGCCGCCGTTCCCCCTAGCGGAATATTCCGTGAACCTTGGCTATACGCACCCTCTCCAGCCGCGCTTTACCTACATCCGCATACACCGTCATGTATACAAGCTGCAGGATCACAGGTCAGAGGGGCATGGAATAGGAACAAGCAGTCCACTAAATTAATCAGTAAATTTAAAATAGCATCTGATCTGCATAGACCGTGTCATTTTTGAATTTGGCGCATAATATTGCGCACTCAGCATGCTGGTCTCTGCCCTCAGTGCCGCGAGGCCTAAAAATGAAGAACAACAATCAATCGTGGAATAAATGACCCGCCGGGTCTGCACACGCAATACGCTCCCTGCCCCCCCCCCCCCCCCCCCCCCCACTGAGAGCGTCCGATAATACATTATTCCTGCTCGCATTGTATACAGAGCTGATAGAAAAATTATATAGGCATGAAAGCCAAAACAGCTCTTTCACCCAGGACATGACCACTTTGTTTGCTGATCGCAGCACGAACAGTGTTATTATCGGTCACAAATGTGACCGAAGTATCGCCAACGCCTCACACCACCGATAAGTTTCCCCCACAACAGCCCACATCTCGTAGACATTAAAGTTGCATAGTCCAATGATTTATAATTTCTGTATTTTTTCTGAGATAATTATATTAGATCGATCACCAGCATCTACTTTACATTAGTTCAAAGTTACTTATATTTTAAATGGTAAACTTTTGAGATATTTTGAGTGCAAACATGGAAAATTAGTTTCGGCAAGCTTGCCAAAACTCTGACACCATAGACTTCTGCAGTAACAGGTTCTGTTAAATTGACTCAGTATTGCCTTCTACGCAGAAACAAATGCTTAATAAGTGCATCAGTATCTAAAGCCGTGTTTACACGGGCAATTGTGAAGCAAATTAGGCAAAGCGATTTATATGAAGCGAAGTAGTGGCGCGTTTACACACGGAGCGGTTTAAGGCGGAAATCGATATCTGCGCATGAGCAAGTCCAGACTAACCAGCGCCAGTTTCGGTTAGTCGACGTCGCCACGAGAGAGTGTGGGTTCGACCTTGATATGTATGGACTGAATCGTATTGGTTTGGAATGGTCAAAACTTCTGCTGGGCAGTGAAACCCTAAAAATAAATGATGAAGAAAATATCTGTGCACAGCTAGCGGTTTCATAGACCAAATTATATAATATGCGCTGTTGATCGACCGGAAAATCAACAAACTCAGGTCTCGACTGTGCATGCGTGTGAGGTGGTTAAGCTAGTTCGCTTTATATAAACCACCTCGCCAGGTGGTTTACATAAAGTGAATCATATGAATCGAATCAGCCCTAATCCGCTTCAGTAGCACGTTTACACGGCGAATGTGAGGCGAACTAGGCAAGGCACATTATATGAACCGACTTAACTCGCCCGTGTAAACACGGCTGTAGTTAGATATCTCAAATCAAATCTAGATAATTGGTTTGGTTTTGAAAATTTGATATTTCATCGGACTATGCAGCTTTAATGTGCCCCTCGGTACAATCCTCTTGTGACACCATCAACTGATGGCCCACCTCCCTCTCCGTAAGTTTGCTACCCTCTTTCGAGAAAGTGCCCACACACCAGTCACCCACGTGGACCGCGCCAAAACCTTCACGAGACGCATCTGAATAAACAGCGACATGAGGACCATGGTGCCATACAATTTTTGTGTAGCCATTAAATTTTTCCGAGGAATTCACCCACCAAAGGATTTCGTACCGAAACTCACTATTAAGCCGAATTTTGTAATATGGCTTCCTCAACTTGTGTATCGCTTCATAAATGAAAGGAACTAAATGAGCGGCCACTGCGGACGACGGTCAAACAATGCGAAAGCCTGCCATCTAACGTCTCCAATTCCTTGCGAGTGGCTTTCTTCCTATCCACGAACTGCAGCAGGTGGTTCTTTAACTTTACAATTTTATCAGGTGGTAATCTCAGTTGTAATCTAACTGAATCAAGTTCTATCCCTAGGCGTAGTCAATTTCGGGAAACTAATATAAAACCACCTCAGCGTTGCCATAATAACCCTCTGGCTATTACCGCACTTCTCTAATGACCCTTCCACTACTGCATAGTCATCTAAATAATTAGTCACTCAATCCACCCCCTCTCGCATGTCGCATCGCGTGACAAAATCCGAAACCTTACTAAACATGTATGGGCTCGAAGCGAGCCCCATACAAAGTTAGTTATGTACGTAGAACTGAGGACCTCCCCGAAGTCCCATCTAAAGCCCTGCCTAAAGGGCGCATTCCTTACACGCGGTATGCGGTATGTGGTATGCGGCATGCGATATGCAAATGGCATGATTCCTTACACACGGTATGCGGCATGCGGCATGCGGCACACGACTGGCTATATTTAAAAAATAAACAAGTATACTCCTTACTGCACTGTATATGACCAAATATTGCATTTATATCTATGTACCTTTCCGTACGTCACATGGGGGTTCCTACCTTTATTATAACCAAATTATAGATAAGTATTCATATTTCTGTGCATATGGTAGCATTTTTAGCTTTCCCGTAACCGTCTGTCTCCCGATTGGGACGGTCCTAACATCCTAAACTGAGCCATGTTAGGACCGTCCTTTTTGGTCAACAAAATCTGGGACGGTCCTAACATCCCTCGGAGCAAGCTAAACTGAGCCATGTTAGGACCGTCCCATTTCTTCATATTTCCATCGTTCCGTAATGATCAGTCGCCTCCCCTCGGCTAAAATTAATGGACAAATGCGGCTGATGGTTTTCTATGTACAAGGCAACCCTCTAGGCCTGTGTGTCCCCTCCACACCCTTGTGTGTGACCATTCCATAATGCTCAGTCGCCTCTCCTTGTCTAAAACTAATGGACATGTGCGACTGATGGTTTCTATTCGCATACCGCGTGCCGCATGCCGCATGCCACACCGATCGCTACAGGGACTGATCGAGTTGACGCATTCGCATTCGCATTCGCATTCGCATACCGCGTGTAAGGAATGTAGCCCATAGGCTTCAAGGCATTTCGATTTTTTGTCGCATTCGCATTCGCATACCGCATGCCGCATGCCGCGTGTAAGGAATGCGCCCTTTATCCTGTCAGCCGGGTGTGTATGCAATGCCCTATAAGCGTCTTTTATATCCACAATCGTTATATAATCATTCTGCTGCATATTTTTGACTAAGTCCCTCCTTATCTAGGTCGAACCCACTCTCTCGTGATGACGTCACCTAACCGAAAACTGGTGCTGGTCAGACTGGACTTGCTCATGCGCAGATATCGATTTCCGACCCAAGTACTCCCCGTGTGAATGGACGTCTAAATCGATTTATATGATTCGCCTTGGCTGAATCGCTTTAGATTTTGTCCGCCCTTGTATGAAAACAGGCAAGACACCTGGGCCGCGTTCAGGGTCCATCTCGGAGGTGCCTCGGAGGCGCCCGTGACGTCACGCTAGTCTGAACGACAACAGCAGTTGGTCACCTCGAAAATGGCCGCCCCCATAGGCGGCGGCCATTTGCAATGGACAAGCTGCGCTGTAATTGGCTGAAAGCACTGAATGCGGCGGCCATTTTCGAGGCGCTTTTCATCTCCAGTCTGAAAAGAGAGGCATCTCCGAGACGTCGCCGAGAAGCACTCTGAACGGTATTAGGCCAAAAAGCATTGCCGAATCGTCTCCGCGGCGCCTCCGAGACGGACCCTGAACACGGCCCAGATCTATAAACTCATTAACCGAGCGCCCACTACTGCAGTCGATTATACCCAGCCAGCCCTCGCCCAAAGGCTTCGGCATAGCGAAAGCATTATGTATCCACAATGGCTTCGAAGAGATCCAACTTATATATTCACTGGACAATTCTCCCGCTAGCTTTTTCGACATAGACTTGACTCAGTCTGAATCATTCATTGGCTTATGCGTCGCATCATAAGCCGTGTTCACACGGACAAAATCTAAAGCGATTCAGCCAAGGCGAATCATATGAATCGATTTAGACGTCCGTTCACACGGGCAGTACTAGGGCCGGAAATCGATATCTGCGCATGAGCAAGTCCAGTCTGACCAGCGCCAGTTTTCAGTTAGGCGACGTCATCACGAGAGAGTGGGTTCGACCTAGATAAGTAGGGACTGAATCGTATTGGTTTGGAACGATCAAAACTTCTGCTGGGCAGTGAAAACATTAAAATAAATGATGAAAAAAATATCTGTGCCCAGCTAGCAGCTTCATAGAGCAAATTTACCGGAAAGTCAACACACTCAGGTCTCGACTGTCACGTCCTTAATTCGCCTCAAGTAAGTCGGTTGGGTTCACACTGGCAAAATAAATCGATTCACAGAAATCGACTCACGTAATCGACCTCCACAATACTAGATTCACGCAAAATGTCTTTGAACAATGAATGTGAAACAGTGCAAATATCAGATTTCTCAACACAATTCTGTAATGTAATGTCTATAACAGAGTTCTCCTGCTTCATGCTACGCCCAACATCACCTTGCACCGGCTACGGGGAACCCACAGTGTAATCAATTCCCACATACACACTAGACACTTCCACAGTTCTCCATGCCAGAGTCCCGGCATTACTTCGACCTTGTGGGCATGCAGCCCCCACACCCCGTTGCAGCTCTCAGTCTCTATAACACCCGGTACGCTTATGAGAATGGCTTCCACACATCGAGCACCAGTGCCCATAAGTACATGTCTTCTCATCCCTCAAGCCACCACCCTCTTTACTATAGCCAAAACAGGGCCGTATGCAATATCGTGTGAACAGATGCTTAGTGGCCCCACCCACCTTTCCAGCACCGGTTGACTTTTTCTCCTTCATATACTCTAATGCATAATACTTTCTTGAAGATTTATACTGCCTATCATGGATAAGCCTGAATAGGCTTGTTTTCACCATTAGACAGTTTGCCGATAGAAAGCCCGAGCCTACACTTTTACCGACCCAAGGGATTTTTAACCTCCCACACCACATAGACATGGTATGAGAGCAACCGGCCTTTGATGACGCTGTAAGTTATACACAGCGGTGGAAATGCAAAATGGCAGAGGTCGTGGCACAGGGAATCGAACCACTGACCTTCAGATTAGGAGTCCGACCTAGAAAAAAGTCAGACACTCTAACCACTCCGCCACAGAGAAGACCACAATACTTTAACGATGCTTCAGAGTTCTGTACCGAGAATGCCACAAAACCGTGCTTCACTGCACGCTTCCTAACAGCAATATCAAACCTTTGCGCATGCACTATCAGTGTATCTGTCAGCTTTGACCTTCCCGGCCATATAAGCAATGTGGCTCGCCACCCCTAACACTTCCTCCACAGTCACATACTTCTGCTGCACCCTCGTCTTTCCTGCTCCAATGTGTAGCTCAGGCAGTTCGTCCACCAGCGCCGCTTGCTTGGCTCTCAACACCGCAACTTGTTTCTCCAATGCATTTCAGCGATACTTTCGGCAAGCAATTTTGCCTAACATCGTGTCCTCTCCGCACCCTCTATCAAGTGCTTCCCGTCACGACCCGTTCTGTCAGCTCTCTCCGCTCGCAGCTTCTCGTCGCGGCGCCCCCTTTCTTATCAACTGGCAAGCCGCCCTCTACCATGATGCTCCCTCCCCCCTGCTCACCGGCACTCTTCTCAACCTTTATCGAAGCTACCTCTTGCTTCAAAATTTGGGAGCGTGTGGCGCGCCGAACTGCTGGCACTGGACATCTGCAATTATCATTCACTGGTTTGGCATGAAACCCGCCGCAGGGCCCGCAGAACACTTCTGACATGCCTGACATGCCTGCCGAACCAGAACAACACATACAACCAACTACATATGCATATATGGCATGTCAAAACTGAAACGCAGACCATGTGCACCCGGTGCGAGTTCGACAAGCAGTGGTTGCTAACCGCACCACCCGCCTATCCGCGGGCTCCACAGCGCCACCATGCCCCCGAGCAGATTATTCTGGGAAGCTTGGCTATACAGACTTTCTGCAGCCACACTCTACCTACATCTGCATATACTGTCATGAATACAAGCTATATGAAAGGAAAAAGTTGTTTGGTTATTGAATGTAAAAAGGAGTGAACCATATGGAGTCAGATATGTGCATTTGAAAGTTTTTGAATTTCAGATGTTTTGTATTAGCTCATGCAACAGCCGTTCCATGCTGGCCAAATCAGCCAGGCCTGAGCATTATTAGTTTGATGGGATCCACCACAAATACAAAGGTTTCTGGTTTTAATGATATGATGGCAGCAGCCGTTCTGGTTGTGCCTATGCGTTATCATTTGGACGGGATCCATCGCAAATGCACCGGGTTCTGCACTTAATGCTATGATAGCGGCAGCCATATTCTACGATCCAGCCAGACCTGAACATTAATGGCTTGACGGGATCCACCGCAAATGCGTAGCTCTCCAGGTTTAATGCTATGATGGCAGCAACTGTTCTGGTCATGCATTAATGTTTGGATGGGATCCATTGCAAATGCGCCGGGTTCTGGGCTTAACACTATGACGGCAGCAGCCCTTCCATAGCATATGCACCGGTGGATGGATCGGGATCGCAGAGCTTGCAGTTTGTCATAGGTGAGTGTAGAAACTGATATGGTGCTACGACCCCAGGCCGTCCTCCAACGCATACGCCGTATCTTCTCTGTGTCAATTTGTTTGTTTGGTTAATGGAGAAAATATTATTTATTATCCCATTATCTTTTAAGATAAATAAATAATCAAAATAAAACTTTCCCAAATTTGGCCTTTCTAACTAATAATAAAGATAGCAATAGGGTAGTGTAATAACTAATCAACATTGGTTTGATGGCTAGTTGGTTGTTGGAGGTTATTGTCCTGGCAAAATCTAAGTGTGCACTCTTGGCAACTTTATAGTGCTGCCCCACTTGGAAATCAGGGTACCGGCACCATGACCCAGTATCCCACTCAGTGACGTTATCCTTACACTGAGCTAACCAGTCATTGCCCTATCCTATTAATGCCGAGCACCAGGGGCCATATGCAGGAGTCAGTGTTAGCGGGGTTTGGTGTTAGAGCCTGTTACCGTTTAGCTATCCCCAACGTCGGGAAGTGTGTCAAGTCGTATGCAGGAGCACGTAACACGTACATTGTAGCTAAACCTGAATTTATTTATAGATTTGGGAAATCCCTCTGCGTCTGTACCCATATATTAGGCTTAAATATATTAAATGCTGTCATATTTAACAGAATTACATACGCAATAAGTGAAATTTGATCAATTTAACCCTAAATTCGAAGCAATATTAACGCTGCCGCCGTAACGGTGGTGATATTAATAGTTATATTTTCGAATCGACGAATGTAATGTAAACAAATCGCCGCAGCCGCCGCATCGACGTCGCTTTCCATACTGGCAGCGGCGGCCATTTGTTTACTTTATGTTCGTCGATTCGAAAATATAAGTATTAATATCGCCGCCATTACGGCGGCAGCGTTAATATTGCTTCGAATTTAGGGTTAATTTCATGAAATTTCACTTATTGCGTATTTAATTCTGTTAAATATGATAGCATTTAATAGATTTGGCTATAACCTTATGCTAACACCGCCCGTAAACATCATATGAAACGGGGTTAGTGTCGCGGACCTTAAACGTGTGGTGTTAGGCCTATTACTGATTCGTGCATACCGACTTTTCGGCGCTAAACCAGAAATCCGCTCAAAACGCGTTTTGGCTCGCTAACACTGACTCCTGCATATGGCCCCTGGCTAGGAAGCGACAAGTATCAATTTTAAAGTCATCGGTTTGACTCAACCGGGAACCGAACTCCCGACCTCCCGCACGCGAGGCCCGCGCTCTACCGATTAGGCCACCGCGCCCCGTGCATCGGTTTGAGATTCCAGACTTCCCTATTGAGGTTCCAGGACTTCCCTATCGTGGAGTGATATCAAACTAAACTCAGCCATTGTGTGGCTTCGTCTAGTTTGATATCAATCCGTGATAGAGAAATCCTGCAACCATAACAGTGGAAAGGTGGCGTTTAATACATTTATTTCTTAGAATGCTGTTAACAAATATGAAAGCACTTCAATTAGACCCAATGTGGGTGGCTTAACACTGGGCTGACAACCAAAGACCCTATAATACTAAGACGCCTCACTCCCTATCTCTCCCATGGTAATGTAAATTTCGCAGTGCCACCTTGTGGTGGGGTCGATCAGCCTGGCTGCTGGTTGGTGTTTCACATGTAAACACATACAAATATATTATACACGAGATAGGTAAGTATGAATACACATCAATATGAAATTGCTATGAACAAATACCCATCATCATCAGCATCATCATCAGCATTGCCATCATCACACATCTTTCACATTCATATATACATTTATACATATAATATAGCACCTGTTTAACCAAGAGAACAGCCAGCGCACCAAGTGGTGGGTTTGATCATTTTGATTACACAGTACAGGTTGAGTGAGCCGTCTTAGTATTATAGGGTCTTTGTCACAACTTACCAAGGTGGTGAGTTGCACCCCCACTGAGATAATTAAGACAAGAAAATATAAATGTGTGCTCTCTAATGAAGTCATGGTAATATAAACAAAGGCATATTGTCCCCTTAATTGCTATCCAATACTGCCTATATATGATACATTTATATAGGTGCTCTATAAATAAATTATGGAAATATAAACCAGGCATGTTCTCTCCTTTATTTCTATCAACAACTGTTTATATATGATATATTTATATGTGTGTTCTATAATGTAATTATGGGAATATACACAAACAAGTCCATGTCTTCCCCTTATTTTGATCAAATACTGTGTATAATGTGCTTCATAATGTAATTATGGGAATACAAACAAGGGGATGTTCTCCCCTTAATTTAAGTCTAATACTGTCTACATATGATATATTTATATATGTGCACAATAATGTATTATGGGAATATAAACGAGTCCATGTTGTCCCCTTAATGTCTATCTAATACTCTCGATGGTGTGCTCTATTATGTATTTATGGGAATATAAACAAGTTCTCCACTTAATTTATATACAATACTGTCTACATATGACAGAGCCCCTGACAGGTGGCGTCGGTGTGGCAAAAGCTGGAACTAATCCGCTGGCATACACTAGCCGCGGTTCATGTATAATAATTTTATAGATAAAACTGAAGATGATAGTGTCCTTGTTCATATTCCCATAATAGATTATATTCCCGTAATACATATATGTGCACTATAATGTAATTATGGCAGTATAAACAAGTCAATTTCCTACCCAGTACTGTATATACATGCTAGGTATTTATCTCAATACACTTGTCTTTGAGTGGTGTGTGGCATTGCCGTGAAGCAGCATGCAATTATTATTGCCAGCTTTGACGGGTGTGGGAGCTGGTTGCCCCCACACGTGTGTTCCTGAATACAGAGTAACGACTAAGACTGCTGACCGAGGTGACTTGGGAGTGCGCCCAGAGGATGCCTCTCCCCGGATGAGATTATCACATGGCATTCCTGCAGTTTCCCCATACAGTATGTAAATTCTCTTCCCAAACAAGAGCAAGCCTCCTGACAAACCCTTTCCGCTTGATGCAATCTCAATTATTGTAATAAGAAATCCAGGCGGGTTTGGTCATTGAAATAAGCATATGTAATATTTGTTGATTTTATTGACCAGAATATAAGAATGAAGTCAGTACCAAGGTACTGGTTACCCAGCCTTGGTGACTTTTTTTTTATGATGAGATAGATTGTTGCGGATAATTAGATTGTGTCTATTTGTGTGCGGGTGGGGGAGTATACAGTGGGGGGGGGGGGGGGTGTAGAGAGAGAGTGGTCTGGTGTGCATACAAGTTTTCCAGAAAGTAAGATGTGACGGTTGGAGCTGGGTTAGAATAGATTAGGTTCTAGCTTATTTGAATTGAGTGTTGCTGAGTTGGGCCTGGAGTTTGTATGATGGCTCTGGAAGCAAGACGCGATGTCTCAATGAGGTGAGCATTCGCCTCCCGTTCTGGTAGGTTGTGGGATTCGAACCCCAGGTTCGAATACTGGCCGAGTCAACCAATGACTTAAAAATGTATACTTGTCGCTACCTAGCCTGGTGTTGGGCATTACTAGGATAGGACAAGGAGCAATGGAATGAGGAAGACCAATTGTCCACATTTGAAATGTTCCCTGCTTAATGGACTAATGCACAAAAACACTAAATAATCTTAGTCAGTCATTGGCCCTCACAGAGCATGGGTAGTGTAGTAAATGTCCATGGTGGAAAAGGGGAGGGGATGGTAGAGGGTGAGAAATGCAACTTATTAGACTAAGTTATCATATACAGGTTAGGAAAAACCGCAAAGGTTGGCCCGAGAAAGATCAGGTAAAGACTCCTGAGTGCGGGACCAGACCAATCCAGTATCACAGCTGTCGAGCGTTGAAAACAAGCACCCTCACGGGAGCTTATACGTTATGGGCAGAATAAAAAACTTGTCACACACAAAAAAAGAAAGAAAAAAAAAGGTAGGCGTGTTGGAAAGCTGCATTGTTGTACATTATCTGAGTTTAGTCTCCCTGGCCATCTTGCTTCACAGGTACTGTCTGGGTGTTGATGCACAGATGGTAGCTGTCAGTACTCAGGGTGCATGTTGACAGTTGGGTGGTATTACACAGTGGGTAGCTGTCAGTAATCAGGGTGGATGTTGACAGTTCTGTGATGTTGCTCGGTGGGTAGCTGTCAGTACTCAGGGTGCATATTGACAGTTTGGTGGTATTGCACAGTGGGTAGCTGTCAGTACTCAGGGTGCATGTTGACAGTTGGGAGGTGTTGCTCGGTGGGTAGCTGTCAGTGGTCAGGGTGCATGTTGACAGGTGGGTGGTATTGCACAGTAGGTAGATGTCAGTACTCAGGGTGCATGTTGACAGTTGGGTGGTATTGCACAGTGGGTAGCTGTCAGTACTCAGGGTGCATGTTGACAGTTGGGTGGTGATGTACAGTGGGTAGCTGTCAGTACTCAAGGTGTATGTTGACAGTTAGGTGGTGTTGCACAGTGAGTAGCTGTCAGTACTCAAGGTGCATGTTGACATTTGGGTGGTGTTGCACAGTGGGTAGCTGTCAGTACTCAGGGTGCATGTTGACAGTTGGGTGGTGTTGCACAGTGGGTAGCTGTCAGTACTCAGGGTGCATGTTGACAGTTGGGTGGTGATGCACAGTGGGTAGCTGTCAGTACTCAGGGTGCATGTTGACAGTTGGGTGGTGTTGCACAGTGGGTAGCTGTCAGTACTCAAGGTATATGTTGACAGTTGGGTGGTGTTGCACAGTGGATAGTTGTCAGTATTCAGGGTGCATGTTGACAGTTGGGTGGTGATGTACAGTGGGTAGCTGTCAGTACTCAGGGTGCATGTTGACAGTTGGGTAGTGATGTACAGTAGGTAGCTGTCAGTACTCAGGTTGCATGTTGACAGTTGGGTGGTGTTGCACAGTGGGTAGCTGTCAGTACTCAGGGTGTATGTTGACAATTGGGTGGTGTTGCACAGTGAGCAGTCCACTTGCAGTAGAGTGCGTCCACTTGTAGTAGAGTGCCGGCTTCCCTATGGAAGGTTTCGAATCCCTACTGAGTCAAACCAATGACTTACAAAAGTGATACGTGTTTCCATCTAGCCTAGTGCTTGGCAATTAATAGGAATGAGCAAGGACTGGCTAGCTTAGTATCAGAATAATATGACTGAATGCAATCTCAGGTTTTGGTGTTGGCGCTCTCGTCTCCCAGTGGGGCAGGACTACAAAGTTGCCATGAATGCATGCTTTGTTTTGTGTTTATTTAACGACCCCCAGCACAAAAGGTAAATAATACCAATCCTCGTTTGGCCTTAAGATGTTGCTAGGACGTACAA
The DNA here is from genome assembly GCA_030323885.1 of Branchipolynoe longqiensis. Lineage (NCBI taxonomy): Eukaryota > Metazoa > Annelida > Polychaeta > Phyllodocida > Polynoidae > Branchipolynoe > Branchipolynoe longqiensis. The sequence goes on along the minus strand of CM059188.1, from coordinate 99,680,271 downwards.
CCCCAACAAACAAAACCAATGGGCTCGCGTCTAAAGTTGACGGCACAGTTTCCATGGTGTATTCACAACGCAGCCTACTGTCTGCAAGGGACCAGGTTAGAGCCATGCACCTGCGCAACTACTCTCCGTTCACGAGGGACATCCCAGGTGCCTGTTTCATCGCCACCCCCAACCCCTACCCTACACACCCACACACCCACACACCCACAGCTCGACCCGATCACTTCCACTTTTATGAACCTATTCGTCACCGTTCTCAAGTGGCCCCAGTGTGTGTGTGTGTGTCGAATCGATTCTCAGACACTTGACGGCACAGGCACTCATTCTATTACAGCAAGTAGCAGAATTCTTTTTCGTGCTTTCCTGGTTGATTAAGTCTTTCAAATAAATCGGTTTGGAAGGCTTCTAATATAGACAGAGGCAACATTGGAACAACCATAAGGCATTCCATATAGTCTACTGTGGTCGTTCTTGGGTTACTATATATTTGTATAGTTGGCTGGTTGTTGGAGTTTTACGTCTTAGCAACATGAGGCTTTTTCCCCTCCATTATACCCAGTACCCTATCTGCTAGATAACAGGGAGCGGGACGTAGTTCAGGTGGTAGAGTGTCCACATGTGAAGGTGTCGGGTCATCCTATCGATCCTGCTCAGTTGACCCATTTGCAGTTTTGGCTATTTTCCATTCCAAACAGTGGTCCACAACTGGTTCATTAAAGGCTGTGGTATGTGCTGTCCTGTCTGTGGGAAAGTGCATATAAAAGACCCCTTGCTGCTCTTTGGAAAGATGTATCTACATTGGATAAGGTGGTTGGTTGGTTGGTTATTGGAGTTTTACGTTCTGGCAACATCTAAGGTCATATCAGGACGGGATTGGATAAGTAGAATCAAATCTAAATAAGTGTTTTTGGGGTATTTTTAATTTGAAGCGTTCATCAGACTATGCAACTTCACTTCATGAGAAGTGGTAGATTTTATTTTATTCGACATTGCATGTGGTACTGGTTAGCAGCTAGATATACAGCTTTAATTGGATAGGAACTATTAGGTTTCGGATGAAAACTATCTCTAGCTTGTATATGATTTGCACAAAATGGATTTTTTCTTTGGGTAGATAGAATTGCTTTGACAAAAAAAAAAATAATAGAATTCCAGGCTTTAGTAAAATATTCCGATATTCGGCAGGGGGGAAATGCAATTGTTATATTACTATTCGGTGTGCTTGGCCAGTTGCGTTTGTATATGTACAAACCAACCCATATATATATATGGGTCAGGATCACGAAAAGAGGCCAATTGGTGGAAGTTGTTGGCGTCGAGCATGGATGTCGGCGTCGATCGGTATAATTATAGTATACCATTGACAGAGATGGTGGAAAGTCCCTAAATTTATACTGAATATAAAGGTCGAGAAAATACAACAACTTTATTTGTTTCTAGGATAATTTAATATAAAACAAAGAAATGCATGAGACTTTAAGAATTGCGACGCCGACATCTGTTAAAGTTGTCGGCGTCGATCATTGGATGTCAGCGTCGATCGGTATAATTATAGTTTACCATTGACAGAGATGGTGGAAAGTCCTTAAATCTATACTGCATATCAAGGTCGAGAAAATACAACAAGGTTATTTGTTTCTAGGATAATTTAATATAAAACAAAGAAATGCACTACACTTTTAAGAATTGCGACGCCGACATCTTCACTTGACCACCGATTGGCCCGTTTTCGTGGGTTGGTTTGTACCCGAGTTGAATGTAAATAGACATAGTGGTGCTGGCATGTCTGAGTGTAGTTGCACTCAGGGCCTACCCCTTCTGCTGAGGTAGGGGTCAACACACTCAAAAGGTCAAGGTTGGTGGTGGCCAGGGGGCCAGACAGCTACTGGTGGTGAGCAGACCACTGGTATCCATTGAGACCAGTAATGCTGGATTCCTATTGGTGGAGACCAGGAATGCTAGATTCCTATTGGTGGAGAGAGGTGGTATGATATCCTACCAAGAACCCATGTAACTATATAAGAATAAACCTAAGGGCTATATTCTCTCTTACACTTTTACTCTCTTACTTTACTCTCTTACTTTCTCTTTGTCTGTATTGTTTTTCATCATAACCTATGTGCACAACCAGAGATCGGAGTACCGACTCTACACTTTGTTCACGATTCTAGCAGTAGAAGTAGTATTGTCTTTGCTGCTTAATTGTTGTTATTTATTTAGATCAACTGCTAGTATTGTCCTTGTTGCTTAATTGTTGCTATTTATTTAGATCAACTGCGCTATCTATACTGTCAACGTGATAAATTATGGACGGCCATTTTAGTAAACTGCAGCTTGAACAAATATTTCTGTCAATGCTGTCTTCAAATTAATTTAATTTCTGAGAGCGAATACCTGACAATGCCGTAGACTTTACATTGGGCGGCGTCTAAATAAGGTGTCTCGAATAGCCACAATGAAACTCACCATTGCAGGTCTTTAATGAAAGCCGCTAACAGGAGTGTCACGTGATTCATTTCCCTGCAGTCAGCGCGCCGAGAGGGCGGATGTATCTGAACGGAACATGTGTACCGAGCCTCTACCTAGAAGCTCGCTCACTACCATCAGAGGTACTGGAAATCCTCTACAAGACATTTTCCACAGAACATGTGGCACAGTGAGCTACTACCCACAACACTAGTATGTCCACTGTCATCAGAGGCTTGATTGGTGGTGGAAATCCTCTATAGACCTTTTTCACAGACATGCTAGACAGTGATCTGCTACCATCAACCTTAATTCTTTCCACTAGCGGGGTAGTGGTGGAAATCGTTTATATCCTAAAAGACAGCTAACGGAAATAAAACAATTTAAAATATTTTTAAAACCTTTAATGCAAATAAAACTGCATATCCAGCATGGGGACACGTAGGTAGAAGATTCACCCCGTACTGCTGCAGTAGGGGTGCAAACCAACCCTATGTAAAAGGTGGCGAAAATGCGGGTCAAAGAATTGAGAGCCTAATTACACAATCTAAGAAGCAACATTTATTCTTTACATATGTATTATTGAGAGCCCGCTACCTTTAAGTTGAAAAATATAATATAATAGCTAGTATAATCAGATTTTAAAGTGAAATCGACGGCGTTCTGCGGCCGCCATCTTGTCTTTTTGCATTCTCTCCCATTTCACCAACTCTGTGCCTACATGGGTAGCCATTTGATACTGGAGCCACAGTTTCTAGGTGATGTTCCATACTAACGCTATTTTCGCCCATATTTATATAAGGCTGATCTTTACCCGTGTACTACAAGTACCGGGTGAATCTTTTATCTAGGGGACACGGGGTGTGCTTCTCAGGACTTCTAACCCGAGACTAGTGTGAAATCCTGCCGCCTGGTGGCGCCAGTGGTAAGTGAATGGTCCAATGCTTTGTGAACTAGGGCACTCATTTCCAGTCCTGGTGGGAACGAGACCTTATTCCTGCCGTTAATACTGGAGACAATGGGACAGTTCCTGTCTTCTCAGAAGCTGGTTCCACCGACTCTTCACTGTACCTGCAGTTGTTAGCATGACATCAGCCGACGGTGGGGGTTGGAGGGTGGGGTTTGAAGGGAAGGGGGGGGGGGGGGGGGGGGGGGGGGGGGGGGGGGGGGGGGGGGGTGTTAGGCAGTGTTTTAGGAAATGGTGTATGGAGGGTGGCGGGGGGGTGGGGGGGGGGGTTCAGATTGAGAGGGAGGGGCATATTGCAGAGTGGTGTACTAGCAGGTGCTCAGCAGGAAAACCAGAGGGAAATTTGATTATGAGCTGTTCAGTACTACACAGCTGTTCAGTAGTATACAACAGCTATTCTGTACTACACAGCAGCTGTTCAGTACTACACAGCTGCTGCTAAATACTACACATCAGCTGTTCAGTACTACACAGGTGCTGCTCAGTACTACCGAGCAGCTGTTAGTACCACACAGGAGCTATTCAGTACCACACAACATATGTTCAGTACTACAATGGAGCTACTCAGTACTACAAGCAGTTGTTCAGCACTACACAGCAGCTGTTCAGTACTACACAGCAGCTGTTCAGTACTATAAGCAGCTGTTCAACACTACACAGCAGCTGTTCAGTACTACACAGCAGCTATTCAGTACTACATAGGAGCTGTTCAGTACTACACAGCAGCTGTTCAGTACTACACAACAGCTGTTTAGTACTACACATCAGCTGTTCGGCATTACACAGCAGCTGTTCAGTACTACACAACAGCTGTTCAGTACTACACAGCAGCTGTTCTGTATTACACAGGAGCTGCCCAGTACTACACAGCAGCTGTTCAGTACTACACAACAGCTGTTTAGTACTACACATCAGCTGTTCGGCATTACACAACAGCTGTTAAGTACTACACAACAGCTGTTCAGTACTACACAGCAGCTGTTCGGTATTACACAGGAGCTGCTCAGTACTACACAGCAGCTGTTCAGTACTACACACCAGCTGTTTAGTACGACACATCAGCTGTTCGGCACCACACAGCAGCTGTTTAGTACTACACAACAGCTGTTCAGTACTACACGGCAGCTGTTCGGTATTACACAGGAGCTGCTCAGTACTACACAGGATCTGCTCTTTACAATTTGGGAGATGCTCAGGACTACTCGACAACTGCTCGGTTCTACACAAGTCCAACTGAGGGGAAGATGCCTGCACATCATCCTGGGCGGAAGGCTTTGGGTGCGAAGAGGATGTTTGGTTGTTCTTCAAACTGGTAGATTATAATGATCAACATTAGATATTTATCTTAAAATATGGGAGGAATTAAAAACCTTTGGACTTTGCAACTGCAATAATAATCAATTGACAAGCCTGCTTTGTGAATTTCAAAGCCATTGGGCTATGAAACTTTAATTGTAATCAATTGACAAGCCTGATTTGTGAATTTCAAAACCATCAGGCTTTGCAACTGTAATAGTAACCAATTGACAAGCCTGATTTGTGAAATTCAAAACCATCGGGCTTTGCAAATGTAATTGTAATCAATTGACAAGCCTGATTTGTGAATTTCAAAACCATCAGGCTTTGCAATTTTAATTGTAATCAATTGACAAGACTGATTTGTGAAATTCAAAACCATCAGGCTTTGCAACTTTAATAGTAACCAATTGACAAGCCTGATTTGTGAAATTCAAAACCATCGGGCTTTGCAACTGTAATATTAACCAAATGACAAGCCTGATTTGTGAAATTCAAAACCATCGGGCTTTGCAACTGTAATAGTAACCAATTGACAAGCCTGATTTGTGAAATTCAAAACCATCGGGCTTTGCAACTGTAATAGTAACCAATTGACAAGCCTGATTTGTGAAATTCAAAACCATCGGGCTTTGCAACTGTAATAGTAACCAATTGACAAGCCTGATTTGTGAAATTCAAAACCATCGGGCTTTGCAACTGTAATAGTAACCAATTGACAAGCCTGATTTGTGAAATTCAAAACCATCGGGCTTTGCAATTTTAATTGTAATCAATTGACAAGACTGATTTGTGAAATTCAAAACCATCGGGCTATGCAACTTCAATAATAATCAATTGATAAGCCTGCTTTGTGAACCGTGGAAACTTACCCGCGATCTCACCCAAAAAGTCACCAGTCGCCTTCTTACCTTGATGCCCAGCATTATCATCAGACGAGAACTGATTGTCTCAAGTGGCAGGATAAACCCACTGAATGGCATGTTATGTCATGATGTATGGTACCCCAGTAGAGGGCAGCACTATGACGCCACCATGAGCGCGGACTCTCATAAGTTGGTAGCCTGTCCTGGTATGACCTAATATGTTGTCAGGACGTTAAACCCCAGTAAGCAATTCGGTCTGGCGCTCAGACTTGCCCCGCGCCCACCTCCCTCTCTGCGGCCAGCATGTGTTCAGAGCTGCTCAGAGCTACTCAGAGCTACTCAGAACTTTCAGAACTGCTCAGAATTCATCAGAACGGCTCAGAACGGCTCGAAACTACTCAGAATTCATCAGAACTGATGAGAACTGGCCAGAACTGCTGCTTCTAAACGATGTTGAGCTTGGTGAGCAGGACCCTGCGGCGCGATATGAGCTCGTCCCAGTCGATGTAGGCGCCCTCCAGGTGGCGCTCGCCTCCCTCCAGTATCTTGTATCCAGTGCGGCCATGCAGTACTCGGTAGTTGTTAAAGCACAGGATGTCTCCTGATGTGGAAGAAATACAAATATTTATAAATAAACATTGAAAATGTGCTATAATTAGATATTCCTTATATGGAATGCGAAATGTGCATGCCTAATGACAGAATTTTTTTTTCGTAGGCATAAGAGATGTGCATGTATAATGACGGAAATGCCACTTATATGGGCATGAGAAATGTGCATGGCTATTGAGAAAAATGTTTCTTCTATGGGCATGAGAAAATGTGCATGCCCAATGATGGAAATATCACTTATAAGGGCATGAGAAATGTGGATGGCTATTGACAAAAATTGTTTCTTCTATGGGCAGGAAAAACTGCGCATGCCCAACGATGGAAATGTTCCTTATACAATGTACAGGCATCTTCTATGTAGTTCTCCCTTTGCAAGTCACTCCATGTTGGGAGGAGGCCCAACGCATTAATCAACTGAATGCAAATGTCTCATAATTTAAATTGCCCCATATTTTATTGTCAGTGATGACCAGGCCTAAAATAAAACATGGCAAGGAAGCTATAAAACGAAACAAACAAAGCCTGAAGAAGGCATGGGTGATATTAATAGCCTTTAAGATGAAGTGCTCAGAACACTTTTCAAATTACATTTCAATGCAATTAAAACCAAAATGGCATCCCGGACAGTGTGAATCATTCGCTGCTCGAGCGGCTACACCAAGTTGCCTCTGCTGCCGCCTACACCCACTGTGAGCAGATGAAGGTTTGTTTGGGGAGAATCTTTAAGAGAAGCCGCGTCTTTATTTCGCGAGTACTCAAACGCTTCAGGAAGAAAATAGCATATTGGAAAATACTGCATTAAATTTAAGATTGGCATGTTTGTTTGAGTTGTTTCTAGTTCAAGCAACAGGTGAGGTCATATGAGGATGGATACCGATATGTGACAGTGCACATTCCTGGCAAGTTTATATGACTGTCACACTAGGTCAACAGGGCTGGTAGCACCATGACGCGATATCCCACTCAGTTATATATTATTGTGATACTTTGCAAACCGGTCCTTTCCCCTATTGTTAATGTGATCATGCCAGTGGCAACAAGTATAAATGTAATAAGTGATTGCTTTGACGCGGTCGGGTTCGAACCCATGACCTCCCATGTGGGAATCCAACCGGCACTCTTACTAATTTAGCCATCATATTTAGTCAAGATGCTTCGGGTGAGGACCCCGGTCTACACATTATAACATTGGTTGGACCCAGCCCTTAACTCTCTGGGGCCGGGAGAGCGTCTGGGTGCACCCGCAGGTTTCGCGCACTTACAGTCTGGGAAGGCCTGAATGCACCCGCAATCGGGTAGCACAGTATATCTGATATGATCTAAATATTTTTAGGAAAACATTTCAGGAAATGGAATTCAACTACAGGCACACCCGGTGTGTGTAAGCGTGTTGAACTTGCAGAGCGAATTAGGGCACTCCTCGCCCCCCGAAGGGTTAATGAAACACTGACAGAAGAAGTGTGGTGGGGGACAGGACAAATCCCTCTCCTGTAGAGATCAAAAGAAACTGTAGAGGGGGAGTTGAGAGGGAGAGAATAGGGAGGGGAGCGAAGGAGAGGCGGGGTGGATAGGGAGAGGATAGGGAGCGGATTGAAGGCGAGGGGGGGATAGGGAGGGATAGGGAGGGTAGAGAAGGAGAGAGGGAGAGAATAGGGAGGGAAGCAAAAGAGAGGGGGAGAGGATAGGGAGAGGATAGGGAGGGGAGAGAAGGCGACGGGGTGGATAGGGAAGGGAGAGAAGGGGAGGGGGAGTGGATAGGGAGAGGATAGGGAGCGGACAGAAGGCGAGGGGGAGTGGAAAGGGAGAGGATAGGGAGGGGAGAGAAGGAGATGGGAGTGGATATGGAGAGAATAGGGAGGGGAGCGAGAGGGGTAGGTTGAAGGAGAGGGGTAGTTGAGAGGGAGAATAGGGAGGGGAGAGAAGGAGAGGGAGAGTGGATAGGGAGAGGATGGGGAGGGGAGAGAAGGAGACGGGGTGGATAGGGAGGGGAGAGAAGGGGAGGGGGAGTGGATAGGGAGAGGATAGGGAGAGGATAGAAGGAGAGGGGAGTGGAAAGGGAGGGCAGAGAAGGAGATGGGAGTGGATAGGGAGAGGATAAGGAGGGGAGAGAAGGAGAGGGGGTGGAAAGGGAGGGGGTAGGAAGGGGAGAGACGGGGAGGGGAAGTGGATAGGGGGATGGGGAGGGGAGAGAAGGAGATGGGAGTGAATAGGGAGAGGACAGGGAGGGGAGAGAAGGAGAGGGGGAGTGGATATGGAGGGGTTAGGGGGGAGAAGGAGAGGGGGAAATAGATAGGGAGAGGATAGGGAGGGGAGAGAAGAGGGACGGAATGACGGGGTGAGAATGAAGGGAAGGGCGAAGGGATATTCGGGGGGGGGGGGGGAGGGGGTACCGGGATAGAGGGAGTGATGGACGAGAAATGGGAAGAGAAGGAGAAGATAACGAGGAGAGAGGATGAGAAGATGGAAAGAGAAGAGAATGAAGCCAAGAGGGAAGAAATAGAGGGAAGGGAAGGAGAGAGGGATGGGGAGATGGGAATGGGACAGAGGGATTTGGGGGAGAAACGGGAGAGAAGAAAGAGAGAATGAAGGGATGGAAGGAGGGAGGGGGGAGGAAGTGCAGGAGTGAGGGGGAGAAGGGTGAGTGAGGGGAGAGAGGAAGGGAGAAGGGAGGAAAGGGAATGGGGAGGACGAGAGGGCAGAAAGGAGAGGGAGATAGAGGGATAGAGGGGAGTTGGGAGGGATGGGGGAGAGGGGATGGATGGGGAGAGGGGAGGAGTGCGAGAGGGGAGGAGTGGGAGAGAGGGGATACATTTTGATTTATTTGAAATTCAAACACGTCAAATTAGTTTTGACAAGCATGGCAAAACTCCGACATCATACACTTCAGCAGTAACATGTTACATTAAATTGTCTCCGTGTTCCCTTCTATGTGGCAACAAATGCTTAATAAGTGCCGCAGTATCTAACTTAGATATGTTTTTTTTTACTAAATGTATTTTATTCAGCGAATAATCTCTTTTGTTTAGTAGATCTATTTCAAAAGGAAATTAAAATGCTCAATAGCGGTGCTGTATTGACATGCGAAAAAGCTGCAGGTGAAAAAGCTGCATGCCTTCATGATGCGACATCTGCGATCAATAATGGGGCTCACCTGGAAGTGTGTGCAGGGAGGAGGGTGAAGGGGGGGGGGGGGCGGGGGGGGGGGGGGGGGGGGGGGCGGGACCTCAGCACTACCCCTACAAGGTACAGAAGTAATTGGGCATTGAGAGGGGGTGACAGGGGGAGGAGCTGGAGGGGGAGCTCAGGTTTAGGTGTGAGATGGGGGGGGGTTAAATTTGCATTGTCCGATGGCGTTTGAATTTGTTAGTTATATTAGAGATAAATAGCTCAGGTTGAGCATTATATCCTAATACTCATTAGTCCTGAGTAACTTTGATGAAAAATGGATAATTTTGGGCCAATTTGAGCTGAAGTGAAAGAACCCAAAATAATTTTGACAAGCTTGCCAAAAGTCCTGTGGCTATGACCCAGATGGTCATCTCGCGATGACCACGTAATGTGAGATGACCTACTAATCCTGGAACCTGACAGAGCTGTAGGTAGGAATTTCTGTTTGGGGATTTGAACATTCTGGGAACGGATTGGTGCCATAGGCCCATGTCACCAGGGTTTTTAACTAAATATTATTTTGTAGAAAGGTTAATTTGATTTGACGCAAATACACAGGTTTCCGGGTTTAATGCTATGAATGATGGCTGTTTTGGCCGTGCCTATGCATTATCGTTTGGACGAGATCTGTCTTGGCTTAACGCTGTGATGGAAGCAGCCATTCCACAGTGTATGCGCCGGAGGATGGCCCGGGGTAGTAGAACCATAACAGTTTCTAGACTCACCTATGACAAACTGCACATTCTATGATTCAGCTGGGCCTGAGCATTAATGGTTTGACGGAATCCACTGCAATCACGCAGGTTTCTGGGTTTAATGCTATGATTGCAGCAGCCGTTCTGGTTGTGCCTATGTGTTATCGTTTGGATGGGATCCATCGCAAATGCGCCGTTCCACAGCGTATGCGTTAGACAACAGCCTGGGATCGTAGCACCATATCAGTTTCCACACTTGCCTATGACAAACCGCATGCTCTACAATCCTGAGCCGTCCGCCGGTGCATACACTGTAAAACAGCTGGTGCCATCATAGCTTAAGCCCAGAACCCGGCACATTTGTGATGGATCCTGTCCAAACGATAATGCATGACCAGAACAGTTGCTGCCATCATAGCATTAAACCTGGAAATATGCCCATTTGTGGCAGATTCTGTCAAGCCATTAATGCCCAGGTCCGGCTGGATCGTAGAATATGGCTGCTGCCATCATAGCATCAAGCGCTGAACCAGGCGCATTTGCGATGGATCCCATCCAAACAATAACGCATAGGCACAACCAAATTTCAAATGGATGTACACAAAACACATGCATTCGCATCCTCACATACATTTAGACTGGCAAGGATATGTGTACTGCTCACATACGGTATGCATAGACACTATGTATGTGGCACAAATTAGAAGTATTCTGAGTTTGTTTGTTTTCCCAGACAGGTATACCGATTCCCTTAAACATTTTGCATTGCTATCTAATGAATTTGCATGTCTCGTTTACATATTATTGCTCTGTTACTATTTACTGTTATGTCATCCACATGTCTCATCCTCCCTCATACCATACATAGTCCCGATGACAGATGCAATTTTAATTGACAAATGTAACAATTTCAAAATTTAAATTACCCAAATTGATTAATTATATTTATAGAATTGACCAAACAGCATTGAATATCCAACATGGAGGGGAGGGGCAACATCCACCTCATTTCCCCTTCCCTTCTATGGCCCTGCACAATAGGCCTACTTGGTCCGAGGAGGCTAATGATGTCACAAGATTGGCCTAATTGGTTAATGGCCTCCCTGCATACTGGGTGTTTCAAAGTGAGTGTCCAACAGGGTGAGGTTATAAATTCATCGGTTATTCTGTATATGCTATCCCAAATCATTAGCTAATATACCAGTATCTAAGTTGGATATATAGGATCAAATGTAAGTAGTTGTTTTAAAGTTACATAGTCCGATGGTATAAATATATTTTCAAAATTAAAACACTTACCTAGATTTGATCCTACATATCTAACTTAGATACTGGTGCCCACACTATTCAATTGGTGCTGTATTTATGGAATAAATCCGATTTATACATTCACACCACTGATAGAGGAAGCCATGTTCCTCAGAACTCACTTTCTAAGATGCAGGTCAATCTTGTGACCTCTCTGAGACTCTTGGTGGTCATGGCCTAGTTTCATACCAGGTCAGGTATTTTTGCTTTGTTTATGTACAGCAGAGCTTCTGTTATCTGCTTTTCTTCTCATTAACTAGATTGGTCGTAATACTTGCATTGCGTTTGATTCGCAGTGAAGGAGGAGTGCCCCCCCCCCAGCCCGCGTCTGCCGCCATCGACCGTTGGGGTTACATAACCCCCCCCCTGCTTCTCTGCCTTATAAGCGGCTCCCCTGCCTCCTCCAGCCACTATGCCTCCACGCCCTGCCAGACGCACTCCCCTACCTTTTTTATCCACCCACCCACCCTTAAGACTACTCTCCTCTATAGGGTGGAGGGCTCTTCGGGGCACCTCCTCCCCACATGACAATGACATTTGATCCTCATTTGATCCTCATTACCTCACTTTATTATACCATTACCTTTGTACATTGCATATCTATATCCCCTTCATTGTACATTGCCCCCCACTTTATACATATAATAAAGTGTGTTTCTTTCCACTTCCTGCCTTGACTTCGCTGCATATCATAAGTTGTGTTATCTCACTCACTTGATAGTTAACCTTATAAAGTGTCACTGATAGTGAAAGTGAAAGTGTAGGAATCAGGATCTTTACTCCATGCCAGTATTCTCGATGTCGGCTTGATATCACCGCGGGTGACAGCCCTGGCAATAACTTGCGAAGGGTAATTTGTGCTATGTCTATGCAGAGCATTTATTTTTGCAAAATAAATTTTAGAGCTTTCATTGGGTCGATTAAAAAGATCTTAATGCGCGATTGAAGAGATATAAATTCCACAACTGGCAGAAGCTATGTTTACTGTTTACAAGTTGTGAGTTCAGTATGGTAATGAGGTCAGTACACCACGTGACCATGGCGAGATTGGGAATGGTGTCACAGCCTTGGCTTCCAGCCCGGGAGTTTCGGCAAGCTTGCCGAAATTATTTTGAATGCCTTTACTTCAAATATCTTCAAAATGACTTGGCCGTCATCAAAACCAACTCAGGGGAATGATAAGTAGATCATAACGATCAATTTAATATATTTATCTCAAAAAGTTTGGGAAAACTCACAAGCCATCGGACTATACAACTTTAATGTTGACAACATTATATTTCATCGGACCATGCAACTTTAACGTGGCAGAAGGTAGTTACATAGTCCGATCGTTCTGAGAACCTACCTTTCTTCATCTTTTTTTCTCTGTTTTTTTTTCTTTTTTTTTTTTAGATATCTAGGTTATAATGATTGCAATGTCCTAACCTACTTTAGCTGGAAGTAACTTTTATTATAAATAGCTGGCTTTATAGAGGTATTTGGAAGTGAAAACATGCCAAATTAATGTTGGAACGCGTGTTAAGATGTTTGATACTATAGCCTTCAGCGAGTAGAAGGTTTTTATTAAATTGGCTTAGTGTTCCTTTCTATGCCGCAACAAATGCTTAATGAGTACAAAAATGTTGGAGATGTAAAAAATTAGAATCAAATCTAGGTAAGTGCTTTTAAATTATGGATTATTTAAACAGATTAGTAGGTACATTACGGGTTTTATTTTGGGGTTTGTTTTTTGGAGTTTTACATCTTGGCAACAGTCTTTTGGGGTGATTTAGTATAACCTTTTACTGCTGAAGTGCTACAGTATCAAAGATTTTGACGCGCATTAATTTCGCATGTTTTCTCTTCCAAGTCCCTCAATAATACCTGATATGATTTTTAATATGCATTAAAAGACTTGAAAATGTAATGCTTTCATCTGTTCATGTAACCTTCACCAATTCAGTAAGTGTTATTAAATTCTCTTTGGGAGATATCACGTGGATATTTGCACACACACAAATGATGAGGTACAAAATTAAATGGTCAATATCGCTGAGAAAAAGAAAACACCAGAATTTCTTTAAAAAATGAGATGCTTTCATCGGATGATACAACTTTAAAAAAGAGGCGGGAAATGCTGATGAATCTGCGCCTATGAAAGAAGTGAATCCGCTGATCAATAACTGGATGACGAATGAAGGTCTCTCAGTCACAGAGAACAGGAATACACTGCGCATGCGTGGACCTGATGGACGAGCTAGGGGGGCGCGATGCGGACGCAACATAGGGTCAGAGTGCGGCCAGGGCACGGTCTACTAACACGTCACACATGTGGTTAAATTTTCCCAGATGATTTGTTTACAAAATGATGCGACAAATACTGCTTTCATTACTTGACTGCTGCTCTCCATTTAGCTCTCCGCTGTGAGAGTTGCGTCCATGAGTCGGTCGCGGTTGTACATTTCATGAAAGCTGCCTGCAAAAGTGTTGAAGTGCTGCTGGCTTTTGCAAGTTACCAGCGGCACTCTCTCGGGGAGCAAATAGAGGTTTCATACCGGCAAGAACATGTCAAGACAGGCGCAAAACTATTTGTCCCTGCAGTGGATGGTCGGGAGATATGGGAGTTCCATACGTCAACCGTCCTTAATGCTGCCACAGTGACATGGTTTTCTGTTTAGGGTTTGCTCCCTTAGCCTTCGGTTCTGTCAAAAACCTGTACCACAAAGCAGTGGTTTACAACTCTGCAGGGCAAGGGTGTCAAACTTCCTGAGGTGTTGCTATACCTGCAATACCTGCATACCTACAAAAATATATACAGCAAAAAATGATTACCAGGCTATGGTCAGAGAATGGTCTACTAACACATCACACATGTGGTTAAATTTTCCCAGATGATTTGTTTACAAAATGAATCCACACAAAAATATATACGGCAAAAAATGATTACCAGGGTATGGTCAGGGAATGGTCTACTAACACATCACACATATGGCGAATTTCCCCCAGATTGTCTGTTTACAAAATAAATCCAAACACACACAAAGTATATATGACATAAAATTATTATCAGTGTATGACCAGGGCATGGTCTACTAACATCTCACACATGTGGTTCCTCAAAAGAATTGACCCCAGATGACTTGTTTACTAAATTAATCCAAACACACGCAACATATATACGACATAAATAGATTATCAGGATATGACCAGGGCATGGTATATTAATACATCACGCATGTCGTTCCTCAAAAGAATTTGACCCAGATGATTTGTTTACTAAATTAATCCAAACACAAAAAGTATATACCATAAAAAGATTATCAGAGTTATGACCAGGGCATGGTCTACTAACACGTCACATATGTGGTTCCTCGGATGAATTTCACCCAGATGACTTGTTTACCAAATTAATCCATAAAAAGATGATCAGGGTATGGCCAGGGCCTGGTCTACTAACACATCACACATGGAATAATACGTGAAGATCACCATCACCACTTCAAGTACTGGGCGCGGTGGAAGAATCGGTAGAACGCGGGCTTCGCGTGCGGAAGGTCGAGAGTTCGGTTCCCGGTCAAGTCAACCCAATGACTTTATAAAATTGATACTTGTTGCTTCCTAGCCTGGATATCAGCATTAATATGATAGGGCAAGGACTGGTTAGCTCAGTGTCAGGATAATGTGACCGAGTGGGATATCAGGTCATGGTATTGGCAGCCTGGTCGCCCAGTAGGACGGCACTATAAAGTCGTCATGAGTGTGCACTGCCACAAGTCGGTACCCGTCCTGATATAACCTTAGATGTTGCCAGGACGTAAAACTCCAACAACCACCCAACAGGATATGGCCAGGGCATGGTCTGCAACTAACACGTCACACTTGTGGTTCTTCAAATTAATTTTAGCCATATGACTTGTTTACAAAATTAATCCACACACAACAATATATAAAACATAAAAAAGAGTATCAGGGTATGGCCAGGGCATGGTCTATTAACACATCACACATGTGGTTCTTGAAATGAAATTTCCCATGATTTGTTTACATGAAAGCTATAACAAATACTAATAACTACAACAATTATCAGAGTATGGCGATGGCCCGGTCTAGTAACACATCACGCATGTTGTCCCTCAGATGAAATTTTCTCAGATAATTTGTTCACATATTATCTATAACAATTATCTTTTTTAATAAAAATAAATAAAAAAAAGATTATCATAGATTATCATAATTTATTATTACAGTAATTTTTTTAGTTATTTGTCTACCCTTCACTTCCGGTTCAATCTACAGATATTAATTGAGGCAACTCGATGAAATTAGTCAAATGGGATTTCCAACATGCTATGTAATATAATTAGTCTTCTGTCTGTTTTTCATATTTGCGATCTCCTTTACGAAAAGAATCTCAACATAAAGGAGGAAATCTATGAATGAAATAATGCTTTAAAGACAGGGAAACCAGTGCATCGGCGCCTAAAAAAATACGTATATTCGCCAAATAAAATGAACATTTACAAAAGAAAACCCACCAACAAAATTGATATTGAGGGAGAAATATATAAATAAATAAAGCTCGGGTGAAAGTTTGTAGCGTGTGTCCCTCGTGTTCACATTGTAATCAACTCACGCACAAATCTCACTACATGCAAGTTGATGGTAATTAACTGGGCAGAAGGTCAGCTCCAACCACCTGTCTTCTGGGGCCACATCGCTACACAGGGCCACATCGCTACACAGGGCCACATCACTACACATGGCCACATCACTACACAGGGGCACATCGCTACACAGGGCCACATCACTACACAGGGGCACATCGCTACACAGGGCCACATCACTACACAGGGCCACATCGCTACACAGGGGAACATCACTACACAGGGGCACATCACTACACAGGGCCACATCACTACACAGGAGCACATCGCTACACAGGGCCACATCACTACACAGGGGCACATCGCTACACAGGGCCACACCACTAAACAGGGCCACAACGCTACATAGGGCCACATCGCTACACAGGGCCGCATCAGTACACAGGGCCACATTACTACACAGGGGCACATCAATACACAGGCGCCTTAACTACACAGGGGTACATCGCTACACTGGGCCACACCACTAAACAGGGCCCCAACGCTACATAGGGCCACATCGCTACACCAGGCCACATCACTACACAGGGCCACACCACTACACAGGACCACATCACTACACAGGGCCACAAACTAAACATTGGCACATCGCTACACAGGAGGGCCACATCACTACACAGGGGCACATCACTACACAAGTGCACATCACTACACAGGGCCACATCACTACCCAGGGCCACATCACTACACAGGGCCACACCACTACACAGGACCACATCACTACACAGGGCCACAAACTAAACATTGGCACATCGCTACACAGGAGGGCCACATCACTACACAGGGGCACATCACTACACAAGTGCACATCACTACACAGGGCCACATCACTACCCAGGGCCACATCACTACCCAGGGCCACATCACTACACTGGGCCACATCACAACACAGAGAAACAACGCTATATAGGGCGACATCGCTACATAGGGCGTCATCGCTACACAGGGCCACATCACTACACATGGCCACATTGCTACGCATCTACACTGGCCCACATCGCTACACTACTACACTGGCTCACATCACTACACAGGGCCACATCGCTACACTGGGCCAAATCACTTCACCACACCACTACATTGATCACGTCACCACTGACCACAGCACCACACTAACCATGCCACCACTGATCACATCACCACACTCACTACATAGCCACACTAGATCCCATCATCACAATCACCACATCACCACACTCACCACATAACCACACTCACCACATCAACACACTCACCACATCAAAACACTCACTACATCACCACAGTGACCCCATTACTACATCACCACATTGACCCATCACCACACTGATCACACTGACCCCATCATCACACTGACCATACTCACTATATCACCACAGAGACCCCTTTAAATGTGTATGCACGCGTACCTTGGCTGCAGAACGAGTGCACACTTCCATTGATTTTGCCGGCAAAACGTCTTTTTTATTCAAAATTAATAGAAATACAGAACCCTAACCTTATAAATTTATTATAATCTGTTCGTTGAATATGTTTTCTATATGTTTTCTATATGTGTTCCAAACGGTTTCTTTCTAGGTGGTGTGGTTTTAGAGATATTTCTCATTTTCTGTATGAAGATTGCTCAAGGCCATTGACAATGCATTGAGTTTGCCGGTACGTGCAGTGCAAAACGTCTATTTTATTCAAAATTAACAGAAATACAGAACCCAAACCTTATAAATTTAATGTAATCTGTTCGTTGAATATGTTTTCTATATGTGTCCCAAGCGGTTTGTTTCTAGATGCTGTGGTTTTAGAGATATTTCACTTTTTCTGTATGAAGATTGCTCAGCTCATTGAATTTGCCGGCAAGTGCAGTGCAAAACATCCATTTTATTCTAAATTAATAGAAATGCAGAACCCTCCTAACCTTATAAATTTAATATAATCTATTCATTGAATATGTTTTCTATATGTGTTCCAAGGGGTTTGTTTCTAGGTGGTGTGGTTTTAGAGATATTTCACTTTTCCTGTATGAAGATTGCTCATGGCCATTGAATTTGCAGTGTGACAGTGTGTCGGTCTGCCGCCAAGAGGCGCACGCACTGACCTAGATACCTATGCTGACGTCATAGGAAATAGGTATATTGACCACATCACCACACTGATCACACTGACCCGATCATCACACTGACCACATCACCACACTGACCAGACTGCGCCACACCATATGGACAGGCTCAACGCGAGTCTGTTCCCAGGTTCCCATCTCAGGGTTTCCTGCTGATCTGAATGTGGCTATTCGTTTTAATAGCGCATGCGTATATTTAGCTCATCGCTGATGGGAAATACTGATAGCGCCAAGATTGGGGAGGGGCAGTCTGATGAGTGTGGTGATGTGTGGTGGTGTGTGGTGGTGGTGTCTGGTGGGGTGGGGTGTGGTGGTTTGCGGAGGGGGTGGTGGTGTTGGGGGTGGTGGTGTTGGGGGGGTGGTGTTGGGGGTGGTGGTGGTGGTGGTGGGGGTGGTGGTGTTGGGGGGGTGGTGGGGGGGGGGGGAGTCCCACTTGGGCCATCATTCTATTCAGGGTGGGGTCAATCGCATTGGTTGTGGTAATGGTTTCTACTCTGTGAGCATGTTTGTTTTGGGATCTATATTTTACGGGGTTTAAACACAAATTGTAAATGAACCCTGCATCAGAGCTTTAATCACAGATACCCCAACACGTGCCATGTGAATGAAGGAAACTTACGCAATGGATGACCATTAAGCCCTGGTCAGATAGCCATTAGTGGACGTAGTTGAACGTAGGTGAACGTAGTGGAGGCTAACGTCGGTCAAACATGGTGTTAGTTTGTTAAACTACATTCAAGTAAATTAAGGTATGGCACCTTTTGCCACTGAATGATACAGATAAATACGTTATGGTACGGATGCTGGTACGTTCAACTATGTTCAACTACTTTCAACTACGTTAGTCTCCACTATGTTCAACTACATTCAACTATGTCCACTAACGGCTATGTGACCATGGCATGCGCAACGTGGAATGGCCATGGTTTTGTGCGGGTCAAAGTAAGCTAGAGTATGCTAGAGTATGCTAGAGTACACTAGAGTATGCTAGAGTATGCTAGAGTACATTAAGAGGAACGTTCTACTACGTTCTACTACGTTCGAAATTCAGCCTCTAAAGTACCGCTGTTTTGAACATGTCCAAAAATGAAATCAGAGATCACTGCTTACCCATGTTATTACCAAGTTAACATCAAGGACAAGTACGGATGCTGGTACATTCAACTATGTTCAACTACGCTCAACTACTTGCAACTATGTTAGCCTCCACTATGTTCACCTATATCCAATGGCTATATGACTAACGGCTATATGACCAGGGGCCGTATGCATGAAGCGGTGTTAGTGCCATGTGGTGTTAACCGCTAACACCGGGTAGCTATCACCAGCGTCGCGAAGTATGTCATGCCATATGCATGGGTGCCTAAACCGTTCGTGTTAGCTAAACGTGCAGTTATTTATAGATTTGGGAAAGCTCTCTGAGCCTGTTGCCGGCGAACACCGCTATTTCCCAATATCGCAGCTGATACGGCGGCAGTGGCGGCATTAATATCGCTTCGATTTGTGGTTTAATTTGACCAAATTTCACTTTTTGAGCATGTAATTCTGTTAAATATGATAGCTTTGAATAGATTTGGCCATAATATATCGCCGCCGATGTGGTAGCGGTGGCGGCTGTGGTGGTGGCGGCGGCGGCGATGATTTGTTTTGTTTACATTCGTCGATTCGACAATATTAATATCGCCGCTGGTTTAGCGGCGGCGTTAATATCGCTTTGATGTTGTGGTTAATTTGACCAAATTTCACTTTTGAGTCTGTTAGTCTGTTAAAAATGATAGCTTTGAATAGATTTGGGCCTAATCGGTAAACCTCTATGGAGTGGTGTTAGAATACCCGACCTTAAACTCGCAGTGTTTCCATAACACTGCTCCATGCATAGCGACTTTTCACCTCTAAACTAGAAATCCCGTCCAAAAACAGTTTTGGCTCGCTAACACCGCTGCATGCATACGGGCCCAGGGAGTTAAAGTATAATTTGAGGTAACAGAGATAATGGGTGCTAAGAGTGACTAATGTGGGCTGAGGAAAACCAATGCTTGCAAGTTGCAGTGGCCTAAGAATAATAAGTCTGAAATTTATCAGCGTGGGTATAATTATAAACACTGACAAATCAACATTAATCTGCGAATAAACCAACTACCAATTATATTAGTTAATAATATATATATATATATATAAAGTCTTCGCTACAGTGCGAGTGACAGCATTTGCGGCACTGGTAGCGGTGGAGGGTGGTGGCACCACCTGTCTCACCGTGAAAAGGGGGTTGCCCATAAAGTAGTACACAGCATATGGGTGAACAATATAGGGAATCTTCCCTTACGCACCTTTATACTCGCATAACTTTTATACATCACATATTACATATATATATATATATATATATATATGTATATATATATATGCTTCACCACAAATCATCAATTATCACAACGGCAGTTCATAATTGATTCCTGCATAAAACCGTCCTGATATGACCTTAGATGTTGCCAGGTCGTAAAACTCCAACAATTAACCAATCCTGCATAAGCATACATGTAAACATTTTTATTCATCTAAATTCCGCTTCTTTTTTTTTATGATAACTTGGGAGTATAGGGAGACTGCAATTATAAACTTACTTTTTTTGTTTCAATCCTGTTTAATGCATACACTGATTAGATATGCCATAAACTCTTAATTAGCTTAATGTAATAACACTATTTTATTATCTTAAGATTGTTCTTGTAATTAAGCATGTTGGCGAGGCTAACATGTGTAATTTGCGAACGAGGCTGTACTATTTGTGTCTTCCTCGCTTTGCACCTCTCTCTCGCCTGTCATTCTGCCCCTGCGACTCTACCTCTCAACTTCACTTTCCCACCCTCCGACCCTCTTCCTGGGGGGGGGGGGGGGGGGGGGGGGGAGGTGAGTGCTGATTAACCTCTCCTCATCCAGTTTGAACAATTAAGACAGATCCGATTATCACTGCACTGACGCCCCTGCCAGCAACTGAACTTCTGGGTCTCTGTCATCCACTTGATTGACCTCACAGGTTCTGATTGATAAGTACTATTTCTTATTTAATAAACTGTTCAAAGTTTTATCTTCCTCTTGTCTCTCTTGTCCTAGAGAAGTGAATTAAAGACTGATTGGGTTTTTTGTTGTTGTTTTTTTCAGAACTAACCCTCTCCAAGAAGACAATATATAAAGAAAAGACAAAAGAAAATCTGTTTCCATATTTATTAATTGGTACATATTTAATTGAATCACAGTCGATTTATTCTATAATATTTTGAACATTTTCACACCTTTTCCACTGTTGGCTGCAGATCGCCACTTGCTACTGGCCACTCCTTCTTCACTTTTGGGCAACTGGCCACACATTTGCCCACCCACTCTACTAATGTCCTGACCAGACGGGATGGCCCAAGGAGTTGAGCGTCCGTCTCCCGTTTTTGTAGATCGTGGGATTCGAACACATGGGTTCGAACCATGGTCGAGTAAAACTACTGACTTAAAAATGTATACATGTTGCTTCCTACCCAGGCACTCGACATTATTAGGATAGGGCAAGGACTGGTTGGCTCAGTGTCTGGATAATGTGACTGAGTGGGATATCAAGTCATGGTGCTGGTGGCCTGTTCTCCCGGTGGGGAAGCACTATAAAGTCACCATGATTGCACACTGTCACTAGTCCGTAGCCATCTTGATATGACCTTAGATGTTGCCAGGACGTTAAACTCAGACAACCAACTAATTTCCCTCTTTCGTCCTCAGGACTTGGCCAGGAACTACTGTAACTGTGCATGTTGGCTGACAACATGGGTAATTTGTGCGTGGCAAAGGACTACGGTGGCGCTACCTGGGTTCGACTCCCGAACCTCCCCCCGCCTCTCGCCCCTGCCAGGCTCCAGGCGACCCCAAATCTTGTGCCAACGAGAAGCCGTGACGTCACGCCGGCCTCCTCCAGCCACCGCAGCCACCAGCCACTTTGCCACACCACGCCAAACACCAACCACCACCCAGCTTTCTTAGCCGCCCACCCGACCCTACAATCAAACTGACAATTGAATAGGGATAAGCGCCTGATGCCGCAGTCACACTACGACGTGTTGGACCAACGTTGGACAACGCGTGCCAACATGTTTGGTTTTTGGGCGAAACATCGGTACACGTCCGTCACATTACCGGCGCGTTACCGGCGTGTTACCGGCATGTTACCGGCGCGTCGGTACACCTACACTGATAGCAACGTGTGAGCCAACACGTCGGCGCCCGCTGGCTCACGCCGATCGTTTTGTGCCCCGATGGGTTGGAGGGGACGTTACGGACGCATTAACAACACGTCGAAACCCGTTGCGGGCGCGTCGGCGGAATGCTGGCAGACCGTTCAGCAACATCGCTTAACGTTGGCATTTTTTTGGCCAAAATGCAACCGTTCCGTCAGCACGTCTGCAACGTCCCATCGACGGGTAGTGGGCGCGCCATTGGCATTGCTCCAGCGTTTCTCGGTGCGTTGGACGTGTTGCCGGCGCGCCTGGACATGTTGGCCGCGCGGTGTGGACGCCCTGCCGGCACGTCCTGATGTGTTGCTGGCGGGTATGTACGCGCTGACATGGTACTAACACGACACCAATACGCTACTGGCATGCCATCAACATGCTACAAGCATGCCAATAACGTGCTACCGACATGCTGCTGACGCGCTAGTAGCACGCTACTAGCATGCCAATAGCGCGCCACCAACCCGCCACTAACACGCTGGGCCCCGTCGAACTTTGTCCCAAAATGCCGAAAAGTTGGACGTGTCTCGCGTGCTAGCAAATATTTTGAGCATTGGCGGCACGCCGGAAAACACGTCGTAGTGTGACTGCACCATGAGTACTTGATTTTGAATTGTCAACCTGCTAACCTTATACCTTTATGTGATTCCTGAAATAAAGTTCCATATCATAGCCCTTTGTCCGCATTGTAAATTGTTGAATAAACTGTTGGTACCTACATTTGCTTTGCTGTGGTTCCTTAGCCAAATCAAAGTTTAAGCCTTCCCCAACC
The DNA here is from genome assembly GCA_030323885.1 of Branchipolynoe longqiensis. Classification (NCBI taxonomy): domain Eukaryota; kingdom Metazoa; phylum Annelida; class Polychaeta; order Phyllodocida; family Polynoidae; genus Branchipolynoe; species Branchipolynoe longqiensis. The sequence continues at coordinate 99,657,118 of CM059188.1, read as the reverse complement.
ATTCTATGGCGCAATACTGATATTCATATTAATTTCATTTTAATCTTTTTTTATTTGAAAGTTGCATCCAATAAAAAAAGTATTACTTTTACCAGATGTCTATCATTAATAAGTCAGGTGACTATTTTGCAACAGTAGCCTACAATACTCTCCAAAATATTACAAACCCACACATAGAATCTGAAATATATCACATTGTAAAATATTCCGTTAAAACACATTGCTGGGGGAATGCAAATGGTCTATAATGGTAAGTGGTGTATAGTGTCAGGTGCATGAATGTATTTATGTAGTTGCTGGTGATCCTTTACTTATGGTCAATAGTCATCAGGTATTAGGTAGATAGTGTGAATGAGGCACTAGAGATAGTGTGTAAGGGGCACTTGGAGCTCTACTCACTACCCCCTCCCCCTTCTGTTAGTCACGGATCACCACACACTCAGCTCAGGCAGGTGGTAGCCAAGCAGCCACACCACATGGTGGTGGTGGGCAGATCACGGTAGCCATGGTGACACAGGAATGCTTGATATTCATTGTTGGAACTGTAAATGCTTGATTCTCATTGGAGAACATGGTCAGGTGGTATGCCATACCAGATCCATGTACCACTATATAATAATAAACCTGAGGGCATTGTCTCTCTCTCTCTACTTTCATTCTTTATACTCTGAGTTTCTCTTCTTGCCTGTGTTGCTTTCATTATAGCCTGCCTACACAAACCACAGATTCCAGCTGAGTAATTTACAACATTATTTAAGCTGATAAAAAAATAGATCCACTAAACATGCTTGGACAGATAGATCCACAAAGAGTACAGGTGTGTTATATTACCCGGATGTCATCAACACATAGGATTATTTTGAGGGAAGTATTTAATTTTCGGTGAAATCTGTAGGCGAATTCGTTAGTAATATGCTTCGCTGGTCCCGGGAGGCATGGCAAATGTAACGTCAGAAGACATAAAACGGATGGCTCTCGTCATGCCGTTGGGCGTCAGAAAGCATATAAAAGGCCATAGAAGAACCACTAACTGTGACCTGATTAGTGGAAATGCACCATCTAGCCTTGAAAAAGGGGGGAGGGCCTTGATCTGGCTTTTTTCCTTTTCCTTTTTCTTTGGTTATATTAGCTGATTTATATATATATATATATATATATATATATACATATATATTTTATGTATGTATATATATATATATATATATATATATATATACAGATGAACCTCGATCCAACGGACTAATAGGGGGAGCAGTTGTCCGTTAAAGCCGTTTGTCCGTTGCAGCGACTAAATTGCTTTATCTATAGGTGCCATAGTGATAATTGAAAACAGAACGAGACAGTAGTATAAAGTGGCAATTTTAATTCTTTCTATCTTAGCTTGTTACATTACTCTTTCATGATGAGATGACCTTAGATATTTCAAGGATTACAGGCACTTAACCCTATCGATACATCATATTAGTTGGGTGGGTGGGACGGCAAATCTGGGCGGCAGAAGTACGTCCTCTCGGTTTGAAAAGTCTGGTCGAAGTGAATATCTCCAGTGCCACGTCATCGGCTTTGACTGGAAATCACTATAGGTGGCGCGTCAATCGGCGGCCATTTTAGTTCTAAAAGCGAATATAGATGTCACCACCAGTCTGATTTTAATCTAGCTGCATAGTTCAAGAAGTATCATGTAGATGGGGTGTCGATCAGCGGCCAAAGTTATTAGTTCTAAGAATAGAATATAGTCGGCGCCATGGTGCCCTAACCTACTGAGATTCACAGTCTCGTTCATTCAATTACCCATGTTGCGCACATCATGGACAATTGAAAACAGAACGAGACAGTAGTATAAAGTGGCAATTTTAATTCTTTCTATCTTAGCTTGTTACATTACTCTTTCATGATGAGATGACCTTAGATATTTCAAGGATTACAGACACTTAACCAAAAAATAGAGCAAGTGTCCTGGGAGCCGATGAAACCGACTGCCTTGGTACATAATCATGCACCGCGTCAGTGGTCCAATGACCCAAGTGTTTGATGTTGCTGATTGACGATCGTTACAGAGCACAGGCTTGTGTACCACCTCGTCTCAGACTATGCAGTGTCATTGCCGCTGGGGCCGGATGACCTGCCACGGACAGGGCCAGTCGTATGGTGTCAGGCAACGCGGTTGCACGTAGAGGTGATCCGTTGGTAGTCAGGAAGGCAGGGCCATCGGGGTGAAGTGGTGTCCTGGACACGTAATCCTTCCACGCTTGACATGGACAGTAGGGTGATCCAGTTATCGCCGGAACGAGAAATGTCTCTTGGAGACGATGAGTTGTATTGTTTTTGATTACCGGACTCGGACATTGATGCCCACTGCGGTTAGCCTCAAATCCTTGGCCCGAAGATAGTGGCCAGGGTCAGAGCTGCCAAATTTAGGAAACAGGTTAGTCTGTCGGAGAAGTGTGCGATGATAGTAGCTAGCACCAGTAGTATTCCCTTGCCTGGGCTGCCTTATTCCTCCAGGTCCCAATCGCCAGCCCCGCCTTAATGGCATCAAGAAGCCGCTGATGGTGACGTTGTGAGTAACCTGGGGAGAGAAGGCAAAAAATTTAAATATCGATCCCAGGTTACAGGTTAGGGGTCAAAGCATTGTCATGTGTCACAATCACCGATTCCAGGCCGGCCTCAGCAACAAGTCTCTGGCTAGACTCCTTGCACGCAAGTCGAAACACCTACGACTTAGAGCATCAGGAGAATGATGTCCTTTCCTGGTTTGTGTCGGACAAGAATGTCGGTACTCCTTCGTGCGGCAAGCAGCCAGATCTCCCGGGCACAGGCACAGATGACAGGGTCGCAACCTGCCCCGGAACTGAGCACTTGCTGTGAGGTTGCATTGTTTGTGTTTATTGCGATGGTGTATTTGTGCGCTTGATGTGGAGCGAGATGTTTGAGGGCGACAACCAGATTTATCGCCTCGAGCTGTGGGTTTTTGAGATGGTCTCCAGACAAATTCAGCTTTCGTGTAGGATGTCGCTATACTCGTGACTCTAGAGTGGCTATGTATACTTAAGCCTGTGTCACTTGTTCTGCGAGTACATCAACAGTGTACGGGGAGCCGTTTCCATGCAGGGTCATTAGAAATTTGTATGTGATTCTTATCACGCATTGTAGGCCTTTTCGTCTCAGATTGTGATTTGTTAGCTTCTGACATGGTCTGCAAACAAATTTGTGTAGGAAGTTGCTATACTCGTGACTTCAGTGTGGCTATGTATACTTAAGCCTGGGTCACTTGTTCTACGAGTGCATCAACAGAGTGCGGGGACCGGTTATTTCAATGCAATGTCATTATAATGTGGGTTGTCAGCTTTTGTCTATCAAGCAATGCCCAATTGCGCCATGATGATAAGGCTCGGCACCCTATTAAGCTTATGAGATAAAAGAATGCAGAGCCCTTGGTGAATTGACATCTTAGAATGTGATTGAAGAATGCTTTGCGGTTTCATGTCATTACTCAAATCCTATGCACTGCCCGACCTCCAGGTCGTGGTGATGTCAGCACTCCCTGAGACTTTGCGTCTGCGACAATGTCTAGACGGTCGCCATTACAGCAGCCAGACAAGATCTGGGTGTAGTTCGCATACACTCTGTGTACTGATAACTTTTGTCTGGCCAAGTGCGAGATCTGGGTCAGCGTCTGGTTCATGGCGCTTATGTACAGGTCAGTGTAATTAACAGGGTGGTGGGTGAAAAAAGGTCTCTGGAATATGTATGGTGCAATAGTTGTTACATTGTTGCATTGTGGAAATCGACATGGTTGTTGTTTTCCGATTACCTTCGTTTTTTTACCCAAGTTTAATGTGGGTCACCATTCCAATACAATCAAAGCTGTCGGTTGCATGTGAGGTTCGCTGATGTCAGCATTGAGAATTATAATGTAGAGTGTTAGCTTTTGTTACCTGACTTATTGTATTTTTGGTTCTTGATGTTGGTCACCATTTCTGTAATGTCAGCACTGGCGGTTGTATATGCAGTTTCCGTCAAGCATGCTGTCATGGCCGTCTCGCCATGGCGTGATGTCAGGACTCCGGCGGTGCGGGGGTAGCGGACCTCGATCTTTGTCGTTCCGCATTTTTGTGCGGTTCGTCGATACATGCATTAATACCAGGTTTGATATCGTCAATGAGGTTTTTTACTGCAGCCAGAGCCACGGTTAATCCTACATCCGCAGGCTTCTTTATCGCGTTGATTCGGCGTGTCAGCTCAGACGACCGCCTGCGTAGCGATCCGTCGAGCATGCTGTCATGGCCGCCTCCATGTGTCATGACATCAGCACTCCAGCGGCGAAGCGCAACGGAGCCGGATTTCCGTCGCTCTGCGTTTTCCTGCAGTTCATGAATATATGCATTAATGCCAAGGTTGACCTCAGCGACGTGGTTCTTTATTGTAGCCAGAGCCACGATTAATCCTACGTCCACAGGGTTCTTTATCGCGTCCACTTTTTGGTGATAGTATGTTTCAGCCGATTGTACCGTGGAGGAGCAATGGTTTGTGGGTTTAAACGATCGCCTTCGCAGCGATCCGTCGAGCATGCTGTCATGGCCACCTCCAAGTGGCGTGACGTCAGCATGCCACCGGCTGGGAGAAACTGCATCGTAGATCATATATCCTCCCATGCCGGCACACGTCCAACACTCCGCGCGATCGACTGAAAAAGATTTGAACCCACAATTCTCACAAGTCTGTCGTTCATGCCAGTATCCAGGGTCAGAGGAGAGTTCAGCCAATTGCACAAAGGAGGAGCAATGACGTGTCGACTCAAGCGATCGCCCCTGTAGCGATTCGTTGAGCATGCCGTCATGGCCGCCTCCAGGCTTCTCTGCCAGATCCATTTGTTCTTATTGCTTTGTCTCGGCGTGCCTTAAGCCAATGTTGTCTGACTTGAACGAGACTAGCTATTCGTCATATTGTAGGGTATAGCCACTGACTTCGACCTCATGTTCTTGTTTTCTTTCAACTGCCATGCTCGCTCCAGTTATAGTCCAAATCTGGGCGGCAGAAGTACGTCCTCTCGGTTTGAAAAGTCTGGTCGAAGTGAATATCTCCAGTGCCACGTCATCGGCTTTGACTGGAAATCACTATAGGTGGCGCGTCAATCGGCGGCCATTTTAGTTCTAAAAGCGAATATAGATGTCACCACCAGTCTGATTTTAATCTAGCTGCATAGTTCAAGAAGTATCATGTAGATGGCGTGTCGATCAGCGGCCAAAGTTATTAGTTCTAAGAATAGAATATAGTCGGCGCCATGGTGCCCTAACCTACTGAGATTCACAGTCTCGTTCATTCAATTACCCATGTTGCGCACATCATGGACAATGTGGAAAACAGGGGACCAAACATGTAAACAACTCGTCACAAGTCGGTACCCATCCTAATATGACCTTAGAAGTTGCTAGGATATAAACACTTACTCAAGTAGCGTTCTCGGTTCGCTTCACCCGGGAGTTTTAAACATTCGAACCAGATATTCACTCTAGCGGATTGTGTCCGTTGGATCCGGAATCCGTTGCATCAGTGTCCGTTGGATCGAGGTTCATCTGTATATATATATACATGCTGAATACACAATTATACAAGTATAATTATCCGTAAACCGATTACCCATGAAGTTCACACCAAATGACACTACACAACTAATGGCACTCCTCTACTCATCGACTGGTCAGTCCTTCTGTCTCGCCTGGTGCTGCCATCTGGCCTCTTCTTCCTAGCCTGACTCTGGTTCACCCCTGTACCACTCGCTCCAAAAGTAAAACATCTCGAACCGACCACCTCCACATATCGACCACTCCCCTATATCGATCACTTTATTTAAGTCCTAAACGATTGGCCATACAGTACCATTGTAATGATTTTTTTTAAAACCTCCATAAACCGACCATATTCCTAAATGAATATTTAAAGTCGCTCCCATGGTCGGTAGATTTAGAGAGGTTGTACTCTGTCTTTCTCTCTATACATATATATATATATATATATATATATATATATATATATATATATATAAACTACATATGTTATATATACTGTATATGAGTCAGCCTCACGAAAATGGGCCAATCAGTGGTCAATTGAAGATGTCGGCACCGCAATTCTTAAAAGTGTAGTGCATTTCTTTGTTTCATATTAAATTATCCTAGAAACAAATAAGGTTGTTGTATTTTCTCGACCTTTACATTCAGGATAAATTTAAGGACTTTCCAACACCTATGTCAATGCTAAACTATAATTATATCGATCGACGCTGACATCCAATGATCGACGCCGACAACTTTACCAGATGTTGGCGTCGCACTTCTTAAAGTGTACTGCATTTCTTTCTTTTATATTAAATTAGCCGAGAAACAAATAAGGTTGTTGTATTTTCTCGACCTTTACATTCAGGATAAATTTAAGGACTTTCCAACATCTCTGTCAATGCTAAATCATAATTATACCGATCGACGCCGACATCCAATGATCGACGCTGACAATTTCCTCCAATTGGCCCATTTTCGTGAGGCTGACCCATATATAGTTTGTTATTTAAAGTTACATAGTCCGATGATCTTGAGCTTCTGTCATTTGTATGGAAACCAAATATTAGAAAATATAAATCACTACAAATACCTAGGCCTATATCTAGACAGCCAGCTAAACTACAACCTATGTATCACAAAAATCATCCAAAAAATAAACCACAAACTGTGGCTATTTGCAAAACTAAGAAACTATTTCATGCAAGAAATGTCAATAAAAATCTTCAAAGGTATGGTGCTCCCCTACTTCGACTATGGGGATGTAATTTACATGGCGGGCTAAAAAAGAATTACTAAAAAAAACTGCAAATACTGCAGAATAGAGCCCTAAAGACCTGCCTCAAAGTAGACAAACTGCACCCCACCTATGACATACACAAAAGAACTAAAGTAATGTTATTAGAAAACAGATGAATAATCCACCTAAAAACCCTAGTGTATGGATATAGTCGAGAAAATAAACATCTAATCCAACCACTAAGGAACACCAGAGCAAACAATGCACCTCGACTAAGGCAGACCAGAAGCCAAATCAAAGCTCACGAAAGAAGCCCACTGGAAATGACTGCCAAAGTATGGAACGCACAAACAGTAAAGGAACGACAAACTCCTGACCTAAAAACATACAAAAAATATCTGTGCAAAATAAAACCAGGAAACCCCTTCGAAGCTGTTGCATAAGGGGGCATGTGATATGTCATGGCCCACCAGCTGAACAGCCCATGAGAGGTAACCCCCTGCCAGAAAACAGCCAGATAACATCAAATCCAACCATAAACCAACTACCTCCTACGTACAAGCCTATAATATGTTTGTTTGTTGTTGTTTTACGTCCCAGCAACATCTAAGGTCATATCAGGACGGGTACCGACTTGTGACAGTGCGCACTCATGGCGACTTTATAGTGCTGTCCCACTGGGAAACCAGGCCGCCGGCACCATGACCTGGTATCCCACTCAGTCACATTATCCTGACACTGAGCACACCAGTCCTTGCCCTATCCTAATAATGCCGAGCGCCTGGCTAGGAAGCAACAAGTATCAATTTTAAAGTCATTGGTTTGACTCGGCCGGGACTCGAACCCACGACCCCACGATCTACCAGCACGGGAGACGGACGCTCTAACTCATTCGGCCATCCCGTCTGGTCCCCTATAATATGTAAATAGAGTAGGCTAGTCTAGAATTAAGTGTAGGAAAAAATAAAAAGAGGAAGACTCTTACCAAGAAAATAAAAAAAAACTAACATAGATCACTAACCACAAAAGGGAGAGGAGCGGCGGGACGGGAGGCTGGAGGGCGAGTGGCTGGAGGAGGTATGGTATGGTATGGGGTGTTCGTAACCTTACGACGGTTACCGGTTGCAGAACTGCAACATTTATAGAGAGGCTCCGATAAATCGGCCCAGTCTTTGGTTAAGACATGTCTTCTGCGGGTGAAGTGGTCTCAGAGGAAGTGTTGTGAAGGCTGGGGACATCCTTCAAGACGTGGTGAACGCCGGAGGCGCCGGGTGGCAGCGGATCTCTCCGTGCCGTCTGTTTTGTAGTAATCTGTATGGTGTCTGTAGTGCAGCACTTGTATCCGGTCAGCAGGGGTTCGAGGAAGGCGGGCAAAGGTGGGAGCAGCGGTCGTTCCAGCAACAAGAACCAGTCAGAGAAACGGAAAAAAGGTCAAGAGCCCCCCCCAAGAACACAACAACCCTGGTTAGGGGAAGAAGTGAGCCCGGGAGAAATCGAATGGGCAGATCTAGGAAGGAGAAATGAGGAGAGTTGAGTCAAAGGCCCGTGCCTATCTGCCCTGTGGTAACCAACCGGCGAGCCATAGACACGGACAGAGTAAGGGTAGAAGTGAAAATGCCGGCAGGCACCCCCTCCTGGAACTCTTTTCAGACATATCAAGGAGGTGTCCGGCCGGCGGAGAGGTGATAGAGAGAGGTGTGGACGAGGTGCGGTCCGGATAGCAAGTGCTGGAGGAGGCCCAGCGGGCTGGATATAAGGGGGAAGAAGCGCGGGAAATGCTGTAATGACCAACGGTCGGAGGGAGAGGGGGGGGGGGGGGGTCCCCTTCCCCGCTGCGCATCAAACGCAATGCAAGCATTACGACCAATCTTCAGAAACACAGACCGATAACTGCCCAGCATTGAAAAAAAGCTCGATCATCCGAGCTTATATCCTATGGACAGCATAAACACCCCATCAAAAAAAAAAAAAAAAAAGGATAAATAAATTAGGTTGATCGTTATAATCTACCTTACTTATACATGTGTATATAACTTATAAGATGTAGCAAGTAAAGGTATATGGGTTTCACTTTGAGTATTTAAAATCCCTTTTTCCCGGAATCCCTTACTGAATGTTCTGAATCCTTTTTCCTGAATCATTTGAATCCCTTTTCTGAATCATCTGAATATACATTTAATAGAGGTATATGCAAATACAGCAGAGAAAACATCATCTCCTTCATCTACCAGACTCTCTGACAGCAGCTACACACACATGTCCAACATGCTACCACACATCCTGAGCACAAATTGGATTCATCAGTTGTCGATGAGTTAACAACAAATGATGAATTGCTGTCATCGTCGCCACCGATGGACAACCAAGAACAAGATATGCAACTAACTTATTGCTGTGCAACAATCATATGCGTATATATTGCAGTGAGTTACACTCACATCCCCATGTAAAAATATACAGATTTTCCGTTCGGAATTATATATTGGCAGAGAGCATTATTATTCTCGGGCGACGGAGTGGGGACCAAGGTTATGTAACAGAAAAGCAATGGGTGCCCCACTCGCTGTGTGACATATGAGACTATGTGGAAAATATGATAACGCATGGTACCTGAGATTATGACGAGATGTTCCTATATAAGAGACAGTTAATGTTTGGTGAAATGTTCCCTCTATGCACCAGTAAGAGTGCAAGTGGAGGAGAAGGACATTTTTAATATATATATTTATTGTAACTGTCTGCAACTACCTGTTACCACAGGACCAATGGGCAAGCACACCCAGCCACTCTGCATACATTATGGACACCACCTGCAGCTGGGGTTGAGTGACAGCTGCCCATATTAGGGCATCACCCCCCAGGCTGAAGAGGGTGTCTGATTGGCTGGCGGTGGGAGGCCCAGTCACCTGCACCCCTTTGCCCCACCTGACCACACAAGCCTCATTCTGAGATAGATTATTCTAGACACTCTGATCTATATGATGCTACAGGAACTACTAATTCACGCTACTCTTCACTCTTGAGAGAGACACATTCTTCTCTTGGCCAGGAACCCAGACACTCTGTCTGAGTTTCCACCTTTTCATATACCAACTGAGCTGGGTGCAATAACCATGGGACTCCAGTTCAATGGGCTGTAGGCACTGATTCCTATACATACTAAGCCAGTAATGAGGATCTGTGTGGACAGGAGGTAAGGAGTGAGGGTGATAGGTGAACAGGAGTTGATGCCAATAAAGCACAACTTCTTCACTGTCAATCTTGCGCGACTTGTCTTCCCTTTCTTTCTTATGAGTTTGTTGGAGAGGGGTATCAGATGTGAACTGACAGACAGTTGTCAGAACACACCTGGGAAGTGTAGGTGGTGTATCTGGGACTCAGACGGCCGAGCACTCCAGTTATATTACACCCAGGTGAAATACCACATACACAGGTAGGTGTAGGTAGGTTAATTGCATCAGGCAGCCTAAATAGCCTAACTGTTAGCACCCTCAGCCCAAAATGGCAGAAATGAGGATTCGGATCTCGCTCTGGGCAGTTATATTCCTGTTTGTTTACAACACCCTCATGACATTGGCGCTGTGACCAGGATTCTGAAGACGCTCAGCGTTGTATGGTGATGAACCTACCTTGCATATGTATATGGTGGTGCACTACACCTTGGCTATTTATACTTATAAGTATGAGGCTTACGATGCCAGGGAACATGGGTTGTGAGGAGCACACACCTCCCCATGTTAAATACCACATACGCAGGGAGAATGTCGGTAGGTGATGTGTATCACTATCAGGGAGCCTGGATAGCAGCACCACTACTATAAAGTATAATGCATACATACATATATATGTGGGCATCCCATAAATCAGGCGGGTGGAGATAATGGTTGGTTGTTGGAGTTTTATGTCTTTGTAACATCTATGGTCTTTTCAGGACGGGTACTGACTCGGGACAGTACAGACTCCTGGTGACTTTATAGTGCTGCCTCACTGGGACTGGGAGACCAGCAGCACTGTGACCTGATTTCTCACTCAGTCACATTATCCTGACAATGAGCCAACCAGTCCTTGACATACCCAAAATAATGCTGAGCACCAGGCTAGGAAGCGACAAGTATCAATTTTATAAGTCATTGGTTTGACTTGGTTCGAACCAAAATGAGACACAGACGCTCAACTCATTTGGCCAACCTGTCTGGTCAGGAGTGGGGGAGATAAATATCAACGAATGATAATGAACTGAAAAAACACCCACTCACAGGTCAACTGTTAGCCCTTAATAGTAATCTGTCTAAAGCGCATAACCTATTTAAGACCGAGATAAATATCGTATTAGCCTGCTGTTAAAGAGCGTAGATTATCATTACTTAAATAGCATAAATAAGGCTAATGCATCTAGATACAAGTACATAATTTTGACTCAATTTTGAGTCAATCAACATGGAAAATAGAATCCTCATTTTGATATATGAGCTGAACCAAAGTCCCAATTTAGCAATTAAATCATTGGAAATGAGAGACTAATGATAATTAAATATTTAAGTAATTAAATATCAATGACATTTTTAAACGGCTGTATTGGGCCACCGTTAGGCCACCGTTGGGCCAACGGTGGCATATGCTGGATGGGTGGCTTGCCACCATTGGGCTGACAGCGGGTCAGTGGAAAAAACAACGTCGGCAAGATGGCAGTTTGCCACCGTTGGCCCGACGGCGCGGCCACCGGCGGGCCAATGTCGGCCCGACGGCACTGTGCTATGTGGGAAGTCTCATTTATTTAAGTTATTGTTTTGACTCGGCCAGGGTTGGAACCCGTGGCTTCGAATCCCACGATCTACCAAAATTGGAGACGGACGCTCAACTCATCCGGCCATCCCATTTGGTCAGATTGTTCGTAATGTTGAAGCATTACGGGTAATTTGGCGGCAAATACAGCCAAGCGCTAGTAACTAAGGCTGCTCGATATGTCGCCGACTGGTGGATCCTTGCTGAACTAATTTAACTATAGCTTAACGCCGACTAGCAGTTTTCTGGCACTTCCACCATATATTGCCCAGTAAACAAGGCGACTGCGGCTCCACCGTGTCATATTTCTGAACTAAATTGCCCGTCTTCGGCTATAAAAGGGACTGCTAGCTGCGAACATTTCACTTACACGAGGGAGCCACGAGGACAACAACAGCCTTAAATTGCCATCCCACCCACCCCACGATGAGAACGGGATATAGGGTTATAAGCGTGCCTAAGCCTCATTTGACATCACATAACTACCTAAGAGACTGTGCTGATGACAAGAGCTAAAAATTGTAATAAAAAAGGCATACTATATTCGCTGTGTTTGTTTTGCTAATTATGATAGAAATTCAAAACCCATCGGACTATGCAACTTTAATTTTACATTCAGATGTGATTGCATTGAGATAATTAAATAACTAGTGCTTCCCAGCGGTGAGAACATGTGTTAACACACTTATATCCATTATGAGCAGAGTAAATTAATTCATCACACACACACACAAAAAAACAATAAAAATGACGGCGATTTGTTGGTAAACAACAAGGTGGCGAAATAGATAACGCAGGCCGGCAGCCATTGCTATCTCTCGGCCATCCTAAGTAATTCTAGATAATGACACTAATATATGACACATCGCGCATGCACACGTCAGCCCTCAGCTACGGGCGTGTCCATAGCTGGGGGCTGACAGCAGACACTACAGTCATTAACCCGAATTCAGCTAAAAGCCGCCATCTTATCAAATCAGTACCACACGGGCGGGTTAGTGGGCGTGTGAGTGGGTGTTGTGTGGGTGTGTATCTCACGGGGAATAATGTCATTAATGATGCGAAGCCATGCACACTGAAAATGCACACTTGTCAAAATATCGTAAATGGAAGTGTGTTAAGCAAGGCATGTGAGTTGGGTGTGTTATTTCCTGAAACGCATATATAAATAAATATATATATATATATATGTATATATATATATATATGCATATATTTAAAGAAATACACAACCAATATCCTTGAAACTTCACCTGACTACCCAGAACATCATGTAGTAAAAATGAGTTACCACAAACAAACAAATATTATTATAGTTTCAGAATAATCATGATAATTGTTGAGAACTTTGACATCAATTTCGATTTTACATACCAATTAAGGGGTGGGATTTATACTTTCGGCTGTAGTTTGAAAAGTATATATCGATTTATATATATATATGAGAATAGTGATAAACCCTTTATCGCGTGTAATAAGCTCAGTAGTGTCCTGCTCCTCCCTCCCCCACTCCGTCTCTGCAGTAAAGGGGGTACCAGGATGCCTCAATCCACCACCCCTTAACCCCCTGCGTGGGGCGTCACACTCCACTTGCTCAGAATTCCATGATGTTGCATTGCATATCATTTGTTTATAAGGAGTGGGAACACAACCATTGTTCCTACAAGTGATATTATTGTCAACAAGTTAATGTATGTTGTGTAGGCTACTGTGTATGGAAATTGTGAATAAAAATATCAATGGAAAATTGTTTACAAAATATATGTGATGTATAATGATTATGCGAGTATAAAGGCATGCAAGGGATGTTCCTCATATTATCATCAGAGAGCATGTATATAAACAGATGAGAGGGACAACTCCCGCGAAAATCGGTAACACAGGCTACAGTGGCATTCCTGGGCCCGTATGCAGGAGTCAGTGTTAGCGGGGTTTGGTGTTACAGCTTATTACCGATTAGCTATCACCGATGTCAGGAACTGTGTCAAGTCGTATGCACGAGCACGTAACACTTACATTTTAGCTAAACGTGAAATTATTTATAGATTTGGGAAATCCCTCTGCGTCTGAACCCATATATTAGGCTTAAATCTATTAAATGCTATCATATTTAACAGAATTAAATACGCAATAAGTGAAATTTGAGCAAATTAACCCTAATTTCGAAGCAATATTAACGCTGCTTCCGTAACGGCGGCGATATTAATGTTTATATTTTCGAATCGACGAGCGTAAACTAAACAAATCGCTAATACATTGCCGCCAATGCGTAAACGTCGGCCAGTATGGATGTCGACGTCGACGCGGCGGTCGCGACAGCGGCGATTTGTTTACTTTACGTTCGTCGATTCGAAAATATAAGTATTAATATCTCCGCCGTTACGGCGGCAGCGTTAATATTGCTTCGAATTTAGGGTTAAATTGATCAAATTTCACTTATTGCGTATGTAATTCTGTTAAATATGACAGCATTGAATAGATTTGGGCCTAATAAACTCGGTAAACCTGATATTTTTTAGGGTTAAGGTAACGCCGGTTAAGCCTTTGGTGTTAGGCCTAACACTGACTCGTGCATACCATTTTTTCGCCGCTAACCCGGAATTCCCGACAAACACCGTTTTGCCTCGCTAACACTGACTCCTGCATACGGCCCCTGGCGGTTAGTGTTGAACAAGCTTTGTATTTGCCGGTACGTGCAGTGCAAAACATTTGTTTTTATTCAAAATTAATAGAAATGCAGAAGCCTAACCTTATCAATTTAATATAATCCTTTTGATAAACATGTTTTCTATATGTGTTCCAAGCGGTTTGTGTCTAGGTCATGTGGTTTTAGAGATATTTCACTTTTTCTGTATGAAGATTGCTCACCGCCATTGACAATGCCTTGAGTTTGCCATACGTGTAGTGCAAAACGTGTATTTTATTCAAAATTAATAGAAATACAGAACCCTAGCCATATGAATTTAATATAGTCTCATCGTTAAATATGTTTTCTATATGTGTTCCAAGCGGTTTGTGTCTAGGTCATGTGGTTTTAGAGATATTTCACTTTTTCTGTACGAAGATTGCTCACGGCCATTGACAATGCCTTGAGTTTGACAGCTGTGTCATATACTGTTCAACAACCACCACTTGGAGCGCCACAGTCGGCAGCTGTTACACGGTCTAGTATGGCAGTTGTCCCTCTCATCTGTTTATATACACGCTCTCTGTTATCATCATATTATTATTAAAGTTGCATAGTCCGATGAAGCATTAAATTTTCAAAATCAAAACAATTATCTAGATTTGATTCTACATATCTAACTTAGATACTGGTGCACTTATTAAGTATTTGTTGCCACATAGAAGGGAACACAAAGACGATCTAATAGAACCTGTTACTGCAGAAGCCTATGGTATCAGAGTTTTGGTGTGCTTGCCAAAATTATTTTCACATGTTTGAATTTCAAATATCTCAAAAGGTAACCATTTCAATTAAAAGTTACTTCAAACTAAAGTAAGGTAGACTATAACGACCAATTTAATATACTTATCTCAGAAAAATGTCAGAAACTCAAAACCATCGGACTATGCAACTTTAACCACTGCGATGTTGTGTACTACTTTATGGGGAACCTCTGAGCGAGTGGTGTGTTGCACCCCACACAGGGGGTCAGTGAGGTGCATGACAAACCCCACCCCCACTCCAGAGAGCCGTGGTAGGGCAGGAGGCAGGACACTACAGAGCTTATTACATGCGATAAAGGGTTTATCACTATCCATATATATACATATATATTCTTTGATTCGCAAAGTGACTTACTCTCGGTTATTTTCCACAAGGTAGTTGGGTTTCAAAGATGCCGTGAATGATGTCACTGACTTCCAATTCTTCACAGAATAAACACAACAAATACCTCATGTAGTATTCACAAACACTGACTTCAGTGTAGTACTTCTATTTGTCTAAATATCAGACTTAGTCTTCCTGTTCTAAGGTGATATTTATCAACACTTGCTAGCATGTCTGTACAAGCATATTTTAAGTTGCTTCGTTGCTATATTTCTATTAGCGATGAGAATTGTGTGTGGATGGGTGGGGATCTCCTGATAAATTATTCATTCAGTCTAGTCTCCCAATCCTTCATGACCATGACTAAAGGGTAACCCCTCACCCCCATTCATCTCCGGGTTTACTTTTTTGTGTAAATATGTTTATTCTGCTGAATAAGTATTTTGTCAGTGCCAAAGCACTGGTCTTCCAGCCATTTTTCAATTCAGGATTATTTACACAAAAGTACACAGAGTAAGGTATACAATAACTGTTGAATACACAATTTGCAGCATATAACACAATGAAATTATATAACTCACAAGTTCCATAGCAATATGGCAACAGTAGTGTCAAATGACTAGATCAATATTAGTCAGATCAATTGTGAGTATTTTACATGGTATTTAGAATGTAAACAGAAGTTATCTTCCGTGTTCATTTGGTAAAGTTGTAGTAAGTTTTAATATAGAGTCTGGTCAGTTGTAGTTAGACAAGCAGTATATAAATATCAGTTTGCTAGAAATGGTCTAGTGTTACGTTATTGTGGTTAGCTATGTGAGTTTGTTATTGTTGTCCGATCTGGTTTTTCTCCTTGGGTTTACAAGTTTCAGAAAAATGGCCCAAATCTTGACCCTAAAAAAACACACACATACAAAACAAGGAAGGGAGAAGCGCCAAAAGACGGAAAATTGTCATCCTAGTATTTTCTCCTTCTATTTACAGAGTTAATAATAATGCCCAAATATTGACTCACAAAAAGATGAAAAAAGAGGGGGAGGTGAATCTGCGAAAAGACAGAAAATTGCCATCCCCATATTTTCTTAAAACCTACTATCACCTAATGTAAATTTGAAGTCCTTAACGTATTGTAAAGTCGTCGGCTGCCAGCTGTACTTGTGTAGGCAGGCTAATAGGAAATCAATACAGGCAAGTATAAGAAAGGCAGAGTAATAGAGTGAAAGTAAAGTAAGTGAGAGGTTGCACCCTCAGGTTTATTATTATATAGTTGTTTCTGGACCTGACATGGCATATCACCTGACCATGCCCTCCAATGAACAGTAAGCATTTCTAGCTCCACCAATCAACAGTAAGCATTCTTGTGTCACTATGGCAACTGTGAGCAACTGTGATCTACCCACCACCACCATGCCTTGTGGCTGCTTTGGCCTCACCTGCCCTGTTGTGTCTGTGTGTTTGGTGATCCGTGACTAACAGTTGGGGGGGAGGGGGTTGTGAGTAGAGCTCTTGAGCTCTTTCCATGCTAACAGTAGTGCCCCTCTCACACTATCTATAGAATACACAATGACTATTTAATACAAGTAAAGGATCACCAGCACCACATAATTACATTAATGCCCCTGGCCCTATGCATCATTTACCTTTATAGACCATTTGTAATCCCTTATAGACCAATTCACATTCCCACCAATGTGTTTTATCAGAATATTTTACAGTATGCCTTATATTTTAAGTCCACCCTTCCCTTCCGTTGTGATGTCACATAACTAGTAAGATCCATGGGACACTCAGAGTCTAATGGTGCTGTGCAGACCAATCCCTGGGTTGTAGCTCAAATGTTGGTCAAACTGGGTTGTAGCTCAAATAGCCCATTCTAAGTGGGATCTTTCATTAAAATTGCTTAGTCTGATACGCATGAGTTTCTGTCATTTTCTGAGATAAATTTAGTAGGTTGATCGTTATAATCTACATTAGTTTAGTTTGAAATAACTTTTATTTTAAGTCAGTCAGTCAGCCAGTCAGGCAGTCAGACAGTCAGTCTGTACCTAGTTAATCGGTTAAAGCTGCATAGTCTGATGAAATATCAAATTTTCAAAACCAAACCAATTATCTAGATTTGATTTTACATATCTACCTTAGATACTGTAGTAGTCTGTACATGAGCTCTACTACCACGTGGTAGCAGCGGAGACTACGCCGTACACCAGCGCAGTACCACTATACTGCGCCAGGTGATGGCACGGGTAGCCACCGGGCAGACCCCAACTGGGCTGCCCTCTACTGCGGGTGGCTGACCCCCCTCACCCCCCCCCCCACACACACACACCTATAGATTTGATGTGGGATCTGGCGAGTCAGCAACATAGGGCAAGGACTGGTTGGTTCATGTCAGAATAATGTGACTGAGTGGGATGTCAGGTCATGGTGCCGGCGGCCTGATCTCCCAGTGGGGTAATACTATAAAGCCATCATGAGTGCGCACTGTCCCGAGTCGGTATCCGTCCTGATATGACCTAAGATGTTGCCAGGACCTAAAACAACAACAACAACCAACCAAATCTTCCAGATCTACCAATGATAGTCTAAAGCTAAGATTCCGCTGAACGGTGACTATAATGCCCAATACACCAATACAACGCAAACACCAAAAAACCTCACTCCAGAACAAGTCAAAGAAAAAGAGAGGGTTTAATATGAGCATGTACATAATTGTATAGTCAAGCTTCAATATGGGTAAAACAGTGTTGGGAGTATAAAATGCAGTCCTCTGGGTAACCTTGAACTGATGGTATTAGTTGCCATAGAGGTCACACCAAGTTACCCCCCCCCCCCCCCCATCTCCAACAAACAAGAGTAAAGCTTGTTTTATTTAATGACGCCTCTAGAGCACATTGAATTTTATCATCGGCTATTGGACATCAAACATATAGTCATTCTGACATATTTGTTTGGAGGAAACCTGCCACATTGACATTGGCTACTCTTTCCAATAAGCTTGCTTGCTTGTAGGGGTGTTTGTAACCTTACGACGGTTACTGGTTGCAACATAGAGGCTCCGATAAATCGGCCCAATCTTTACTGCTAACTCTTTCCTATACCACCATTAGCTAGCTTCAGTTTAATAAAAAAAATTCATCTGGAACAGGTATGTGATATTCGGGTTATATTTGTGCATATTCCGGAGATGTCAATGATGCTATAAGTGACATTAATATAAGTCAGTGTCGATGTTTAATGTGTCGTTGCATTGCGTCGGGTTTGAAGTAAGGTCTCGGGTTAGAACCCGATACAACATATTTCGCCTGGATAGGTCATTATGTGTGCATTATGAGTAGGAGCACCTGTATTCCACCAGATGGCGGCACTATATTGAAACGGGACCGTGCACGAGTCCGGAATATAGCACAAAAAGTAAAACTTGTTAATGACGCCTCAGAGTACATTGACTTTCATATCATCGGCTATTGGACGTAAAGCATATGGTCATTCTGACATATTTCTTTGGAGGAAACCTGCTGCCACCAAATCGGCTACTCTTTCTGATAAGCAGCAAAGGGTCTTTTATATGCACTTTCTCACAGACAGGACAGCACATACCACAGCCTTTGATGAACTAGTGGTGGACCACTGCTTGGAATGGAAAATAGCTCAAACTGCAAATGGGTCCACTGAGCAGGATCGATCGGATGACCCACACCTTCACAGGTGGACACTATACTGCCTGAGCTACGTCCCGCTCCCCCAGAATATAGCAGAGAACACAGTCTCTGAATATAGTTAGAGACCATAAAGATATATATAGTGACAGGTCAACACAATATTGGTCAAGGGATTGATGCGGAACCTAGCTTTAACCCATGCACAGTTAAACTTAAAGCTTCGACCTTGACTTGGCTTTGGCAAAAGCGCGGGTGCATTATGAATGTAATATACAATGTATGTCGACTCTTTGATTATTGTTTTTTATGTATATACAGTGTAACCCTGTTAAACCAAAAATGGTTAAACCAAACGATCGGTTAATCCAAGCTTTTTTCGGCGGCCCGGCAAAATACTACCATTTATCATATAAAAAGTCGGTGGGGTCTCAGGTGACCTTTTAACCACATGAAAGTTTGGTTTAACCGTACCAATTTTTTTATATGATAAATGGTAGTATTCTGCCGGGGCGTCAAAAAAAGTTTGGATTAACTGATTGTTTGGTTTAACTGAGCTTGGTTTAACGGGGGTATACTGTATATTGATTCACTTTGGTTCACTCAGTTTTGGGATTATAGATAGGCCGACACAAAATAGTAGATGCAATAAAATAATGCTGCTACAACTGAAGGAATCTAGGAGAAGGTTGATAATTATCAATGAATATGTATCTTAGGGAGCCATTGGTAGAGAATGCCGACTTATTAATTCACATATCTGTTCCATGGTCTGAACACTGTCTGAATAACTAACTCACTGACCCGATCAACCTATACTGGTTAATTAAAGTTGCATAGTCGGGTGGTTTTGAACTTCTGTATTTTTTCTGAGATTAAGATATTAGATCGATCACTAGTATCTACTTTACATTAGTTCAAAGTTACTTTTATTTTAAATGGTAAACTTTTGAGACATTTTGAGTGCAAACATGGGAAATTAGTTTTGGCAAGCTTGCCAAAACTCTGACACCATAGACTTTCTGCAATAACAGGTTCTGTTAAATTGACTCAGGATTGCCTTCTACGCAGAAACAAATGCTTAATAAGTGCATCAGTATTGTAATGGCCCACGGCCCTCCGACTCTCACTCACTCGGTTACTCACGGAAGAACACCAAGATTCAATCAGAGTACGCTTCAACTTGGGTTATTGAACCATCTGCTCTCCGCGGTGTCAGTAGTTGTCTGACCGTTTAAATAGATTAACCTTATCCTAATAATGCAGAGTGCCTGACTAGGTAGCGACAAGTATCAATTTTATATTTCATTGGTTTAACTCTGCCAGGTTTTCGAACACCCGACTATCCGTATGGGAAGCCTGCATTTTACCGATTGGGCTACCGGGCACGGTGGCCTAATCTGTAGAGCGCGGGCCTCGTGTGCGGAAGGTCAGGAGTTCAGTTCCCAGCGAGTCAAACCAATGACTTTAAAATTGATAGTTGTTGCTTCCTAGCCTGGTGCTCAATATTAATAGGATAGGGCAAGGACTGGTTAGCTCAGTGTCAGGATAATGTGATGGAGTGGGATATCGGGTCATGGTGCTGGTGGCCTGATTTCCCAATTGAGTGGCACTATAAAGTTGCCATGAGTGCACACTGTCACACATCGGTACCTGTCCTGATATGACCTTAGATGTTGCCAGGACGTAAAATTCCAACAACCAACAACCTATTGGGCCCCCACTTCCGGTATACCCACTGTAAAGAGGCGGCTTGTGAAGCGCTCAAACCCGACAGCAATCATCATCATCATCATCATGCTGTCGGTCGCGATGCAACAAAGACTACTTTCATTACTTGACTGCCGCTCTCCATTTAGCTCTCTGCTGTGAGAGTTGCGTCCATGAGTCGGTCTTAATGTCTCTCAGCTTCAGCAATAAGGGGTTCGATAACGGCAGAGCTCAAGTCAGTAAGTTACCTCGTCATATGGCTTCCTGTTGTGGGAGGGTTAATCTCTGACATTCGGTGATTCATTAGGAAATCAATACAGGCAAGTATAAGAAAGGCAGAGTAATAGAGTGAAAGTAAAGTAAGTGAGAGGTTGCACCCTCAGGTTTATTATTATATAGTTGTTTCTGGAGCTGACATGGCATATTACCTGACCATGCCCTCCAATGAACAGTAAGCATTTCTAGGTCCACCAATCAACAGTAAGCATTCTTGTGTCACTATGGCAACTGTGAGCAACTGTGATCTCCCCACCACCACCATGCCTTGTGGCTGTTTTGTGAGTAAGACTAAGAGTCGAATGCCCTGGAGATGGGAGGAAAGTTAATTGTCTAATTACATTCTAGGTGTTTCATTATCATTGCCATGACAACCCATACATCATACTGTAATGCACTAGCCCTACAGCAGAGCACCCTCCAGTGGCCAGACAGTGTGAATGTGGAGGAGGGGTGGGGTGGGAGGGGGAGGTTCGAATATGGGTGTGATGGTGGTGGGTAGGGGTGTTGGTGGGGGGGGGGGGGGTAGTAGGGATGCTAGGAGAGATACTCGCTCGGAAAACTCAAATGTAGCAAACGCCTAATAATCCCAAAGATCTTTGGGATTATTGGGGTTTTTGTTAATTATTATTGTAAGTAATTATTCTAAAAACAGAACTGCTATATGTGTGTAGTGGAAAGCGGCCTGCCGTAACCTAGCCTTGGTATGTGATGTATAACGCATTTTGCAAGTATAAAGATACATAAGGGAATTATTATTAATATTGTTATACTCCGTAAGACCCATCACTGTACTGGTGGCGCCACCTGCAGCCCTTCTCACCTCCTCCGGATGTTGACAAGTGTCAGTCGCATCGGATGATTTTTCGGGTTGTTTTTTTCCCATATAAATATTAAAATCCTTATTTTGTGGTGCCATCTTCACCAATCACGCTGTCAGTGGTGAAGGGGGTGGTCACCTTGTACCTGGTACTTAGTGTGTGATTACACATACACAGAGTTGTCTCAACCAGGGTTATTCCCCGGGCCCCAAAACCAGAGCACTCATCAGTCATTTCTCTGAGGGGTTTGCGCTATAGGAACGTAAAAACTTTCTGGCTTCGACAGGAGGCGACGTCAAAGCTGACTAATTTCGACCTAGTTAAAGTCACCTGGTATATATAATAATATAAAGGTGTGTTTTTTAAATACAATGTATATTATTCATAAAAACAAACAAACTCTGAGTGTAACGTATGAATGACATCATGTGTGGGATTCCCTCATCACATGACATAATATGGTTTCCTATTTGACCAAAAATAGTTCCCGACAGACCAGGGAACCCCTTTAGGCTGCACACTAGCCATAGGAGGGCGTGCGTTCACGTCGCTTCCGGTTGACGTGGTGAAAACAAACCAGCTTTTTGTTTTATTTACATTCGCAATAACGCCAAATT
Source organism: Branchipolynoe longqiensis (assembly GCA_030323885.1). NCBI lineage: Eukaryota > Metazoa > Annelida > Polychaeta > Phyllodocida > Polynoidae > Branchipolynoe > Branchipolynoe longqiensis. The sequence continues at coordinate 99,634,686 of CM059188.1, read as the reverse complement.
TCACTTATTGAGTAAGTTATGCTCATAAATAACATTATTTCAACAGAATTAGATCATAGCAGTGAATAGATTTGTGCTTTTTGTTTTCTTTGTATTCGCAATAAGGCCGCCGATGCAGCGCGGCCTTACAGTTGCATAGTCCGATGGTGTTGAGTTTCTGTAATTTTTCTGAGATAAATAGATTAACCTTACCGTTATAATCGACCTAACTTTAGCTTCAAGTCCTGTTTATTTTAAACAGTTATGTTTTGAGATATTTGAAGTGCAAACATGTCAAATTAGTTTTGGCAACCTTGCCAACATTCTGACACCATAGGCTTTAAGCAGTAACAGGTTCTATTAAATTGCCTCAGTATTCCCTGCTATGTGGCAACAAATGCTTAATACATGCATCAGTATCTAAGTTAGATATGTAGAATCAATTCCAGATGATTGTTTTGGTTTTGAAAATTTGATGCTCCATCGGACTATGCAGCTTTAATATCACTCAAATGTTGGGCTTAATTTGAATGAATTTCACTTATTGAGTAAGTTATACTCCTAAATAACATTATTTCAACTCCCTAGTAAATATTTATGGTTCTAAATAACAGAATTAGATAGTAGCAATGAATCGATTTGTGCTTTTTCTTTTATTTACATTCGCTTCAATGCTGTGACTGCCATTGTTTTCACCGCCTCGGACAGTTGCTAGGGCGCGATGCGCTAAGTACCCGGATGTCCACAACCTTCTATTGTGGCACTCTTCCTCCACATATTCAGTTACCGTACACAAACTGAAAAGGTGTGTACTTACCCTCCTCCAGTTTGTAATTGATGTGGTTCTCTGGTTCATAGGCTATGCTGTTGTACTTCATGAGGGCTGTGTACACCTTGTTGACGACCTCTAGCGGCAGCTGTAGGAAGCTGTCTCGATGCGCGTCATTCGTGACAATCTTGTTGATGTTCCCGTATCGATCCAACCTAGGATAACATGTTTACTTATTAGTCGCAACAACCATGTCTGTCTGATGTTGCTTAGCACTAAATGCCAGAAATTCAAAATGATTTTTAATCGTGTATTAATGCTAATTAATCACTGATTTCATTTAACACCAGCCACAGCTTGGCTTTAAATCAATATTAGATTAGTGAGTGGGTGCTGAATGTGAATGCGGCAAGTGGATCAGTCCATGTACCGATCGGTGCGAATGCGAATGCGAATGCGAATGCGAATGCGAATGCGAATGCGAATGCGAATGCAAATACTGCTCCATTTCCCATAGAGAAACCAGCAACTTTGACTTTCCTACACAAATTTGTGGCAAGAAAGACAGGAAATCACTTGGGTATTTCATGCCACATGCCGCATTCGCATGCCGCATATATGGAATCTTAGCTTAAATTCTGTCAATTACTGGCCCATGTCAAACCTCACATCGTACCGTATTATAGGCTGCTTGCTGATTTTGAAGAAACTTCCATAGTCGACACCCACGTCCTGGTAGTCAATGGGTGTAGATACCAGGAGGGCAAACATCTCAGGTTCACGCTCTGCATTGTAGACAAAGAGTTCGTCAGCAGCCAATGGGAGCAGCTCCAACGGAGCAAAAGGCAAAGGCTGCCATTAGTGCTTTCACATTTCAATTGTAAGGGGTTAATGTTTGTATACTTCATAAGCTGAGTAATGGATATGTGTTTATATATTTGTATGTTTATGTATTTGTATATTTATATGTGTGCACTATTTGTACATTTATATATGGTTACTATTTGTATATTTATGTATATATTTGTATATTTATATATTTGTATATTTATATAATTGTATATTTATATATTTGTATACTTATATATTCGTATATCTATATACTTGTATGTTTATGTATTTGTATATTTATATATTTGTATATTCATAGTTATATATTTATATATTTATTGTGTTATATATTTGTATATTTATATATTATTTTATGTATATATTTGTATATTTATATGGTTGTATATCTGTATAGTTGTATATTTAGATAGCTGTATATTTATATTTTTGTATTATTTGTATATTTGTAATATTTTTTATATTTATATATTTGTACTATTTGGATATGTATACATATATATGTGTATATTTATAGTATTGATATGCCTCTGTGTATATGTGTATTTATGTATTTTTATGTGTATATTTATATATCCGTACCCTATGTATATATTTGTACTATTTGTACTATTTGTGTAATTATAGATTCATATAGTTCTACATTTGTCTTGTTATATATTTCACAGACAGGCAGACCAGTAGTTACAGCAGTGGGTATTGCCACACTTTGATAGCCTGGCCTTCCCCTCAACGACTGTTTTCCTATTCTCCCTCTTGTTACTGGAGAACCTCTTTGTATAACAACCCACTTCTGATCGCAGAAGCCGTCAAACATACTCAGTGCCACCCCCTCACGTTCACCTTTAGGTTATATATATTGGTTGGTTGTTGGGGTTTTACGTCCTGGCAGTATCTTAGGTCATATCAGGACAGGTATCGACTTGTGACAGTGCACACTCATGGCAACTTCACAGTGTTGCCCCACTGGGAGTCCAGGCCACCAGTACCATCACCTGATATCCCACTCAGTTACATTATCCTCACATTGAGCCAACCTTGCCCTATCCTATCCACATAATGCCGAACACCTGGCTAGGAAGCGACAAGTATCACTTTTTAAATCATTGGTTTGACTCAACTAGGGTTCGAACCCATGAGAGGTTATATATATGTGAGGTGGGCAAGACTATAATCGAGCTGTGGGTAAGGGTTCGCTGCTGTAACTCGTTGCTAGGAGACGCGCCACAGCATCCTGTGCTTCTCTCCTAGCAACGTAGAAGGTTCGAGCCGTCGGGACCGGACCCATCAAACATGTTTCATGAGTGCTCTGATGTTTTAAATGAAATTTAGGCTTTAAATGCAGTAATTGGGAATATTTTAACTCTAAAAGAATGGAGGGGAAGTATCTATTCATACCATCGACGTTTGAAGAGATTAGATGGTGTTGGTAGGAACAGAAATAAAGTTGTGAGCTCTTAAAATGTGATTGAGACATTCCTTGCATTCCTTACCCTTTACGGACAGGTCCCTTATTACACTAACCACCATGGTCAACTCCCTAATGATGGTTCATTATTATATCTAGTACCAAGGGCCTTCTGCCCAGATGAGGGAGTAAGGAAGACCTCCCCATAGGTAGCCTAACCCTCTCCTCGGGGCTAGTAACCACTGTCTTAACTCAAACCAGAATAATAATCGGTAATATCTCGGGTGTTTATAAATGACAATGGTGACGGGGTACACTGTCGGCCTTAGTTATGATTAATAGTAATTAATACACATCAAATGTGGGGGGGGGGGGGGGGGGTAGAGCCCGTAGATGTGTAGTACATAGGCTGTCGGCACTTGGGCAGGAATTTATTCATAAAAAACAATGCAATGGCGACATGAAGGAGAGACGGCGGCGGCCAGTGAGACGAGCAGGAAATCAACGCTATAGTAATGGAATTAATAAGGATAGAACGGTTAAATATATAAGATATTCTGTATGAGAATTAAAAAACACTTCAGCAAAAGCTATTCACCGCATGAAGGCCAAGTCACACCTACCCGGACTAACCCCGGATTTTTAGCCAGACGACCCCCGGACCATTCCCCGGACTCTCCCGGACAGCCCCGGATATTTGGTCATTTTTTGGCTCGCTCTCACACCTACCCGGACGAGCCAGTCTGGATCGCCCCGGACTGAGCCGGACCACCCCCCAGACTGCCCGGTGTATCCACGGAGTAATCATAGATCAGTCCCGGACTTGCTCCTGCTACATATATACAAAAACGGGGCTCACCCTGAGCTGATCCGTGGTAAACAAGGCTATCCGTGGCTAATCTGTGGTTAATCTGTGGTCATCCGGACTTCCCCGGACGGGGCATGGACTACCCCCGGACAACTCCCGGACTACTCGGATGAGTCACAGATTACAGCCGGATAATGCCAGATGATGCCGGATCGAGCCCAGATTGCAATATTCCCCGGATCGCCCCGGATGGTTTAAGCATTTTAAAACACCAGGGGCCAACCCCGGATGAGGCCGGACCAGCCATGGATCACCAAGGATCACCAAGGACCAGCCATGGATGAACCACAGATGACGCCGGATCGCTACGGACCATGCCGGATCACGGTTCGGGGCTTGTTCGGCCCCTGATCTGGGTAGGTGTGACCTAGGCTTAACACTAACCACCTATAAATTAAAGAATGAATGCTCGCTTTCCACCACCTCGCTTGGCGCTCTGCATCATTAGGATACAATTTGCAGCGCAATGAGTAAGACCAACTGTGCATGTTGAAATATATATCCTCAGCTTAATCAACAAATGCAATAACAAATTTAACAAATAAAATGTGCTTTTACATGTACTCACCATTCTTTGTACCCAACATTCTCTACTCTTCAATGTACGAAAACGCACTGCAAATGCACTGTAAGCTCCTTTCGCGTATCACTACTCAAATAATTGTTGTTGTTGTAATTATATCTGCCAATTTTCTAAGTTAATCTTCAGTTAGGCAATACATCAATAGTAGGATCCGTACAAATCCTTGGGAAGATATGCAATTCAAGCCTATTTCAAAACTTTTCAATTCTGTTTTTTTTTGGTAGGAATTCAAGACCATTTTCATTTGGATTTAGTCTTAAATCGCCATTTGGAATGGCGATTTCGGACTAATTTAGATCAGTGGGAACAGTTTAATGGAAATCAAGGCTTTTCAAGACTAATTACCTGAAATAGGTTAAATTCAAGGCTTTTCAGGGCCTTGAAATGGGGCAATTGAAGGTAAAGACTTTTCAAGACTTTCCAAGCCCCGTACGGACCCTGCAATACATATTTCCTCTATGCATTTCACTTTATTATCCACCTAAATTTGTATGTATTTTACAATTATTTTGTAACTGGAAGCCTCTTCTAATGTAACAACCTGCTCTACTTCATGGAACACTATTGATATATGGACAAAGGATATTATATAATAATATCTTTTGTCAGTGGCGGAACATTGGTGTTCCAGCACTGACATATAGCGAATGGTAAACAGGAAGTCTGAACACTCATTTGTCTCTCTTTTTTCTTCTTTTTTTTGTGTACATTAGTTGTCCCAAGCAGGGGAAATCCCAGTCACAGACGACTGGTCTTCCCCACTCCTGCTGGTCGATAGAAAGCCCAAGCCTACACTTTTACCGACCCAAGGGATTTTTAACCTCCCACACCACATAGACATGGTATGAGAGCAACCGGCCTTTGATGACGCTGTAAGTTATACACAGCGGTGAAAATCCAAATTGGCAGAGTTCGGGGCACAGGGAATTGAACCACTGACCTTCAGATTAGGAGTCTGACCTAGAAAAAAGTCAGACACTCTAACCACTCCGCCACAGAGAACGCCACCAGGATATTATTATTATATTCACAGATTTAAAGAGAGTTATTTCTGCTTTGATACAGCAACACTTAGCTAGGTAACATTTTTGAAAGGTAAAACCGTAGATTCACGTGCCTCACTCATTGACACAAGTGCCAAACAAACGCAGTATGCACACACTAGTACAGTAGCCATGGATACACCGTTCTAAAACATTAAACTAAATCATCTACAAATTGGCTGCAATAAAAAAAAGCACACTAAGGTCGGGTGCGGGTTAATAAGATTGATTAAATAGGGGTATTACGTGGAGGGAATCTGATGGACATGCGCAGTTCAAGCCCCGTTCTTTCATCAATAATGTCCACCGCTGTACCCTAATGCCAGCCCATATGCACCATAATATTGACAGATATGTGGGCGGGATTTACTACCAAATCACCTCCCAGAAATGGCAGTTGCTAATATTATCTTTAAAAGAAAAGAAAAACACCTTTTTTGTATGAGTGGCCGGTAACAAGGCCTGACATGCAAGTGAAGTTATGGTATTTAATAAAGTTGACATTTTAATCAGGCATACAGGACATTTCAAGGATCAAGACCAGCATTTTATCATCAGTCATCAATCAATCATGAAACAATGTAGCAATCATCAAATCTACATCAATGCAAACATTTCAATCATATTAGCTTCAATTTTTTATCAGGTCAATCGTTTTAGTTTTTTCAATTTTCTTTCATTTTCGTTTTTTGCTCGGGTTTATTTTTAAAGATCGAGTTAAGTGCAGGTTGTGGGTGGGTGGGTTAAGAAGAGGTGTTGCTGCTATGCTGGGCAGGCTGCGAGTGGCTGTGCTGCGGCTCGCCGGGGGGATTGTGGGGGTTGTTTAGAGGTTGAAGTTGATTGGTTGAGGGGTTTGTGGGGTTGGCCAATGGGATGGCTTGGTGTGAGTGGCAGGTGGGAAGGGCTGCTTCCCTGTTCTCTGCACCCCCAGCAATGACAGCAAATGAGCGCAACCCGCTCATTTAACCCGATTTTTGGGGGGGGGGGGTTGTAGATGGTATTAAAATTGTATTCGATTGATATGGGTGGTGATGTGTTTAATAATAATATGGAATGCCGCGTTAACATTGAGTTAGTTTGACAAACACGGCCTGTTTGTAACTGGGTACCACTTTTTTACATCGTTAATGATTTTTCCATTTCTTTGTGGGCAGTAAGTCAAATACATGTAGGCCTACCACTTAAAGTCTGTCCCAAAGTCTGTCGATTTAAAGAGGTTTTACCGTACAGTTTCAGTGGTCCATTTAGGGAGGTGTCGGTTTACAGAGTTAGAATATGGTTACAATGGTATTGTTGGGACCCAAATAAAGCGATCGATATAGGATAGTGGTCGATCTGTGGAGGTGGTCGGTTAGAGAGGTGTTACTCTAGGTAGTATTGCCTCTCTGTATTAAGTATGTTAGCAAATCTATATGTATTTAATTTATCCCCAGCAAAAATGTATCCAAAATATCTACACATCTACACAAACTGGGTTTTGTTCAACTTTTTTCTTTTAAGACAATCTTTTTTGCTTAACTGTAATCAATAACATCTTGTTTGAATTGCTGCCTGTTAAAATGAGGTTATGGATGTGTGTTAAAATGATGTTATGGATCGATGTTACATTGTTGACTTTAACGGCTTTCTAAATTTGTAACTGAGATCAAAGTGGCATATAAGTATATACATATATATATATATATATATATATATATATATATATATATATATATATATATATATATATATATATGTATGATGACCAGAAGGGAGACCAAGAGTTCGATTCCCAGTCTAGTCATACCAATGACTCATGAAATTGATACTTATCGCTTCTGAGCCAGGTGCTCAGCATTAATAGGATATGGCAAGGACTGGTTAGCTCAGTGCTAGGATAATGTGACTGTGTGGGATATCAGGTCATGGTGCTGGTGGCCTGATTTCCCAGTGAGACAGCACTATAAAGTCGCCATGAGTGCGCACTGTCACCCATCCTGATATGAGCTTAGATGTTGCTAAGACGTAAAACTCCAACCTGGTGAGCAAGGACATCTAGGTAGACGCCCCGAACGATCGCCTCAGCACAACATGGACGACGAATACCACCCAAAATCCGAGTCCGCCTCCACCTCGAGCTACCAACAATATAAGCACCCCTAATTCAGCCATGAGACGGATGGCCGCCCATGCCACCGTTGGAACACCGGTCAAGACTGCGGCTTCCCCATCTCACACGGAGCAGGCACGGAACAGTTTGCGCACGTGTGCACCTGGTGCGCTAATAGCAAACCCGCACAAAGAGAATGACTGCAATAATAAGAAAAGACAGCTCGAGAAACGGTCCCAAGGTGCCACGGCAGATAGTAATACCGAAAACTTGGATTTTTGCTAGACTGCCTTTCCAGAGCCGTTAAGAACGACAAAACAAAACTAGACGGCAGTGCACGCACCAACGCCAAGCACGGCGGCAACCGGAAACTCAGCTTGCAAGAAAGCGGCAGGTCCCTGGCCGACGCAAAGCCCCACCCACGTGACGCCGTGACGCTCACCTCTCCAAACAACCGCCCGAGGCGACAACCAGACCCCTGTGGCACCCCCTCAGATGTCACCGCCTCAGGAGACGCCGCCGCACCACACGACACCGGTGGAAGCGACCCCTCCGACAAAGGCCGGATGCGGCAACCCCTGGCAGGAACCCCTCAGATGACGCAATACACCCACAACCCCTCCAAACACACCGAGACAACGATAGGCGAGCAGCAGGCAACGACTCAGCCCGCTCGCCAGATGGCGGGACCGTCGTACCACAGGACACCGAGATAGACGCGGAGGAGACGCCGTCTCCCCCCACCACACAGCGCAACCGCCGCACCGCACGACGCAGAGATAACCGTCTCAGAAGTCGCTGCCAACCGCTGCATATTAATAGCATGCAGAGACGCCCTCCCTCCCCCACCACACGACGTAACCGCCGCGCCACACGACACCAGCTCAGAAGCCCCCACCTACAACGGCTGGAAGCGACTGGCGCCCCCTGGTGGCGTGCCCTCAGATCTTGATGTGGGCCACTCGGACGGAGTCCACAAAGTAGCTCATAACGACTCAGCGCGCCGCACCAAAGCAAGTGACTGCTCGCCGCCCACCAGACCCACCTCACCACACGCCACCTCAGCAGCCGCCACAGAAGTCGCCACCGAACACAGCCGACCCACCACACAAGGAGGTGGCGGATCCCCAGCTCACGTAAACACAACGCATCACAGCACTGATGCGCCAACCTCCCCCGACGGCGGCCCAATGCGCCCCCCGGAAAGCCCCGACAACACCTCAGTTGTCGCGGCCACCACCCCCTCCCGTGAATTCAAAGCCCCCTCGGCTGCCTCAGAAACAAAAACCAACCAGCACCGGGCCTGCCGGTTCACACCAGTCGGCAGCCAGCACCATGCCCACAAACTACAAGAGTCCAGGGGTAGTCGGGGCGGGAGGGTGTTTTGGGTGCGCCCCCACCCCCGCTCCAGCGGCCCGTATACCACACACCGACACTGACCACACAGAAGTGGAGCCTACATGCCCTCCTCATCAGCGATCGACGCGCACACGCCGCCGAAGACGTTGACGAGGTGATAGCAGACCAAGACACCGAACCAGCACCACCTTATGACCCAGCACACCCCCCCTTCATATACCTGTCGATCCTACTGTGAATCTGGCCGACTGCAGTGGCCGACGCATGGGCGAACAAACATTACCTCAACATCTACAATAGGGTACGGGCCACCGGCTCGCCAAACAACATCTAGGCAAGAATCACGGTCCCATCGGCATTAAACATCCTCATGTGGTGGAAATACCTCAGAGGTTACCACGACACTCAACTGGTCGACTTCCTTGAGTTTGGCTGGCCCGCCGACTATACGGCCGATGACCCACCCATCCCAGCCACCTCCAACCACACGGAAGTTCCAGAACAACTTAATTGGATCCGCAAGGAGGCAGAACACGGTGCCCTCCTCAGGCCATTCGCCACATCGCCCTTCACCCCCTGGGCACAGACCAGCCCCATGATGACCCGTCCTAAAAAGAACACTGATGAGCAGCGGGTCATCATGGATCTCAGCAATCCCAGGGGCGCCAGGGTCAACGCGGGCATCCGGGAGGGCTACTTCCAGGGGAGGCCCACCACCTACACCCTCCCTGGGATCATGGCCTGGCGGACGAGGTCACAAGGCTCGGCCAGGACTGCTATATCTGATCAGCAGACCTGGCCGAGCCTACTGTCAGCTCTGGACCTGCCCTCTCTCAGTTCCTCTTCTGGGCATCACCATAGACTCGAAGGTCTACTTCGATGTTGCACCGGCATTCGGGTGCAGGACATCCTCAATGGCCTGCGCCTGCACCACCAACACCGTGGTATATCTCCTCCGCCGACGAGGCCACTTTGCCCTCTGCTACCTCTATGACTTTGTTGGGGTAGCAGCAACCAAGAAGGCCACTGATGCTGCATACACCGACATGATCCGGGTCATGGCAGGCCTGGGACTGGAGCTCTCCCCTACTAAATGCACCCCTCCGACCCACCGCCTCGAATGTCTAGGGTATGAGGTGTGCACCCAACAAAGGAAGTGCGCATACCGGATGACAAGCTCTCCGACATTGTCACAGAGTGCAAAGAGGTCGCCGGCACACCCAAGATCCTCGGACCACACTCCAACGCGTCGTCGGACGACTACAACACATGGCCAGATGTGTGGCATCACCTCGATGGTTCATGAACCAGATACTGTCGACCCTCCGCAACACACCTCGCACTGGAAGGCACCTTATGACCGTCGAGCTGGTCCACGACCTCGTGTGGTTCTCTGACTATGCGAGAACCACAAATGGGATCGTCCTCCTGAAACCCCCGGCCAAGGAGTCCTGGGTGATAGAGTGTGACTCCTCCCTCCTGGCCGGAGGTGCCCACTCCGAGGCAGGCTACTTCTCTACTATACATACCCCATCTCATTGGTGAAGCACGGGGTGGTCCAGTCGTCCACCCACGTCCCCTGACAGGCACCACCCATCACCACCACCTCCTGGCCCGATACTACCGGTCTGCAGGCCCCGGAGCCCAGGTACTATCCGCCGCCATCCTCCTCGGCTACTTCACCCTCCTCAGACAGGGCAACCTCCTCGTCACGGGACGACGTGGTGACCCCCAGACACACTTTGAGAGGCGCCGACGTGGTCAACACGGGGGGACTACTGGTCGTCCACCTCTGTTCAACTAAAACCACCAGGTCCCCCGCGGACGCCTTCTCCATCCTCGTCCATCCCGTGCATGGGACCCCATCTGCGCCGTTCAGGCCTGGCACAGATACAAGAACGCCACCATCACCAGGCCAGACGCTCCAGCTTTCCTCCTCCCCAACGGACGCCCCCTCATGGAGGTCATACTTATGGCGGCACTGAGGGCCGCTCTTCTTGCCGGACGACTGCCCGACCCCAACTCCTACACCTGCCATAGCTTGTGCTGAAGAGGCACACCTCGACGAAATACGGCAGCTAGGGAACTGGTGGTCGTCCGCCATCTACAGCTACATCCCTAGGGCCGCTTTCTCCTCAACGACACAGGCCCTCTCATCCCACTTGGTTGAGGGCCTGAGTCGACCTTCAACTGATGGATGAACTTCCTACTTGTAACTTAATGTTTAATTGACTATTACAACCCTATGTGTTATTGAATAAAAATCCATTTCAATGAGCTGCTTTTTCATGTCGTCAATTGTTCATGTTGGTTCGCCAACATGGGTAATTTGTGCCCAAAAAAGGGGTCTCCCCAGTGACGCCACCTGGGTTCGATTCCTTACCCCCACCCCCCTACCGGGTTTCACGTGAACCCAAGTCTCTCGTGAGACCTCTGATGTCACGACAACCCATCTTCGGCCCCCGAGACCCACCAAACCTCACTTCCACTCCAGTGGCCGGACGAGCAACTCACCACCTCAACTCAGCTGACCACCCATCCCTTCAAACGACGAACAAACGAAGGCAATGGGGTTGAGGGCCTGAGTCGACCTTCAACTGATGGACAAACTTCCTACTTGTAACTTAATGTTTAATTGACTATTACAACCCTATGTGTTATTGAATCAAATCCATTTCAATGAGCTGCTTGTTCCCGTCGTCAATTATTAGGATATAGGGCAAGGACTGGTTGGCTAAGTGTCAGGATAATGTGAATGAGTGGGATATCAGATCATGGTGCTTGTGGCGTGGTCTTCCAGTGGGAGAGCACTATAAAGTCACCATGAGTGTGCACTGTCACAAGTTGGTACCAATCCTGATGTGACCATAGATGTTGCCAGGATGTAAAACTCCAACAACCAACCAACCCGTTGATCCTTCAACGTTGAACACTCCTTTGGGACCTTCGCAGAAACGCATTGGATCTTTCATCAGATCTGTTCGTAAGTGTCTTTCAGAGTGATAGGCTTAGTGAACAGCAACCTCTACCATGTACTAACCAAAGTGAAAGCTTCATAATCTAATGCGAGCATACAATTTAACAAATTAAAACGCTAACTTAGATTGGACCCTACATATGCAATTAAGATACTGCTTCACTCATCAAGTATTTACTTAATTTATTGTACCTGTGCTATGTTGCTATGTTTGAAAATAGGTATACAAAAATATATATTTAAAACCCATAGCCGGCATTTCAATGTGCACACCAAAATTAATTTGGCATGTTTCATTTCAAATATCTCCAAAATTAACCCTTTTAAATACAACTTACTTCAAACTACCTACTCTAGATGATAACAGTCAATCTAATATATTTATCGTTTTTTTAATATGACAGAAACCTAACGTCATCATATTAGGCAACTTTATTTTTTGTAAATAAAGTTTATTCATCTAAGTCTTTTGTCAGTGCCATAGCACTTGTCTTCGAGCTATGTGACAACAGAGAGCGTGTATATAAACAGATGAGAGGGACAACTCCCGCGAAAAACGGTAACACAGGCTACAGTGGCGTTCCTGGCGGTTAGTGTTGAACAAGCTTTGAGTTTGCCGGTATGCGCAGTGCAAAACATTTGTTTTTATTCAAAATTAATAGAAATGCAGAAGGCTAAAATTATCAATTTAATATAATCCTTTTGGTAAACATGTTTTCTATATGTGTTCCAAGCGGTTTGTTTCTATGTGGTGTAGTTTTAGAGATATTTAACGTTTTCTGTATGAAGATTGCTCACCGCCATTGACAATGCCTTGAGTTTGCCGTACGTGAATTTTATTCAGAATTAATAGAAATTCAGAACCCTAGCCATGTAAATTTAATATAGTCTCATTGTTAAATATGTTTTCTATATGTGTTCCAAACAGTTTGTTTCTATGTAGTGTAGTTTTAGAGATATTTCACTTTTTCTGTACGAAGATTGCTCAAGGCCATTGACAATGCCTTGAGTTTGCCGTACGCGTAGTGAAAAACGTCAGTTTTATTCCAAATTAATAGAAATCCAGAACCCTAACCATATCAATTTAATATAATCTTTTTGGTAAACATGTTTTCTATGTGTATTCCAATCAGTTTGTTTCTAGGTGTTGTAGTTTTAGAGATATCTAACGTTTTCTGTATGAAGATTGCTCACTGCCATTGAAAATGCCTTGAGGTTTGCCCATATGCTTAAGCTGTTCAACAACCACCACTTGGAGCGCCACAGTCGGAGGCTGTTACATGGTCTAGTATGATAGTTGTCCCTCTCATCTGTTTATATACACGCTCTCTGGTGACAATACAGTTATTTACAATATATATATATATGTAGTCTGATATTGTGATCCGCACCTAGTTCAAGTCAGCCAAAATAACAATGTTAATCATTCCAAGACTTACATATGGTATAGTTTGGCATTTCACATATGAGATAGTAATTATATATTGAGATAATAATTATATGTTGCATACATACATGTGTATTGATTAGACCATTACATTACAGAGTGGTTAGGTGCATTGTTTCACTTTGCAAGTTTGAATACATGTTGTGTGAATTGCCTAATTGGCATGTTGTAAATTGGCATGTGGTAAATGGTTTGTTCATTCTGTTGTGCTTAAAAGGTTAATGCTTTGGGTGTGTTTTTGACTACATGAAGTAGTTTGAGTAAGTAGGTTGTTAGTAATGATGGGATAATCTATGTTTGGAGGATTACAACTTTCAGTCAGTTGGTAGTCTAGTACAGTGTTTGGTGTTTATATTTATAGCAATACCACCAGATTGATATGCAGGCAAGGACCAGCATTTTCTGTTGTGGTTTGGCAAATAACTTGGAAGGTGGATAACTTGGTTTGTTGGCAGGATGTAAGGGATAGCGCAAGTGTGGAAGGAACATGGTGTGGGTGGGGGAAGGGGTCCATTGGTGCTGATAATAGGTAAATAATGAAACATGGTGACCTCATCACTAGGCCTGTAACACGGCCAGATAGGCTTGGTGAATTCTTACCATATTTTTCAATTCTAGTTGTGTTTTTGCATGTCTAATTCTGACTCGGAGTTTGCTGCCTTTGTAGATAGGCGTTCTTGTCAGTCTATCTGTGAGTGGTTTAGGAACGTTGAGGAGTGCAGCAGCCCCTGCCTGGTAACTCTGGTGGCATGGTCTATGTAGTTTCCATCTGCGGCTCTAATAAACATAAGAGATATCTAGCAGGTGTGTATCTCTCCTTTGGCTCAGGTATGGGATATTAGATCTGGTGTGCATTTCATTCACTGAGGGCACTTTGCCCCTATATACTGTTCTAAGAGCCCGGTTTGGGATTCTCTGTAATTTATTTTTCTTCTTCTTTTGATAAAAAGGTCATAGATTAGATCATTATAATCTATTATTGGCAGTATACAGTTTCAGCGTGGCATTCTCACTCATGTTTTCTAAAGGTTGTCATTCTCATACCTAGAAGTTGGGTGGTTCAGCCTCAATAGTTGCTAGTTTGTTTGCATTCAGTCTAGAATCAAGTGTGGTTCCTAAATATTTGTATGAGTTCACTTCTCTCAGCGCCGCATTGCCTATACATAGTTCTGTTTTTTGTGCTTGAGCATTTCTAGATTTTGTTCCGAATATAACATATTCCGATTTGTTTGTGTTTAAGGTAAGTTTGTTATCAACACACCATGCATTGACCTTTCTTAGCACATTGTTTGCTAAAGTAGCTGCCAGAATTATATTTGTGTTGTGCATTATGAGGAGAGCAACATCAGCATAAAATGTAGAGGTAGCTTTAGAAGACAGCAATCGTGGATCATTAATAAATATCAGAAAGAGGAGTGGTCCCAAAGTGGAACCTTCGGGCACTCCTCATCTAACAGTTCTAGCGGAAAAGTTTGTATTATTAATTTTTATAAATTGTTGTCCACTATTTAGATGGTTGGATATGAACCTACATAACTTTTTCCCTAGTCCAGCTTGTGATGTTCTCTGTGGCGGAGTGGTTAGAGTGTTTGACTTTTTTCTAGGTCAGACTCCTAATCTGAGGGTCGGCAGTTCGATTCCCCATGCCCCCAGCTCTGCCAATTTGGATTTCCACTGCTGTGTATAACTTACAGCGTCATCAAAGGCTGGTTGCTCTCATACCATGTCTATGTGGTGTGGGAGGTTAAAAATCCCTTGGGTCGGTAAAAGTGTAGGCTCGGGCTTTCTATCGACCAGCAGTGGAATGAGGAAGACCAGTCGTCTATGACTGAAATTTCCCCTGCTTAAACAACTAATGGACCAAAAAAAAAAAACATAACAGGATTTGGTGGTTAATTGCATCAAAAGCCTTCTTGAAATAAAGAAAAACAGCTATTGTGAGCTAACCCTGTCTGTGTTAATTAACAATTCATCTAGTAATGAGGCAAGTGGCTTTGTGGTTGACCTTTCAATGTGTCACTTCTTAGCCAGGCTCTCAGCTTTATTAGGATAAGACAAGGACTGGTTGGTTCAGTCTCAGGATAATGTGACTGAGTGGGATATCAATCAGGTCATGGCATTAGCAGCCTGGTCTCCCAGTGGGCCAGCACTATAAAATCGCTATGAGTGTGCACTGTCGCAAGTCGGTACCCATCCTTAGATGTTGCCAGGACGCAAAACTCCAACAACCGACCCAACCTTTTAATACATAATATATTATATATTATATTGTCTTTTTTTTTCTGGTTGCCTATTTTACACAGCTGGGTGGTGAATGTTTAGTATTTCACAGACGGGGACGTCGGCTTATTTCTGTTGGGGGTTGTTTTACTTGGCTTTGTGCTACATGAAAGGTGAGCGCCTTTGGAGTAGTACGCAACCACCCCCCACACCCACCCACACACACTCTCTTTCTCTCTATCTCTCTATATCTCTCTATTCGCTCTTTCGACACACACAGTCACTGCGCGGTGCAGTTGTAGGAGGCACAGGCAGCTTTACATGCACATAGAGCCCAGGGTCGGAGCCAGGATCTTGGAAGGTTTCCCCCAGATTTGTTAGGGGATGGAGGGTGGTTGATATCCCATAATAGCGCGTTGCACTGCGTAGATTCGGCATCTTTCCTCCTTCGTCACTAATGTTTGCCACAGACGGGAGGATCTGAAACTTCCCATCCAGGATATATATATATATAAACAGGGTGATTTTAGGCCATGCATCCATAGACTGTTCCCTTGTGGCGTGTTCCCTTGTTCTGTGTTCACTTGTGACCTTGTGACCTTGTGATGCTCCACACAGACAATGAACCTGTATTTTGCTTAGTAGCCGCTCCCATAGGTTGGACCCAGGGACCGTATGACCTTGTCCACGGCACATGTGACATACCAACCGGGAACATAGAGAATGAACATGTCCATTGTCTGTGTGGCACGTCACAAGGTCACAAGCAGACACGGAACAAGGGAACACAGCCTAAGATTCACGAGTTCCATTACCAACCCGCCCTCTGACAGTAGTGGCAAGAACTAATGTGGATGACAGATGGCTCACAAAATGGTCTTTCTTATACAGGATTTCCACCACCAACGCACCATCTGAGCTAGTATTGTGAGTAGAAGTTGTATGGGCATGCTCCGAAGGGAAAAGGTCTATTAGAGTGATGTAGAACAATGAACACTTAAAGAACTTGATAGGGTTTTTTCCCTTGAAATAAAACTTTAAAAAAATTGTCAGACTAATAAGGACTCATTGTAGGAGAGACACCCGGCTGAGGGGGGGGGGGGGGGGGGGGGGGGGGGGGTTACTGGTGACGGGAAGGGGTGGAAGGTGAGGGGGGATGAGAGCCCCCTCCCCGTCTACACCCCCTGGATTCGCTACTGGAGTCAGCAGCTGGAGAGGTTTCTACGTAGTTCCGTCAAGCATGTCAGTATTCTAGAATTACACTGTCTATGATGCTGCGTATTTTGTGCACACGCAAACATATAAATATATACATCAAATAGAAGGATGTGTTTTAATATGTATGGACTAATATTGATTCATAGCAAAATACCCAACCAGTTACGACTTCTTGGGTTTTTTTTCCCTTTGAACCAAAGTTGGTATCTTAAGGGCGCATTGCTTACACACGGCATGCGGCATGCGGCATGCGAATGTGGCAAAAAATCGAAACGCCTTGAAGTCAATGGACTACATTCCTTACATGTGGTATGCGAATGCGAATGCGAATGCGTCAACTCGATCGGTCCCTGTAGCGATCGGTGCGGCATGTGGGATATGGCACGCGGTGTGCGAATAGAAACATCAGTCGCACTTGTCCATTAGTTTTAGACGAGGAGAGGCGACTGAGCATTACGGAATGGTCACACACAAGGGTGCAGAGGGGAAACATATGGTAGTGGTGGTGGTGGGGTTCGGGTTGGTAAAAATGCTACCATAGCTACAAAAATATGACTACTTATCTATAATTTGGTAATTATAAAGGTAGGACCCCCCATGTGACGTACCAAGAGGTACATAGATATAAATACCATATTAGGTCATATACAGTGCAGTATTGAGTATACTTGTTTTTTTGTTTTTTTAAATATAGCCAGTCGTGTGCCGCATGCCGCATGCCGCATGTAAGGAATCATGCCATTCGCATACCACATGCCGCATGCTGCATACCGCATGTAAGGAATGCGCCCTTTAGCCTAACTAAGAATTGTTGTTAGCTATTATTATATTTGACGAATTTAATATAGCCTAAATAAGAGTTTCCGTTAGCTGTTTTTATATTCGACAAATGTAATACTTGCATGAAATAAAACACACTATGTTCACATTAATAACAAACCGTTTAAAAATTAGTTTATTCTTTCTTTTCTTTCCTTTTTTTCAAATTTAACATCAATTATTTTAATGATGATATACCTGATGTTGCATAACTGACGATAACTTCCATTAATACGTAAACATTCACTTTTCTTGTTAACCCCCCACCCCATCACCCACCACCCACCCACCCACCCACCGCTCACCCACCCCCACTTCTCCTTGTTCGCGTACATCACAATAGAGGATTTCCCCCACCGGTGGGAGAATTAAAGTTGCATAGTCCGATGGTTTAGAATTTCTGTATTTTTTCTGAGATAAATATATTAGATCTATCACTAGTATCTACTTTACATTAGTTCAGATTTACTCTCATTTTAAATGGTAAACTTTTGAGATAATTTGAGTGCAAACATGGAAGATTAGTTTTGGCAAGCTTGCCAAAACTCTGACACCATAGACTTCTGCAGTAACAGGTTCTGTTAAATTGACTCAGTATTGCCTTCTACGCAGAAACAAATGCTTAATAAGTTCATCAGTATCTAAGTTAGATATGTAAAATCAAAGCTAGATAATCGGTTTGGTTTTGAAAATTGGATATTTCATCAGACTATGCAGCTTTAACATTGCGAGTAGGAACCCTGTGCAGCATTCTGTGTGTAAAATGTCTTATAGGGGATTTCCACTACCAACCTACCTTCTGATGGCAGTGGCAGAACTAACGTTGCGGATGCAGCTCACTGTGCAGCATCCTTTGTAGAAAAGGTCATAGAGCAATTCTACTGGGTTTTTTTACCACATTAGTTGATTAAGCAGGGGAAATTTCAATCACGGACGATTGGTCTTCCTCATTCCACTGCTCCTTGCCCTATCCTAGTGTTACCGAGTGCCAGGCTTAGGTAGCGACATGTATCAATTTTTAAGTCATTGATTTGACTCGACCAGCATTTGAACCCACGGAAGTTAGAATTCCACGACCTTCCAGAACGGGAGGCAGACGTTCAACTCATTCGGCCATCGCATCTAGAATAATCCCTCTGATAGCAGTGGCAAGAATTAATATTGCAGAGAGTGGTTCAGTGTGCATGGTCTGCGGGGAAAAGGTCTATTAACTGATTAATTAATTCAATTTACCCTTTAGGATGGAGGCGATCTTGAATCCATCCACCAATAGGTTCTCTCCTCCCTTCGTTGGCACCTGCTGTATACAGTGTAGCATCTGCATCTGTTGTTGAACAGAAAGAGGTCTCCAGGTGAACGCTGATGGCAAGTGTGAGGTATAAAGTACTTATACATATACTATTCATGTACGTAATTATCCTGCTTATTATTTGCTATGTTATTCTATTATAAACCACTAGGCAATAAGGTTAGACAAAGCAGAGTTGGGCTGAGTTCTTTATTAGTTCTCTGGCTGGGACTAATATGCCCTACCAAAAAGAAAATTGCGAGCGAAGTGACAGTGGTTTGAATCATTTCCGCACCAAACATTTGTTTGGTGCCCCAATCGCGCGCATATAACGGGGTGGGTGCGCGAATCCCGAATACACGCAAATAATCGTACAATGAATATGATATCAATATTGGAATTGCTCCGTTCCTTTATATTATTATAATACATTATAATACACATACGACTGCTCCTGTAAGCTCCTTTAATACCTTCCTTTGTAATTGGGTTACTGGAGGCTGGGGTGCAGCCTGGAGTGAAAGAGGTCTGCTTCCAAGCAGCTCCCTACTCCCCTCCCACCCTCCAGGTGGCTTCTCACCCCCCCCCCCCCCACTACTATCTGCGCATTTCGCCGCCGATTTGAAGATCGAGAATTTCATTTTAATCGCCTGTGCTGCAACTAAGTGCAAGAGTATAAACTGTTTCATTATGTAGGTTAATTTCCCCCAATAGCATAGCAATCCAATCTAGTTTTGTTGTAAAAACAGACTGAATACTAAATTCAGGGCGCGTCCGAGGCCTGGAAAGTGTTGAACTTCATTTACCCGTTTTCAAAGCCTTGAAAAGCCTTCAATTTAACTAACCTGTTTTGGTAATTAGTCTTGAAAAACCTTGAATTCCATTGAACTGTCCCCACTGATCTAAATTAGTCTGAAATCCGAATCCAGCATAAGATAATCTGACATACCTAGGCCTACACACTATAAAACCCCAATACTCGTCTGAATTCCTGTCAAAAACAGCCTTGAAAAGCCTTGAAAAAGCCTTGAATTCCATATCTCCACATGTGTACGAACCCCAGACTGTATTTCCTTCCTACACCCAATGTTAGCTCTGGTTCAATATTCTATCCTTCGCCTCCGCCCGGTGATGGTTGGTTTTTGGAGTTTTATGTCCTGGCAACATCTAAGGTCATATCAGGACGGGCACCGACTTGTGACAGTGCGCACTCATGGTGACTTTATAGTGCTGCCCCACTGGGAGACCAGGCCACCAGCACCATGACCCGATATCCCACCTAATCACATTATCCTGACACTGAGCTAACCAGTCCTTGCCCAATCCTATTAATGCCGAGCGCCAAGCTAGGAAACAACAAGTATCTACCGATTCGGCCACCGTGCCCGGTGGGGTAATTGGTAACTGAGTGGTTGCTTGAACTCACCCCCGGCGGGTAATAGTAGTAGGGAAGGTCGGTGTGTAAGCCCAGGGAGCCCGAGGTGAACGCCAGGCTACTGGGGTCAACCTTCATCTGGACCGTGAATATTTCCCTGTGTGAAATATAAAACAGTGGTATCCAGAAATGTGTGTCATATGATCAGACTTTTGAGTATTCGTTAAGTATTATGCGAGTGGTACTGCTCTGAAGCGAATGCGAATGGCATGCCACATACCGTGTATATGGAATTTTAGTTTTAGGCTGTTAATGTTCTTAAGATGGTATCTATGGGATCTTAACCTTAGCTACCAGTCCATACCTACCCATAGTGACTGTGGCGCAGGAAGGCGACCCGCTGACTAATCCGCTTCAACTGCCCAACTTCCAGTGGTGTATTCTTCACCAAGACTAGCCCAGTTTCCTCCAGTACCGTAATCCAGTCGTACAACACCTGGTCGTCAGTCATCAACTGTAGGAGGAAAAGGCGCATGACTAGGGAATGAGGAGAAATAGGCGTGTATCTAGAGAGGTGGGGAAGAGGCGGGTAACTAAGGTGATGAACAGGAAGAGCTTGTAACTAAGGAGATGGAGAGGAAGAGGCATGTAACAAAGGAGACACAGACCGGAAGAACTTGTAACTAAAGAGATAGCGAGGAAGAGGCACGTAACTAAGGAGGTGGACAGGAAGAGCTTGTAACTAAGGAGATGGAGAGGAAGAGGCATGTAACTAAAGAGACGTGTAACTAAGGAGACTCTGAGGAAGAGGAGTGTAGCTAAGGAGATGGAGAGGAGGAAGAGGTGTGAGACAGGAAGAGTTTGTAACTAAGGAGGTGGACAGGAAGAGCTTGTAACTAAGGAGATGGAGAGGAAGAGGTCTGTAACAAAGGAGACGGCGACAGGAAGAGCTTGTAACTAAGGAGACGGACAGGAAGAGCTTGTAACTAAGGAGATGGAGAGGAAGAGGTGTGTAACAAAGGAGACGGAGACAGGAAGAACTTGTAACTGAAGAGATAGAGAGGAAGCGGCATGTAACTAAGGAGATGGATAGGAATAGGCGTGTAACTAAGGAGACAGACAGGAAGAGCTTGTAACTAGGGAGGCGGAGAGGAAGAGGTGTGTCACTAAGTAAACAAACAGAAACAGGTTGTAACCAAGGGGCGTGTAAGCAATGAGGCAGACAGGAAGACCTTGTAACGGTCAGAGCTAAGTTGATCTTGCCTCGCTAGCAAATTACCTATTGTAAAAATATATGGTCTTTCGGTTGTGATAGCCGAGCTTGGAATCATATCAATATCTCGGGTGACGGAGTTGGGGACCATTGCTATGTAATAGTGATGCAATATGTGCCCACTCGCTGTGACATATAAATAACTATGTGGAAATGTTATGATGCACGATGACTGGGATTGCGGTATGATGTCCGGATATTAAGATACGGTTACTAATTACAGGAATGTTCCCTCCATCCACCAGGAAGAGTGCAAAAAGGAGAGGGACTTGTATTATTGTTTAATGTAGCTGTGTGGTGACTACTTGTTACCACAGGACCGCTGGGTAAGCACACCCAGCCATTCTGCATACATTAAGGACACCACCTGCCCTGGGGTTGAGTGACAGGTGCCCCTCTTGGGCACCACCCCTCCCAGGCTGCAGAGGTGTCTGATTGGCTGGCTGTGTGAGCCCAGTCACCCTTGAACTCCTTGCACTTGCTGGACAGACAGAGACTCACACTAGAGATACCAAAGGAAGCAGTTCACCTCTGAGCTGTGTGTAACACCCATAGGACTTAGGTTCAATGGGCTGTTGGCACTCATTTTGACTGAACAAGCAGATGTTATGTGGGTCTGTGTAGCAGGTTGTAAGTGAGTCATGGTGGCAGGTCACTAGTAGCTGAACAAGAGTTGTAGCAATAAAGCTCAACCTTATCACTGTCAATCTTGCGTGACTTGTCTCCCTTTCTTTCTTATGAGTTGTGTGTTGGTATTTAGTGGGTGCAGACTGGCAGACAGTTGCCAGGATCCTCCTGGTAGTAGTGAGTATAAGATAAGTAACTGGAGACGGCAAAACAACCAGTTATTCTTCACTATGATGCCTCCACAACATTTCTAACAAAACCATGATTGGTAGAGTTTATTTACCTTTACCAAACTCATCTAAAAG
This sequence comes from Branchipolynoe longqiensis, assembly GCA_030323885.1. Lineage (NCBI taxonomy): Eukaryota > Metazoa > Annelida > Polychaeta > Phyllodocida > Polynoidae > Branchipolynoe > Branchipolynoe longqiensis. The sequence continues at coordinate 99,612,190 of CM059188.1, read as the reverse complement.
ACAATTTGTTTTATTTAACAACGCCTCTAGAGCACATTGATTTTTATCATCGGCTATTGGATATCAAACATATGGTCATTCTGACATATTTCTTTGGAGGAAACCTGCTACCGCCACATAGGCTACTCTTTCCAATAAGCAGCAACGGGTCTTTTATATGCACTTTCCAACAGACAGGACAGCCTTTGATGAACCAGTTGTGAACCATTAGTTGGTATGGAAAATAGCCCAAACTGTAAATGTGTCCCCTGAGCAAGATTGATCGGATGATCCAAACCTTCACAGATCTACCTCCACCACCTGAGGTACGGCCCACTCCCCCAAACTCATCTAACCATGACTACAGTTAAGGCCTGTTCATACTTTTGACGGCGTATGACGCCATCAACTTGATGCAGGTTAGCACCATGTGACGGCGCAAAACGGTGGGCAGTGAATGACGTGTGGAAGTGCTGACCTTGAAAGTTAACATAGTTGAACTCTGGTCAACGTTTGCACCGTGTTGCGCCGTCTAACGGCATCAAGTGTCGACATGAAGTCTAAATGGGAACGTTGGCTTGCGCCGTGTTGTGCTGTGTTGCACCGTCACATGCTGTCAAAAGTATAAACAGGCCTTCAGTCACACTTGCCTCCTCAAAGTCGACCTTGACGATCTGGTCGGCCAGGTTGCTGTCCCACGGGCGCGGTTTGCGGGGCTGCAGCCTCTGCTGCCGCTTCTTCTGTACCTGCCGGGTGAAGCTCCGGTCGTGCAGCCAATCAGGGGAGAACTCACTCACGTGACCGTCGGACCACATAACCTCCACACACCCAGAGTCTGCGTTCACCTGTGAGATGTTGGTTGGTTGATTGGTTGGTGGAATTTTATGTCCTGGCAACATCTAAGGTCATATCAGGACGGGTACCGACTTGTGACAAAGCGCACCAATGGTGATTTTATAGTGCTACCGCACTGGGAAATCAAGCCATCGGAAACATGACCCAATATCCCACCCAGACACATTATCCTGATACTGAGCTAACCAGTCCTTGCCTTATCCTATTAATGCCAAGTGCCAGGCTAGGAAGCGACAAGTGTCAATTGTGTAAGTCATTGGTTTGACTCGACCGGGAACTGAACTCCCGATCTCCCGCATGCGAGGCCCGCGCTCTAGCGATTCGGCCACTGCGTCTGGTCTCACCTGTTAGAAGGACGAGCTGATACCTTGTGGGTGTGAACACTAAAAAGCCTGTTGTAAAACCATTAGGAATACCATATGACCATGGTGTCTATTCATTGACAAGGTACTGTCCATTTTGTATTTCCTATTAAAGCTGCATAGTCCGATGAAAACATAAAATTTTCAAAACCAAATCAATTATCGAGTGGATTCTACATATCCAACTTAGATACTAGTGCACTTATTAAACATTTGTAGAAGGGAATATTGAGGCAATTTAGGCAATTTAGGCAATTTTGAGGCAATTCAAGCAATCTAGAACCTGTTACTGTCAGAGGTTTGGCGTGCTTTCCAAAATTAATTTGTTATGGTTGCACTTCAAATATCTCAAAAGTTAGCCATTTAAAATAAAAACTACTTCAAACTAAAGTAATGTAATGGCCCACGGCCCTCCGACTCTCACCCTGCCACGCACACACGGAAAAACGCCAAGATCCAATATAAGTATGCTTCAACTTGGTTTATTGAACCAATCTGCTCTCCATGGCATCCACAGTCATCTGACCCGCCCCCTGACTTGCCAGATCCCACATCGACTCTATAGGTGGGGGGGGGGGGGGGGGGGGTGGGGGGGGGGGGGGGGGGTGAGCTAGCCACACGCAGTAGTGGGCAGCCCAGTCAGGGTCTGCCTGGTGGCTAGCCTGCCGCCACTTAGCACAGTTCAGTGTAACTGCGTAGGTGTGCGGTGCAGTCTCCACCGCTACCGCGTGGTAGTAGGGCTCATGTACAGACTACTACAGTAAGGTAGGTTATATTGATCAACCTAATACATTTATCTAAATAAAGAATTACAGAAACTCAAAATCATCGGGCAACTTTAAATATTTCCTTTCTAATCAATGCTTGAAAGAATCACATTTTCTAAAGACGCAGCTAGATTGGATTCTGCATATCAAACTTAGATACGGGTGAATTGATTAAAGCTGCACAGTCCTATGGCTTTGAGCTTCTGTCATATTCTTTATTTAATGTCTGTGAAAATACTTGTGATTATGTCTAAGTTATAAATAATTAAGTATTATTTTAGACAACGTGACTTGTGGGATGGGTCCTGTTGTGTAGGTCTTGAATTTGGAGGACCTATTCATAAAAAAAAAATGTAAACCTTCAAATTAAAATCTGCATTGTGGATGAACAGGAATATTAATCGCACATGTACACCAATCATATTTACTTGTTGCAGATGTGCCAAGTAGATAAGAGTGTGAGTAGGGGGATCTCCCTCATACACAATTAAAAATACATATTCCGATGGTTTTGAATTTCTATATTTTTTCTTGGATAAATATATTAGATCGATCACTAGTATCTACTTTACATTAGTTCAATGTTACCTTTATTTTAAATGGTAAACTTTTGAGATATTTTGAGTGCAAACATGGAAAATTAGTTCTGGCAAGCTTGCCAAAACTCTGACGCCAGAGACTTCTGCAGTAACATGTTCTGTTAAATTGACTCAGTATCACCTTCTACGCAGAAACAAATGCTTAATAAAATCAATTCTAGAAAATTGGTTTGGTTTTGAAAATTTTATATTTCATCAGACTATGCAGCTTTAACCAATTGTAAATAGGGAGAAATATGGTGGCTGAAGGGAGAAGGTGTGGGTGGGGAGGTTACCAAATCCCTCCTGGGAAAACTTAGGAAAAAGTGATGCAAAATGGTGGATTCTGGTGCATTTGGAAACAAAATATGCATACAATTTACAAGCTAAAGTGATTCTTTGGCGGGATATTACAAAATAAAAGGCGGAAAAGCAGGAGATTGGGGTTATTTTGCTATATTTCAGGGGGATCTCCAAATTACAAATTAAAAGCGGAAAATCAGGAGGTTGGGGTTATTTTGCTATATTTCAGGGGGATCTCCAAATTACAAATTAAAAGCAGAAAAGCAGGAGATTGTAGTTATATTGCTATATTTCACGGGATCTCCATATTACAAATTAAAAGCGGAAAATCAGGAGATTGGGGTTATTTTGCTATATTCCAGGGGATAGATCTCCCACCAAATCAGGAGACGTTGCACCCCCGTTACTTGTCTAGTATCTAAGGGGGAAGAAGGCACATAAAATCGGAGGTGGGCGGGGGGATGATGTTTTAAAATTAAAATTATGAATTTTCAACTGACTTTAACCTGGGCGGGCACTGTCTTGGCGTCTAGTCCCGTCATGAGGAAGATGCGCTCGCTGGAGCCAGGATCGAAACAGGCATGGCAGGTGCAGTTGTCTCTCAGCCACAGGTAGGGGTAGTGGCCAACCCTGCCGTCCCCCCATGTGACCTCCAGGTGCTGTGAGACCTTGTTGTACGATGCTGCTGCCACCTTGTGGCTGTGGGTCAAGGAACGCCCCTCCCGCTGCAATGTGTAAAATTAGCCGGTGCTATAGAACCACCATACCCGGGTATAAAATGTAAGACTTGTTTTATTTAACAACGCCTCTAGAGCACATTGATTTTCATATTATCGGGTATTGGAAGTCAAACATATGGTCATTCTGGCATATTTCTTTGGACGAAACCCCTTACCACCACATAGGCTACTCTTTCCGATAAGCAGTAAGTGGTGTTTTATATGCACTTTGCCACAGGCAGGACAGCAAATACCACAGCCTTTGATGAACCAGGGGATGTATGCATGAAGCAGTGCTAGGCGCTCCCGGTGCTAAATGCTAGCGCCGGGGTAGCTATCACCGATGTGGTGGAGTAGGTCAAGTCGTATGCAGAGGCGCCCAAACCGGTGCGGGTAGTAAACCTTGGACTTATTTTTAGATTTGGGGTACCCCCCCCTTTAACTGGTACCAGCGTGTACCGGCCGGTTTGCCATCTCCACACCGGGCACCAGCAAGCCTTGTTATTGTGCGCTGTGTGTGTGTATATGTGTGAGTGTCTGTCTGTCTGTGTGTTTCTGTGTGTGTTTGTGTATGTGTCTGTGTGTGTTTGTGTATGTATGTATGTGTGTGTCTGTGTGTATGTGTGTGTGTGTGTATCTGTGTATGTGTGTGTATGTGTATGCATGTGTGTATGTGTATGTGTATTTGTGTATGTCTGTTTGTGTGTGTATGTATGTGTCTGTGTGTGTCTGTCTTTGTGTGTGTCTGTCTCTGTTTGTGTGTGTCTCTGTCTCTGTGTCTCTGTCTGTGTCTAGGTGTGTCTCTCTCTGCAAAGTCAGGTTCGGTGTGTGTGTGTCTGTGTATGTATGTGTGTTTCTGTGTCTGGGTGTGTTGTATGTGTGTGTCTATATATGTGTGTCTGTCTGTGTGTATGTCTGTGTATGTCTGTGTGTGTGTCTGTGTGTGTTTGTCTGTGTGTGCATGTCTGTGTCTGTGTCTGTGTGTATGTATGTGTCTGATTGTGTCTGTCCATGTGTGTCTATGGGTGTCTGTCTGTGTGTATATGTTAGTGTGTATGTGTTTATATCTGTATGTGTGTGTATTTGTGTATGTATGTGTGTATGTATGTAAGTGTATGTATGTGTGTATGTCTGTATGTGTATGTATGTGTGCCTGTGTGTGTATGTGTGTATGTATGTGTGTATGTCTGTCTGTGTCTCTGAAAATTCTGGTCAGGAAATACACAAATACATACACAGATTAGGAAAAAGAAAAGAGTTGGCGACGGTTGAACACACTGAACCGCGCCTGAGGGAGCTGTGTCGGTCTCGATAGGAGATCCACCATTAATATACCGGGACAGTGGCGCCGACCAGCGGTTCGCACCCGCATTAAGCAATGGTCGGCACAGCCCGGGCAAACCTGCGGTGACGTAGCCGACTGACGGTTTGAATCCCGACTAAATAGCAGAGGAAGCATTTGCTCCGACAGCGATCCCTGAATAATTAAACCCAGAAGGGAGAAGCCCCGCGTCCCCTTACACCGGTATATATGGATGTATACTGTGTGTAAGTTACGTTGCAGGCAGAACAGACGAATGAGTGTGGAAATACGTTTTATTCGAATGCAATCAATATATTTATATATATATATGTACTATGTAATTTATGATGTGGATATAAATAATGGCAGCCCCTTAATGTTTTTCTCTAACCACCTTAACTTCCATGTTAATCACTGCGGAGCTCCAACTGTCACTCTGCTCACTTTCAAAACTTCTCCTGCCAGAGAATAAACTTAACGCAAACCAAGTCCTAGTCCTTCCTTCTCATTCGTGAATGAACTATTTATATATATATATATATATATATATATATATATATATATATATATATATATATATAGATTAGTTAGACGAATCTTACCTTGGTATAGATGATGGATAACTATTGTTTTCCCGAGGTATAAGCCTCGGCTAGACGCGGGTGAGGGAGAGGTAAGCACATCCGGGTCCAGCAATCTTTACCTACTAATTCAGGATAAAATGATCTCTAATAAAAATTTCAAATATTAATGTTTTCTTGGTACAAGCAACAGTCTAGACGTGGTAGGGTGTGGAGGGTGGGCCCTCACCCATGTCTAGCCGAGGCTTATACCTCGGGAAAACAATAGTTATCCATCATCTTTTCCAAGGTAAGATTCGTCTAACTAATCTATTTTACCTCGGTATATAGCCTCAGGCTAGCCGCAGGCTAGGGAGACATTTACGTAATATTATTTTATCCTGATATTGTTATTCTTATTTAATTCTTATGGTTATTTTATGTTTATGTTTGTTACATGGAACATTGTTATAATCACGATGTTTGTGATTAGTATTATGTTCTCACCTTTTTTATCTTTAGTCCTTTAGCAGTCGCCGTGCGACACCACTGGGCTTCTCCAATCGCTTGTTGTAATGTCTAGCAAACAATCGTTCGGTTTTCCACCCTGCGTGCGCTAGGATTCGTTTGACCGAAATTCCTAGCAGACATGCCTTTGAGACCATGGCTCCTCTTGTCGAGTGTGACGCATATTTGTCCGTATTCACTCCTGCCAATGTTAACAGGTTAATTGTCCATCGGGCGAGTGTGTCGCGTGAGATGCCCTTGTGTGGCTTAATAAAGCTTATTAATAATTGTCTTGAGTTTCGAACTCCTTGTGTCTTGGATATATATGTTCTAATAGCTGAAACTACACACAATTTGGGATTGTCCGTGAATTGTGTAACATTTACTGATGACAAGGGATCGCCTATGCGATTAGACTTTAACAATGTTGTTAAATCAAAAGTGGCTTGCTTTCTGTCAATCTCCAGTCCATCGAGTGAAAGTGCCACTATAGTTTGGCCTCGATGACCTGTCACTAACAGTAGTAGGACTGCTACCTTAAACCCTAGTTGTTTTATATCTAAAAATCTGTTATGTGGCCAGTCTTTAAACATTTTGAACACCAAAGACACATCCCAAAATCGGTCATATTTTGGCTTAGGTGGGTTTCGTTCATAAATACCCCTTAATACCCAGTGGAGGACGTGATGTTTCCCCACTGTCTGTCCCCCGATTCTTGGGAGAATTATCGAGAGGGCACATCTGGCCGCATTAATTGCGCCGTAACCTAACCCATCATCTTCCAACATTCTGAAAAACCTTGCTACTTGGGCAATAGTCGGGTTCATAGGTTTAACCTTTTTTATAAGACAATGTACGCCCCATTTCTTTAAATATGTTGAATACATTTTCACTGTTCCTTTGCTCCACGCATGTGACACCAACTGTTCCTGTGTAATTTTGTCTAAGCCAAATTGTTCTAGATATTTATTCAAAAAAGGAATGCTAGCAACGGGGTTGTTGCTACGTTGCCGTGATGTTCCAGAGGGCCTTGGTGAGTTAGATTTCCTCGGGATTTTGGGAATCTGAGGCAGTCTTTGGCTGTCGATACTAGTCCTGCTAGCCACAGTTGTGTGTCCCATTCGGGGACGATCAGGATGGCGTGTGATCGATCCATCTTTATCTTTCGTGCCACTCTGGTAATGATGTTAAAGGGGGGGAAAATGTAATAGAATTCATTTTCCCAAATAAGTGAAAAAGCATCTATGTGCCAAGCATATGGTTCTGGGTGCCACGACACATATTTGTCTATTTTAAAATTATTTCTTGATGCAAATAAGTCTACCGTAGGTGAACCCCATTGTTGACAAATTTTCTTGAAAATGTTTGTGTTTAATTTCCATTCTAGATGATCGTGAAAGACTCTGCTCTTTTTGTCATCCAGGATATTTTGTGTCCCTGGGATATGTGCTATAGTTAACCATATTTGATGTTGTTGCGCCCAGTTCCAAATACTTTGTGCCAAGTTATTGCAGTCTTTTGACTTTGTACCTCCCATATTCCTAACATAAGCCATTGCTGTAGTGTTATCTGTTAGAATTTGAAAACTATTTTTGGAAATTTTAATTAGGCTTAAAAGGCCTAAATGAATCGCTCTTAATTCAAGAACGTTAATGTGGTCTGATTTTTCCCCTTCTAACCATCTCCCTCCTGTCGCTACATCATTTCGATGAGCTCCCCAACCTTGTAGCGAAGCATCGGTAGTAACTACCGTGTTGGGTTGTCCCATTCGAATGGGATTGGGGGAGATGTTAATGTTTTCAATCCACCAATAGATGTCTTGAAACCCGTCTTCCGAAACAAACATTGGTCTTTCGAAGTTACCTTTCGTGCGTGCTAACGCTCTGTTCTTGTCTATTTCTAAAGACTTTATGTGTGCCGCTCCATACAGAATAGCCGGCGCATACGAAACCATTATACCGATAAGGACGGCGACTTGTCTAATCTTTGGCCTAGATATGTCAAGCAGCTGGGAGGCGGTGTCATGAAACTTTTGTATTTTCTGTTTCGTTAGAGAAACTGTCATGGTTTCAGTGTTGACCATGAACCCTAAGCATTTTAGTTCCTTATTGGGGACGAAGACAGATTTCCTGTCATGAATATAAAACCCCAATTCTGTTAACAAATTGCACAAATCATTAACTGCTTTTTCACATTTGTAAAAAGACTCAGCCATAATAAATGAATCATCAATGTATGGGAACATTGTATGTCCTTTTCTAGCCATAACTGCAAAAATAGGTTTTAACAATTTTGTAAATAATCGAGGTGCGCAAGCTAAGCCATTCGGCATGCATGTGAACTGAAAAAGGGTACCGTCCCAGATAAATCTTAGAAATTTCCTGTGTTCTTTGCAAATAGAAACTGTATAATAAGCATCTCGAAAATCCACACTTGCGAGCCAAGCTCCCGGCGTAATTAGATCTCTAGCCGTTTCCAATGAGAACATCTTAAAATGTTTGTATGTAACCAGTTCATTTAATTTAGTTAAATCTAAGATCATGCGAATTTCGCCACTTGGCTTTGGTCTAGAAAATACATTAGAAATAAACTCTCCTTCTGTGTGTTGTACTCGTTCAATAATTCTTTTTGTTTCAAAGAGAGCAACTTGGTTATCAATTTGTAGTTTTTCTTCACAGTTAAACTTATATGGGAACGGAACTCTTTTCTGTTTCGGTATCTCGATGAATGGGATTTGTACACCTCTAACAATATTCAAAATTTCACTATCTGTAGTAATATTACACCAGTTTTGTAAACAATTCAGGATATTGCCTGCTTTAAACCTGCTTACATAGGTTTGTGTCTCTTCTGTCACCATGTTAAGAGTAGATGTTTGTGTAGTTGACTCTACTTGGCTCCTGGCCGGGGGAACTGGGTTCTGGGTGTAAACTCCCTTTTGAAGCCTCGGTTGTCGTTCCACGACGTGTTCTGCCATTCGCCTCTGCCTCGGCCTCTGGGATTGAACCCGTAGGATGGACCTCCTCGTCCTGGTCTTCCTCCCCGGCGGAATCGAAAATCCGAGCGGGGTCATCGGAATTTACTGGCATTGTCATACTTTTTGCCAATTTTTAGATCCGTGTTCTTAGCACTTTTGGTGTCCACCTCTACTGCTTTGAAGAGGTGCGCCAGCTGGCCACCAAACATCTTGGTTTTATCCAGTGGTTTGCCTTTCACTGGTTTTGGTGGGAGGTAAAGGGTATATTCTTTACCATCGTTGTCCGTTACTTTCTTAGACCTGGCAACTTCTTTGCCAGCGTCTGTTGTCACCGCTTTGTAGACATTCTCGAATCGTCGAAATGTCATGAAGTTAGAGGCTGCAGTAAGCAACGCGATTCCTCTGTCCATTACTCTGGCAAGCGACGAGAACTTGTTCTCGGCTTGCATCCTGTTTGCAACGGGGGTTATAGATGTCAAAGCCCCTAGTACTGCCTTGTGGATGGTACACAGCGCGTTTTCAAACCGTCGCCTTTCATCTGAGAGATGGATGCCAGCATCCATTTCCTTACTGATCGACTCGGGAATTCCTTTGATTCCGGAGATCTGTTCTGTAAGCTTGTTTATGACTTTGGCGGGTTTGAAGGTGTGGAAATGACCTTTGAGCGTCTCCCTCATCATGGTCGTTGTTCTCAATTGCTTTGCCTTCTCCAGTGGGCACTTCTTTTTAACCTTCGCTCCGATCCTGGCATAAATGCCAGCTCTTTCGGTATCTGAGTCCGACTCAGTTGATGAGGAGTCATCCGATGAATCGGAGGACGAGCTCTTCTTCTTTTTCTTTTTGGTTTTCTTGGTCTTCTTGACGCGCTTTTTGTTGACTTTGGTGAATTCATCACCTGAGCTACTTCCTAGTCTCTTACACTTTTTAGCTTTAGGTTTTGGAACCTCGAAAGCTGATTCGGTATCCTCCTCTGACCAATCTTCCCAACCATCGTCTGGGATGGGAGGAGAGGAAGCCCGTGTCATGGACTGAATGTTTTTATACTTGCGGTCCATGATTCTTATAATCTTTTCTTCCAGGTTCATCCCCTGGAAGTCATCCTCCTCGCTCTCCTTGTCGAAGGACCAGCCCCTGGCTGTGGAGACGGCGGACCCGTCTGTGGAGGCGATGAGTCGTCCCCTGAGGGAGCGCGACCTTCTGCCGCTGCCGGCGAAACCTTGTTTCGCTTGGTGGCCATCGGTTTCTGTAACAATAAAAGTTACTTAATACCGGTATCATCTCAACATGAACACAATGTGAACGCCAGATTCTGGGTTGAGGTATTGTTGGTATAAAGGAACGTATTTACACTGTTCTCTATACAGGCGTTAAGCTAAATGGTATGCCGTAGGTTTTAACGGTAGTGAAACCAACCATACGGAGGGGCGGCCATTGGCCCGCCCGCTCTCTCTGTTTCGTACACTTCTCCTACCCGCGGCATTCTGCGCCAGCAAGTTGAAGAAAATATTACGGAACTCGGAGGCTCGCCTCAAAAAAACGTATGGGGAGTCTTTAAAAGAAACCCAGGATCATCCTCAACAAAACCCTCTTTAGGGTTCGGAGGAATTTCCTTAGGAGATGCAACTCGGGTTAACATCTCTTCCTGTCTGTATACAGGTTTCGCTAGAAAGCGGTATCGGTTTCGGTTCTCAAAATGAGCATTGTTCTATCCTTGTGTTTTTTAAAACACCAAAACATGTCCAAATTGGACCTGAGAAAGTTCTAAACTTTCATAATGGGATGCTATAAACCATCCTTAGGAAGTTAATCACAATTCCTCAATACTTACAGTTAGTTAAAGTGTTGTAGTAGTTAAATCCTGCCAGAGCAACTCAGCGAACGTCCTCCCGCTGTGAGCTGCTTATGCTAATTTCTGGACCCGGATGTGCTTACCTCTCCCTAGCCTGCGGCTAGCCTGAGGCTATATACCGAGGTAAAATATATATATATATACACAGGTAGGGGCCACGACTTGGAATTCTCAAGGCGTATTGAAAAACCAAGACAGTTTACATATAGAAACAAATAGGGGTGAGCTGTCACAGTCTGCAACTACTTTAATATTTAAAGTTGCGGATGGAACCTAACAAAATACATCATTAAAATGGCTATAAGTAGCTCTTCAAAGTTTCTATGAAGAAAATGCTCCTGTGTATAGTATGTTCATAATATTCAATTAAAACTACATTAAAATAAAGAGATCATCTTATTTTGCCTAAACCATTGTGCTGTTTGTATTCTGGAATTAGTCATTTTACTGGTGAAACACCATGGTCTATTTAAACAATTATTTTTCTTAGAATCAAAATCCTGGACATAGTTAATGAGAAATAACCAGCAATATGAACAAATCATGATGTATAACATCATATAAGCCATTACTCTAATGTACACAGGCAGATGGATTGTTGTTTTAGCAGTCTACACAAGGATGGCCACTGGAGCTGGGTTTGAGTGTGATTGTGGGTGTGGGTGTGGGTGCAGAGTGGGATTTCTCTCTGTGTGGTATATCCACCATACAGTATATGTGTATCTGCATATACCGACAGATATATACATGTATATAGATATATATATATATATATATATATGCATATACACACATATATAGACATAATTATAAACATATGGTAATATATACGCATATATGTGCATATATGTGCATATATACGTGTAGATACGTATATATTATTATATACACATATATAGGAGTAGCTACAAATAATAAACAAGACAAGAGAGGGTAAATGGATTGGAAACTTTATATATATATCTCGACCAATGGCTCGGAATACCCGTACCGGTAACAACAATAAAAAGAAAAAAGCAAGCGAGTGTGGCGAGGCAGGCACTCCGACGGTGTATATATAGGCCAACACAGAACCGAAGCACTGCCGGAGCAGGCTCACAGCAAGGTGGCGTAGTGCCAGTGAAACAATAGACCGTTTCGTAATAACATTGGTAACATATTCAAATGGACATAATGTATTTTACGCCTACCTATATTCGCATAATTTTTTATACGTCTTATACGCGTATATATATACATATATATGCATATATATGTGTATATATATATGTGCATATACACACATATATACATGTAGATATGTATATACACACATACATACTCGTATATATATATATGTGTATATATGTGTATATATACACATCTATATGTGCATATATATGTATGGATGTATGGATATACTGGTACTGGGAGTACCCCTATCCTCAAACTTAAAAACAAAGTTTGGCAGCAGTTATGGCTCAATGACCATGACCCACATCCCCCCTAAGTTTTTTTAAACAGTGTAACTGAAAAACTTGAGGCATGACTTCTGCCAAACCTTGTTTTTAAGTTTGAGGACAGGGTTACTACCAGTACCAGCACATACTGGGAGCCTACCACCCCCCACCCCACCCCCAACTTGTGGGCAACAGGGTGAAAGGGTGTGTTGTGGAAGTGTTGGTAAGAGGGGGTATAGGGCTGGGGGGAGCGTGATATTTATATAATAATCAGAAATGATTTACACAATTATGTTATTGATTTGTTAAATTGTCTATGGCACTGAAGATTCTACCATCTTATATATAATGTTTAATGTACATGAATAATAATTATATGCAATTCATCTAGCAAGCTGTTGCATAATAAACTGCTTATATGTGTACATAGATGTATATAGATGTATATATATGTATATCCTGATTTAGTCATAAGTATTGTGTCACATATGTGCATATATGTGCATATATACTTATATGCGAATATATGTGGATATATGCACATATATACACATATATACACTTTCTACACGTATATACATATGTATGCATATATGCATATATATATATGCATATATATATGTGTATATAAATGTATCTGAACATTAAATATGTGCATATATGCGTATATAGGCACATATATCCACATATATGCATGTATATGTATATAATTATGCATATATTTACTTAGAAACACACCGTTAAATACATATATATGCATATATATGCATATATATGCATATGTGAATATATGTGTCTATGCGCATATATACACATATATATGCACATCTACACATATATATGCGCATATATGCATAAAATAATATATATACATGTGTAGTGAAACACAGCAACCAAAACGATAAAGGGCGGATACCGTTATTTATTCACAAGACAACCGTTCTATATAATGAATCCAACTGTATATGGCTGGGCAAGCGCCCTACCGAGTTTAATGAAATGAATTTTAGTAACATCAACCAATTAATAATCTATATGTGTGTATATGTTTATACTTATGCATATATATGCATATATACATATGTGTGTGCATATATATATATATATATATATATATATATATATATATATATATATATGGATATAGATATATATATATATATATATATATAGGTTGTGGCTACAAATGACAAGGAACGAAAACAAGATAGTAATGGATTGGCAACTTTATATCAGTATATCGAACAATGGCTCGGGCACCCCGTACCGTAAAAGGAAAAATATGAAGAGTGGGACGTGTCAAACGCCCAGCAGCTGCTTATATAGGCCGGCGCAGGGCCGCAGCACACGACGCAGCACAGCTCCGCAGCACAAGGAGCACAATAACAAACAATATGGGAAATTCAAAACAATCGAATAGCGATAACAATAACAAATAAAACAAGTAAAGTGTATTTTCTGCTGCCTATAGACGCATAACGTTTTATACGCCCTATAGGTTGTGGCTACAAATGACAAGGAACGAAAACAAGATAGTAATGGATTGGCAACTTTATATCAGTATATCGAACAATGGCTCGGGCACCCCAAAGACACTACAGAGTGTCCCCCAAACCATTAGCATCTTGTTGATTATCTGCCAACAGAGAAGCGACCCTAATATCATTAATTATTCTAATCGCAATAGGCGTTCTCAAATATGCAAAGATTGAATCACTCGACCAATCCCCCCTGACCCTTAATTCCTCCAGGGAGGCACCACACAAGGCCAAATAAGTGCAGCCCCCCCGACGGAGCGAATGTGACGATAACCCCGATGGGTCCAGGCCTGCCCTCCTGGCAAACAGCTTCAACATCCCCTGATAAATTTCATAAGTCATCGCAGAAGACCGAAGCTCCAACTCCGGTATCCTGAAGGCTGGTTCAGACTCATCGGCAGGAAGCTCAGAAAAATGACGCCTGGTCCAATAGACCGCACACAATGTTGTATCATGACAATTCGCTACCGGTATCTCCAATACCCGTTGACCAAATTGTATTGTCTTTGATCGCTTAACTCGTATGATCATCCCCCACCCAAAAAATCAAAAATCCTCCCTATTCAAGACTGAGTCAGACAATGTCACTTGGCATTTCCGCAACAACGCTCTAAAACTACAAAGCACCGCAGCACGCCATGCCGTGTGCCCCGCACTGTTATTTAAATTATAAAACATTTTGCGCAGCATACCAGGCAAAATCGGCTCAGCCTGACGTGGCGTATCCCCCTTCGCACGCCTAATACCTTTCAAAGTCGTCTGTATTACAAACTCCTTATAGTCAATTACAGGTGACCCATTCTGTCGCAAGAAGTAATTTAAACCACTCAGGTAGTTAATAATAGATGTATACTTCAACGTTCTAGCAAGCCAAGTGGCGTATAGCGCGACCTGGTCAGCTGGGCAAGGCAAGGGAGAAAAATTCCTAAATTCATTAATGAATCCGAAATACTTCTTTATCTGAACATCCCTAGCTGTAATTGAATTGGGCGCGTAGAACTTCTGCTGAAAAGCTTTCTGTTCTTCCTTTAACTCCCGGAAGTCTGAAACATAGAAGATTCTAATCAAAAACAAAACTACAACACATCCGATAAGCACTATCTACTTTACGTATCCTAACCTTAGCATCACGTTTGTTCCAACGACTCAGGGCATCACAAAATATATTATCCTCACTCGCTATATGCACAGCCGATAGGGTAAAGTTAAACTGAACCGACAGCCAAAACAGGCGACGGATGTAATACATAACTCCCACGGATTTAGATCTACCTGTACAAATAGCCGTTTGAACGGTGGTGTTATCAGTTATTACTAGCACATGACTATTCCTCCAACTACTTGCCCAAGCTGAAGCAGCAGCATAAACTCCCCACATCTCCTTCACATTTATGTGTGCTCTGGACGAACAGCTATCAACAGGGACATAATGGTGGCCCACCTCCCTCTTCAAGCCCTGCTCTGACTGTTTCTCGAACGTTCCAACTATCCAATCTTCCTGATGGATTGCTCCAAACCCCCATAACGATGCATCGGTATACACCGACTGCACTGCAGCAAACTTACCAAGTATTGCAGCTATTCCGTTGAATTTACTTGCAAAACCTAACCACCACTTGATGTCCTCTCTGAATGCTGCGCTTAAGCGAGACTTATAATGGGCAGACCGTAGTCTTGCGATCATGTCGTAAACTCGACGAGTGAACGTTCTGCCCCCTCGAACTACCTTCGCGCAATGGGCCAATAAACCCCCTAAACGCTCTAACTCCCTTCTTGAAGCTCTCTTACGATCAACAAAACTGTCCAACGTCCTAATTAACTTCAACAATTTATCCACAGGGAGACACATTTCCATCTTGACCGTATCAATCATAATCCCTAAAAATCTAATATTAGTCGAAGGAGTCACCACCTTCGGGAAGCTTATAAAAAATCCTAACCTTCGCAACAGACATAGGACCTTAAACTGATCTCTACATGCCTCAGATAGTGAAGAAGCAATTACACAAAAATCATCCAAATAGTTCACTACCCTTTCAGCACCCTCCCGTAATGCGCACCTAACAACGAAGTCCGACAGTTTCGAGAATATATATGGGCTCGATGACAGCCCCATACACAACCGATTATCTTCAAAATAGGTATAATCGTTGTCGCCATCAAAACACCACTTAATACCCTGTCGCCGCCTGTCTCGCTGATGAATGGGAACCGCCCTATAGGCATCCTTTATATCCAAAATGGCTAGGTGGTCCCCCTGATACATTAAGTTCACGACATCATCTACTCCATTATAATTAAATGCCGCCCAGCAGCCATCAGTACATCCATTCACCGACCCACCGTCGGGCTTACTGCAGTCCACCACGCACCGTCCACCGCCCCCATCTTTGGGCACCACAAACATGTCGTGCACACAAATCGGTTTATCCACAACTTCTGTAATTGCACCCGACTCAACTTCCGCCAATAATTTTTTAGTAATTATAGCCCTATCTTTCTTAGATTTATTCTTCCTACCTGAAGGCTCATAGGCAAGATCACAGTATTTATTTATTACCGAGAATCCAAATACTACTCCGTTTAATAGAAATCTCCAATCCGGATCAGTGTCCCCCCGAAGAAACATTTCTGAAAAAAAACGGCAAGGTTTCAACTGCGACATGCGGCCAGCTATTCTGTGGACACAAGAACAGACACCATTCACACAATCAAGGTTCACATCAAAAGTACAGGAGGGACCCCCCAATTCCTGATACAAAGTCACCTTCCAACCAACTCCAACACCAATGTCGGTCACTATTAGTAATTCATCACTCGAATCAGTCAAATTGATCCAATTATGCAACCATATTTCGTTAGTAAACAAATAACTAACACTCTCGGAAAGTCCATCGAGCTCAACATAACAGTCACTGCCGCGTCCATTCACCACCGACGACGATTCCTTAGGAACGCTAAGACCATCCAGCACGCCATATATTCCAGACAACCCGGCAATCTCACTGTCAAGTGCCGGGCCGGGCAATCATCGGTTGGTAAACCTATTACATCACCCTGGCAATTCATATCATCAACACTACCAATATCCTTATTGGCACTCGCCGAGTCGCCACCAGCTATTCTGTGGACACAAGAACAGACACCATTCACACAATCAAGGTTCACATCAAAAGTACAGGAGGGACCCCCCAATTCCTGATACAAAGTCACCTTCCAACCAACTCCAACACCAATGTCGGTCACTATTAGTAATTCATCACTCGAATCAGTCAAATTGATCCAATTATGCAACCATATTTCGTTAGTAAACAAATAACTAACACTCTCGGAAAGTCCATCGAGCTCAACATAACAGTCACTGCCGCGTCCATTCACTACCGACGACGATTCCTTAGGAACGCTAAGACCATCCAGCACGCCATATATTCCAGACAACCCGGCAATCTCACTGTCAAGTGCCGGGCAATCATCGGTTGGTAAACCTATTACATCACCCTGGCAATTCATATCATCAACACTACCAATATCCTTATTGGCACTCGCCGAGTCGCCACCGGCTATGTTGACCCAACTATCAGGCGCACTGGTCATGGTTGAGTTGAGCGATTCCACACGTCCAGCTGATCCAGGTACCGCCGGCAGTGGCGCCGGCCGGGCAATGAGGCCACCTGTCGCCTCTCGACAAATTATACTCCGATGTCATCAGTCCTTACATTTCTGCCGGCGATGACTTTTAGAGCCGCATTTAGCACAGAAATACCCAAATATGCAGTCCTCCTCTGTTTTCACACAGCCCGCTTCACTATTCCACCTAAAACATACACGATTCTCACTCCCATGCTTAGTAGCACCGACACGCTTCACATTATAGTCACTCCGCTGTGCCTTCTTAAACTTCATGCTCTGTGGTCCATAATAAAAAACACTAGTGCCCGTATTTGCTTTACCGAATGCAGAAAACCCGGATAATTCAGCATGTTTCCGAATTGCTCTGTCATACTCGATATGGGCGACATCCGTAAAGTCATTAGTCATGGCTCGCAAACTGATAAAGCCAATATGCTCAAGGAGAGCCCTATGGTCAGCAACTGTCATACATTCAATATCTAATGCCCATTTGGCAGTGGCGTGAATTAGTTCATGCGGGTTCAAATTTCGCACCTTCTTTTCCGCAAAAGTGAACTTTCTCAACGACCACTTACCCTTGCGCCGCCTTGACGAACTGCCACTCCGCGAGCTTGAACTTGCGTGCCGGCGGCACCTCCTCCCACGCGACTGCCTCCGCGAGCGGCCATAGGCGGAATGGCCGGTACCGCCATTCACTCCCACTCGCACTTCCTCAGCTTCAGCCTTGACCTCTTCCTTGTCTTCGCCTCGCACACCCGCCTGCGCTCGTCCCTCGTCAATTAACTCCTCCTCCCTACGCAGTCGTTCACACTTTTCCTCAAGCCGCCTCACACGCCTCTTCAGTTCCATAGCTTCAATATCCTTCACGGCACTGCGCTCCCGCTCCTCTAGCCCAATGACCTCTACCTCATACGAAACTGCACCTGCCCCTGCCTCCTCCTCCTTCACTGCCTTAGACGCCATTTTTAGAGCAGTCGTCCGCCTGGTCGTCCTTCCCTGGCTCACCCCTTCCTTATCTCGAGAACTACTAGCACACCTCTCCGCCTCACGAGTGCTGTGTGTTACCCCACAGTCAAAACAGAAAGGCATAGCCAACTAACCGATAACTGAAGGGCGAACCAGCCGGTGAGTGTCGAACCGTGCGGCACCGCCAGGCAACCGCTAGGCAAGGAAAAATATGAAGAGTGGGACGTGTCAAACGCCCAGCAGCTGCTTATATAGGCCGGCGCAGGGCCGCAGCACACGACGCAGCACAGCTCCGCAGCACAAGGGGCACAATAACAAACAATATGGGAAATTCAAAACAATCGGATAGCGATAACAATAACAAATAAAACAAGTAAAGTGTATTTTCCGCTGCCTATAGACGCATAACGTTTTATACGCCCTATATGTGTATGTACGTATGCACATACATATATACTGTGTGGTGGATATAGAACACAGAGAGAAATCCCACTCTGCACCCACACCACACCCACCTCCAGTGGCCATCCTTATATATATATATATATATATATATATATATATATACATATATATATATATATACCCACGTATATACAATGTATATGCGGATGTAACCGAATTGCACAGTGCTGCCACCCAGGGGGCTCACAGGATATTGCCAGGCACGACCACCAGGTGGGGCAGGAGCCTCCCTACACCTGTTGTTGATGTTGGCTCAGTCTGTCCCTGGCAGCCAGAGCCTCCACACTTGCTTACACAACTTTTTTCTTATCCATTTTAGGTAGGGCATTTGA
Source organism: Branchipolynoe longqiensis (assembly GCA_030323885.1). Lineage (NCBI taxonomy): Eukaryota > Metazoa > Annelida > Polychaeta > Phyllodocida > Polynoidae > Branchipolynoe > Branchipolynoe longqiensis. The sequence goes on along the minus strand of CM059188.1, from coordinate 99,593,061 downwards.
GGCCAAGCCAGGTGCATTACTGTTCTCTACTATTCTCACTTCCTGTAAATAAATAATGTACCCACCAATACTGTGTTGCCGTGCAATTCTTACATATATATATATATGTATATAAACATATCTGGACATGATATATGTGCATATATGCGTATATAGGCACATATATCCGCATATATACGAGTATAAGCCTCCCCTACGAATTGACGAGAGAGACAGCAGATTGGGTTGGTTCGTTTATTCGACTCCGGGCTGAGCGATAAATGCCCTACCTAATAAAAAGCAAAAAACGGGAGGCAAGTGACGATTCAAACCAGACCGGGCCGCGTCGAGCCCCGCAGCAAGGCAGCAGGGGACAGCGGACGACGGCGATTGGACAATATTCAGTCGAGTAGAATCGACACTAATAAATAATAAATAATTCTCCGAGCGTTTATATGTATATAATAGATTATATATAATATAAGCCTCCCCTACGAATTGACGAGAGAGACAGCAGATTGGGTTGGTTCGTTTATTCGACTCCGGGCTGAGCGATAAATGCCAAAGGGAGCCGCACGACTCCCACCCAAACCAATCAAGCTGTCTCGGAGCACAAGGTGGCTGCCACCCTCATGTCGTCCATAATCCGGACCGATAAGGGGGTTTTCAGGTATGCGTAAACCGTGTCGGAAGCCCAGTCCCCCCGTACCTTAATTTCCTCTACAGTGGCCCCACATAAGGCTAAAAAGGTGCAGCCACCTCGGCGAAGTGAATGTGATGATAAGTCATCGCAATCAAGACCTGCCCTTGCTGCAAAGGTCTTTAGAGTCTGCTGGTAAATAACATATGTCATTGGCGTAGAGCCGCCCGACCCATCAGGAAGCCTGAATGCTTCCTCTCCGGGTCCAGCGGGCAGCTGGGCGAAGTGCAGTTCAACCCAGTGGACTGCGCACATCCCTGGATCGGCACATCGAGCCACGGGGACTTCCAATAGTCTCTCAGCGAACTGAATGGTCTTACTTTTCCTAATCGTTATGACCATGCCCCAGTCAAAAATTTTGAAATCCCCCCTCCGAAGCGTTGAGTCCGAGAGGGTGACCTGCGCCTTCCGCAGCAGGGCTCTAAAGGACACCAGTATAGCCGCTCTCCAAGATGTATGGCCCGGGGAAGAGCGCAGCATAGCAAATATCTTCCTCATCATAGAAGGAAGAAGGGGCCTGGCCCGACGTGGGGCATCACCCTTGACCCGCTTAATACCCCTCAGAGTAGAAGATATAATGAAACTGTTGTAGTCAATTGGCTGAGCACCAGTCTGTTTTAGAAAATAGTTTAACCCGCTCAGGTAATTAGTGATTGAGCTATACTTCATAGAGCGGGCGAGCCAAGTTGCGTACAGGGCGACTTGCTCATCAGAACATGGAAAAGGAGCACGAGTAGAACTAAAAATCTCCACAAAGGCCAAGTATCTCTTGACTTGGACAGCCCTTGTTGTTATCGAGTTTGGCGCGTAGAACTGCTCCTGAAAGCTCTTTTGCTCCCTTCTCAGCTGAGACCTTTCTGTAAGAGAACAGAGTATGAAAAAGTTTAGCCCTACAGCAGAGCAAACCCTCCGGGTCAGCTTCTAAAATCCTGGTGTTGCTAGCACTGTCGTCGAGGCGGCTCAGGGAGTCACAGATCACATTATCCTTACTACGAATGTAAACAGACTTGAACTCAAAATTCCTGCTCACCGCCATCCAAAACAATCTCCTGAGATAATACATGATCCCGCCAGATCTTGATCTGCCTGTGCTCAGGGCAGCCTGAACGACAGCACTATCAGTAACCATCACAACAGTTGCATCAGCCCACTTGTGTGACCACCTCTCGCAGGCGGCATAGACCGCCGCCATCTCCCTAATATTTATATGGGAGGCAGCTACATGGCCCTCGGGACTAACGTGATGGTGACCCACGTAGCCAGCGAGCAATCTATCGTCGGCCTCAACAAAAGAGCCGACCAGCCAGTCGTTAGCGTGAAGAGCACCCAGACCCCATCCCGACGCATCACTGTAGGAGGCAATGAGGGGGGCAAACCGACCAAGAATTTTTGCCTTGCCATTAAACTGGGCGGAAAAAGTGATCCACCATTCGAGATCTTCGCGTACCCCCTTAGTTAGCCTAACCCTATGGTGGCCCTCCTTGAGTGCTGCTGACATATCAAATATCCTCCTAGTAAAGGTTCGCCCGCCCCTGATCACCTTTGCACAGTGGGCTAGGATTCCCCCAACCTGTTCGAGATCCCTCTTTGAAGCTTTCTTCCGATCCCTCATTGTTACAAGTGTCCGTCTCATTTTATCCAACTTATCTATCGGAAGGGTGAGCTCCAAATTGTCCGAATCAATGATGATTCCAAGGAACCGAACTCTCCGTCCCGCCTTGCTCACCTTCCTATAGCTGACATAAAACCCCAACCTGCGGATAATGCCTAGCACTAACCTCTGGGCCCTCATGGCCTCAAACTCACTCTGACCTAAGACACAGAAATCATCGAGGTAATTAATGACTCGAGTAACGCCCTCCCTTACAGCACATCTTACAATAAAGTCTGATATTTTAGAAAATATGTAAGGGCTAGAGGAAAGGCCCATGCTAAGTCTATTGTCCAGGTAATAGGCTCCGTCATCACCAAGCGCCCTAGCGATAGCAAGCCCCTGACGAGGTCTGTCGTAAGGATGAATGGAGACAGCTCTATAAGCATCCTTAATGTCTATGGTGGATAGAAAATCATATCTCTCCATGCAATCAGTAACGTTATCAATGCTTTTATAGCTGAAGGTAGTGGCTATGCCCTGTGTGTAGTGGTTGACAGAATTCCCTTTCGGCCTGCTACAGTCGACGACGGTTCTACCACCGCCATCGTCTTTCGGTACGACAAAGACCGAATGTGTGCACTGAGGCTTGTCACGGACCCTGGATATATTACCGTCGGCTAGCTCTGCGTGAAACTTCTCAAAAATTATCTCGCGCTCCCAGTTGTTCCTAGCCTTCCTCTCCCTGGTGTTATAGGAGGTAACACACTCATCATTGATTACCCTGAACCCGAAGACCACTCCTAGCAATATAAATATAGCGTCGGGATCGTTATCCCCCCTGAAGAATAGTTCTACAACAAATCTACAAGGCTTCAGCTGGGAGCGGTTTGAATCAATAAAGTGGGTACAGTCACAATTGCCCTCAAAACATGATTGATATACTTCAAATTGGAATTTGTCACCGTCTATCTGCTCGGAAAGCGAGACCAATATATGATCTTCCACATCCCGAATGTGTAAACGACCCTCGGCATCCTTTATATTAACAGTGCCCCATAATGTAAGTTCATCAACCCCTCCCTCCTGTACATTGGAAGAAAAACTATTAGTAATGGTATCGATGGGCCCGATTTGGTCGCTGCGACCATCGGCTCGAGTGTCAATCACCCCTCCGTCTGCAATGTCATTATTGACCACCATGTCCTCCTTAAGGTCCACTCGTATCTCCCCGTCATGAACGGTGCCGCCGCTCTCCGCGGCGATGTCGGTCGATGTATATGTGTCCTCGCATGAGTTGCTGCTCCTACGTTCGGCAACATCCCCGTTGACAGTCTCCCTGTCAACATCGACCCCCCTAATGACAGTCTCCCTGTCAACCGAGTCCCCGATCACAACACCTATCTTATGTCGGCTCGAGGGCTCGTGCTCCGCTGCCACAGAACTTGCCCCGGCAAGTCTTGCGAACTCTTCGCCACAAAGTCACTCTTTGCACTTATAGCGTTTGTGCCCTTTTCCGCCGCACTTCGAGCAGGTGTGCCTGAACCTGCACTCGTCTTCCTTGCGGTCGCATCCAGCGTCTGAGTTCCAGGCATAGCAGGAGCGCTTCCCAGGTCCCGCAGGTGATTTTCTCCTGGATGCCGTTGAAGTTCCGTAGCCGCTCTTCCGTTGCCTACGGTTCTGGTCACTGTAGTGTGACATACTTTCGCTTTGGTATTTCGACGCGAACGCAGCGAACCCCAATGTCTCGGCCAACTTCCTGATCTCCAAATCGTACTCGACATGAGCTACGTCCTTGTAGTGATCATCCCTCGCGCGATTGGTGACGAACTTCAGATGTTGCAAGAACGCCTTATAGTCTTGGACGGATAGGTCCGGTAAGGTAAGGCACCAGGAGGCGCTAGCGTTAATCAGTTCGTAACCGTTTAGCTTCCTCAAGTCCTTTCCCCCCAAAGTGTGTTTCTTGAGAGACCACTTACTCCGTCTTCGTCTGGACGCGCTGCTATCACTCCGCGATCGTGTCGTCCGGCGTCGTCGTCCGGCGTCCCTTGAGCGTCTACGCGAACGGCCATATGAGGAATGGCCGTCGTCTTCGTTGTCCCTCGTCTTCACTTCCGATCTTGTATCATCCGGAGCTGTACGAATTACCTTAGCCAATTCGCACCTCTCCGTGTTGTCTTCTCGCTGAGGATCATCCCGAGCCAGTGGTCGACCGGATCTCCTCCTGTCCCTCTCTATTTCCAGCCCCCTCAACCTGTCCTGTAAGTCTTGCAATCTCAGCTCTGCCTCCAGCTCAGCGATTGCTTTCTTCACAGCTTCCTCCTTGTCGTCGTACGAAAAGTCCGAGACCGATGTCGTATCTTGGCCCGAATCGTCTTTCGTCTTCGCAGTGGCCATCTTGGTCGTACTTCGTGTACGGACTGTGACGCGATCCCTCCGGTCTTCACACGCCTCCTTGTCGTTTTTCCTGTGGTTGAAGCCGCAATCACTACAGTAGGGTAGCGGCATCCCACTCGATCGTCCGTTTAGGCAAAGTTTTCCATGGTCGTCCGTTGGCCCGATCGGTCGATCCGTCCGTCGTCCGTTGGCCCGTAGTTACTTGCAAATCGATCAAGTCGTCCGTTGGCCCGGCGATGTGGGAAATGACACGTATTTGAGCAAAACCAAATGTTTTTAACGTCACGTAGTCTGTCTGGAAATCGACAACTTGGAAATATTTTCCAACCGTCGTCCGCTGTCCCTGTTGAAATCGCCGTGAGTATGGATGGTTTAATCGTCCGTTACTTGCAAAATCGAACGAGTCGTCCGTTGGCCCGATCGGGCGATGCCTCCTCGGGCGATTTGTGCTGAACGACCGTTAAGAACGGGCTAGTTCAAATCTGTACGAATAAATCGACAAGATTCAAATCGCTCGTCCATACGATATTATTATTATTATGCCTCATCCAAGTAACATGAACGACCGATATCGTCGTCAACTGGCCCGAGTATGCAGTTCTTAACGATCGATAAGTATATGAGAAAAGCGTTTTCAACGGCGATCAGTCTATTTGGAATTCGACAACATGGAAATATTTTTCACCAGTCGTCCGCTGTCCCTGTAGAAATAAGGTTTATTATGTGCACGATACCGTTATTCTTCGATCAGGAACGATCGTCCTTGTTATTCTTGGTAGAGTTCACGGAATCAGCTGAAGTCGTCCGTTGGCCCAGGTAAAACAACAGGTAACGCAGGTAAACAAAGGCAGCACAGGTAGCAGGTAGACTGTGTTCCTTTCTAAGCAAAAAACGGGAGGCAAGTGACGATTCAAACCAGACCGGGCCGCGTCGAGCCCCGCAGCAAGGCAGCAGGGGACAGCGGACGACGGCGATTGGACAATATTCAGTCGAGTAGAATCGACACTAATAAATAATAAATAATTCTCCGAGCGTTTATATGTATATAATAGATTATATATAATATATATGCACATATCTGGACATGATATATGTGCATATATGCGTATATAGGCACATATATCCGCATATATACGAGTATATATGCACATATATGCACATCTATGCATGTATATGTATATAATTATCCATATATATGCATATATATAGATAGATATCTGTGTGCATATATATATATATATATATATACATATATATATGTGTGTGAATATGCACATACACATATACTGTGTGGTGGATATACCACACAGAGAGAAATCCCACTCTGCACCTATACCCACACCCACACCCACCTCCAGTGGCCATCCTTGTGTAGACTAGACTGCAAAAACATATATATATATACCCACGTATATACAATGTGTGCCTGTGTGTACATTAGCGGAATGGCTTATGTGGTGCCACACATCATGATTTTTTCATATTTTTGGTTATTTCTCATTAACTATGTTCAGGATTTTGATTCTAAGAAAAGTACTTTTTTTAAATAGACCATGGTAGTTCACCAGTAAAAATGACTAATTCCAGCATACAAGTAGCACAATGTTATAGGCAAAATAAGATTATCTCTTTATTTTAATCTAGTTTTAATTGAATATTATGAACATACTATACACAGGAGCATTTTCTTTACAGAAACTTTGAAGAGCTACTTACACCCAGTGTAATGATATATTTTTTTAGGTTCCATCCTCAATATTAAAGTAGTTGCAGACTGTGACAGCTCACCCCTATTTGTTTCTATATGTAAACTGTCTTGGTTTCTCAAGGCGTATTGAAAAACCAAGACGTTTTGAACTCCTAGTCGTGGTCCCTACCTAATACATACAGAGAGAGACAGAGATGTATCTGAAAGGCCTATTATTAGGTACTCCAAAGTGGGCATATACGGTGTCCGCAGAGCGAAATTTGACATATTTTAACCCTTTTTAAAACACTTCATTCTCCACTAATTCTGCTTTGTTTTAAATAAAAATTATATGAAAGTAAAGCTTGTTATTTTGTCTTTTAGGGTATCTGATTTTTAGTTAGCATTATGAAATCAATTAGAGTCAATGGAAATTTGTTTGGGGGTACCATCAGCAGCTCTGCATGCTCGCCGAGTTTGTTTTCATCCAGTCTGAGCTACGCCCTTCCCTAAAATTGATACCTTGGTGAGCAAAGTGACCTGAGCTAAAAATAACCACCAATGAAAGACAGAGAAGAAACTAGGCTTCATTAGCATATCAAGCATGGCTGTTTTTACGTGGGAAATTTGATTGAACTGAAGGAGTGAAAACGTTAAGACATCAATCCTCCTTGAAAATTGATCAGGATCGTGCTGAAAATTATATCATCAGAAAGCTCAAGTCTTCCTCTACATTACCAGAACAATATTTGGTTGAGATTTATATCATGCTCATCAAGGTTGGTCTGAGAAGTGATTGTCAGCTGGCAATGGCTAAAAGTGAATTTTGCCTTTCTTTCTCTGATCAGTTAGAAAATTATATCACCATGTAGAGCTTTTAATTCTGGTTATTTTGGTATAAAGATTGCAGTGATAGGACAATTAGAATGGGAGTTATGCTATTTTTCTTAATTTTACTGAATATATTATTGGTGGTTGCTGGAAATTAAGGAATTTAGCAAGTTTGACATGACATTTCAGAAAGAATACTAACAGTAATGGTCTGTAAAAAATTGAGCTTCTTATGTGTACTATAGAGAATGAGATTCTTTAATATTTGACAGATCATATGCAAAACAGCTTCCAGGTGGGCCCCTAAAAACCAACATTTGGCTAATTTGGAAATGTGCACAAACACTTAATAAGCAGCAGGATGTGACTGTGGCGCCGGGTTACCTGTGGTGTAGCCGTAGCCCCAGTAGTTTCCGGCAAAGTCTGGCCGGACAGCTGACGACTAGGGACGGATTCGAACCTCGTTAGAGCATAACGCAGGCCCCACGCACGGGGCCTGGTCCGTCCGGAGGGACTGCCCGGTCCCCCGGACAAGAGCGCCGCCGGTGCGGGGGACACTCGCCCGCCGGTCCTACCCAGGATGCCCCGGGCAGCCCAAAGTTTCGAACGCAGTGCCATGATGTCGCCTTGCCGGGGTGGTGTTGTTGAGTGCGCCTGCTGTTGGGTGTGCGGCGGTGTTACTGTTACTGTTAGATGGCAGGCAGCACAATGCTGAATCTAATGGCCATGTCACACTACGACGTTTCTCATCGGCGACACGTCAGCGTTGAGAATAAAATTAAAGCGTCAAGAAACGTTAAACTTTTAGGGGAAATATGGGGAAATTGGACGTTGGCGCAGCGTGTGAGTAGCGTGTTGGTAGCGCGCGGCCAACGGGTGGCGAAGCTTCAGCAAAACAAAACCAATTTGTAATGGTCCGGTTGTCATCACGACGGTGGGGCGCGCGGCATGTCGACAACATTACGGCAACGTTCGGCCAGCGTGCAGGTAGCGACAAGCGGATGTGTTAGCCAACGGATGATACCGTTTCAAGTGCTTTAGGGCAGCGTTAATTGGCGTTCCGGTAGCGTGTTGCGAGCGTCCTGTCAGCGTTCTGGTAATGTGTTGTTAACGCGCTCGACGCATCCATAACATTATGCAAACACATCGGGACGCCCATACGGTTGATATAAATACAGGTCTACCTTTATATACCCAACCTGTGTGAGCTGACGACGCATTCCCTAACCGTTCCATAAGCGGACCAAACACGCTAGCAAAACGCTATCAGAACGCTATCAGGGCGCCTACCAACATTAAAGGAACACTGTACACGCCCACACAACGCCCAATTTGCATAGGCTACCACAAGCCTGCCACTAGAAACACTACCAGGATGCTAACAGGGCACCCACTACCCGTTACGCACCCATCCAGCTAACGTTACGCATGCGCTGACCAGAAGCACACAATCGTTTAAAACAATATCAACACAATATCAACATCAATCGACTTTACTGGATGTCCTCCCAACGTTGCTCTAACGCGCTGTGGACGCTTTTGACATCCACTTAACATCCTATTAACATCTTTACCCAGAAATGTGCGTGCGCTGTCGGTCGTTCAGGTTTTTTGACATGCTAAAAACATTGAGCGACCAACTACGCACGCCGCCGTCCTCCAGTGACTGTCGATGCCCAGGATAGTGTACCGATGTGTACCGACGTTCGCATAATGTCCCCCAACGTTTCCCGATATTTCCCAACGTTTTGCCAGAAAAGGACACACATCACCGCGCGTTGGAGAGAAACGTTGTAGTGTGACAGGGGTATTAATGTAGATCTTCTTTCCCGCCGCCTTTTTTTTCGAGGCTGACTGGTGTAAAGTGGGTTTAAAAAAAAAGTTATTTCTTCTTCTGAGCATTTAATTTGTTGTTGGAGGGGAGGAGGGTTTGGGGGGGAGGGGCTAGGGGATAAATATCTCGGGATACTGCCCTTCTGATCTTGAACATTCATGTTTTTTATGGGGGTTTTCAAATGTTTTTATGTCTCTGAATAACATGTTGTCAGTGCTACTGCACTGGTGTTCCAGCCCTAATGACAATTGCCACTACACAGTAAACAAATTTTGTTATTTGACACAAATTTAAGCACTTCAAATTGCATCTGAGATTTTGTTATTGTCAGTTGACACAAATCTGATCGTTTCAGATTTTCATGTAAATGTCTATGGAGGAGTATAAATGTGATTAACAAAACTGACAGAATAAATACCGTTCACCTTTTGCCATGAATCTAGGCTCTGATGTCGACATGATATTAAACCATCACCAACCAATCAATCAATAGCCCATTCCAGGTGAAGGCCTCCAAGCAATTCCGATTTCTTGTCATACCCTGTCTGTGCAATAGGTTAATTACAATGATGTATAATAAAACCTCTCTAACCAACCACCTCCACAGATCGACCATTCTCCTATATCAATCGCTTCATTTGGGTCCCAAACGATCGCCCATACAATACCATTGTAACGAAATGAAAAACTCCTTAAACCGACCACCTCCCTAATTTACTCGTGGGAACAAACTGGAGACAGAGAGGCAGTGGATTAAAAAAATGTTAATGGAGAACATAACCTGCAGGCAGGTCGAGCATCTTGGCTGGAGAGCATATCGATATCGTGTCTCGCATCATGAGATGGAAAGTCAGTAGTGTGGTACATGGTATCATGATGAGTAGCAAGTGTGTTAAATCATATCATCGTATCAGTGTCAAATCGTATCGTACATGGATTAGTGCTTAGCGATAAGAATGGTTAAATGTTGTTTAGTGTCGGAATAGTGTTTATAGTCAAGAAAGGAGTGGGAAGGAAGCAGGGAAGGACTAGGTCGGAACCAGCAGCCCTCAACCCAACAATTTCCCGAGGGCTGATGGTACCGACGAGATGATAGACGGAGCAAGATATGCCGACACAGCGTCACTCCTCCAGGGGCTGGCTTCTTTTATCTCATTAATGTAGACTCCTACTGAGACACAGGCCTGCACCGCACCCCTACGAAGGCTGTGCATGGTAAACAGGCATTAAGGCCCGAACAGGAAACTGGCGGAGTGATCACGTACCTTTGTTAACCGTGCTGCAGTTAAGGGAACCCCTGACGGCAATATGAAAGGCGGAGAAGGGAGAGTCGGGTTGTAGAGTTGCTTGTATCTCGACCAAGCAGCAACAGGGCAGCATAGTGAAGAGGGAAGTCTTGGTAGAAGATAAGTCAGTGAGGGTTGTGATTTAGATCTAGTCTTAGAAGAGAGTACTGAGACGTAGAGTCCCTGGTTGGCTACAAGAATATCTGAAGCACGGATGGTATGGGGGCCGAGAAGAGTAGCGGTTGGTGATGCAACATTACTCTGTCTCGATAAGGTAAAGTACATTATGAGGAGCGCTGCTATATATACAAGTGCTTGGTCGCTGAATGAGGCAAGATAAGAAATTATTGAATTAAGGTCTTTTGGAGTCAGCGGGGCTGCACGTGAGATGATATGTGTTGAATTCTTATAAATGCCTTTCTTTAATATGGTAACTTGATAAGCATTAAAGTTATGGACGTCACCACCAAGAGCCTCGATAGAATTCTTGGCACCACTGAGATAATTCGCAACTGAACCAGGGGATCTCGAGTGTGAAGGAACATAATGTATGACAGAACATCATAGACAGATGGGCTCAACGGGTCGACCTGATGGCGCCGGCAGAACCTCTGATATGTTTGCAGGTGGATGACTTTGTTTGCCCAAGTCCCTCTGGAAAGAGACTCTGACAATGCAGAGACTAGTTGTAGATGATGTGTCAAGCTGTAGCCTGGAAGATAGAAGCAGAAAAGTGGCTATCTTCCAGGGAATACAATGAAGTGATTACAGAGAAAAATCAACATTTTTCAAAGAGAAGGATTGTTATGCTACAGCTATTCAAAGCTGATATCAACGAAATTTGCCTTGCAAATGCAGTTAAGACTGGATCCCGTCTTGCCCCTGACGCCAATACTTGCTGTGAGACTAGGCTATCGGTATTAACTACTACATTGTTTTCATCTATTGCAGTATCACCCGACATCACCGGCACAGAGTCACATGGACGGATGTGACCTAGTACTCCAGAGGGCCGAGTCAGCTGGTCAGGGAGGTGTGAAGAAGTGACATCGGCTACGCACAGCTGGTCACCGGTAATACCCTTTACAGGCGAAAGGCCCAAGCTAGCACCACAGCCAAGCGAGCCAAGTGAGCCGACCGGCGGCGAGAAGAGCTGCGGGTCAGCCAACCGCGATGAGGCGGCATGTGCACACAACAGCTGAGTAGTAGCAACAACACTCACATCTGGGGCTAGGGTTGTCGCTGGCTGTGGCACCTTCTTATCCAGAAAACGCAGCTTCTTCAGGCAATCCTGCTCGCGGTGTGACAGAATCCTCTTGTAACAGAGTGCACACCACGCGCAGTTATGAATGTAGCTGCCTGGCAGTACACCATGCAACTCGGTACAGCCACATTCGTCGCCCCAATTCCACTTATGGCAGGGCACGCCATTCACTTCTTTTACATAGTCGTCACGCGGGTTGATTGGCTGAGCCGACTGTTGTTGTTGTGGTGTGACCGGAGGCACCCTCTGCACCGCTGATGCAGACGCAGCTGCCTGCCGACCAACAGCCTACTGGTAGGCAAAATTCTGATAGGCTGCCTGTGACTGCTTGATCGCGGCCAAGCAGACATCACACTGGAGGTCTTTGATGGCAGCTTCGTTAGCCCATTCATTCTTAATCCTCCCGGCCGCTATCCATTTGAAGACCTTTTCCAACCAGTGTCGGCATGTGGGCCAGTCCCACGTCTCAGCGAGCTCAGCCAGATCCTCTTCATGTTGCGCCAGCGACGGCAGCCAAGCCGGCGGCAAGGAAGGGTGAGCAGCCAACCTCTTGAGCACACTGAAATACTCAGGGCAGGTTGCCTCCCCCATCTGAATCGATCTACACGCATCCCCCCGTGTAATAAAGGAATGCGGTTGAAACACGGTACCTTTAGGCTCTTGAAAGCTGCAGACCCATCTAGCAATAGCTCAGCCAACGCCATAGCTGTCTGATGGGCATGGGCCACATGCGTCAATGCAGGAAGTACCGGAGACTCGACCACTGAAGAAACCGACACCGGCGCCACAGTGACAGGGGGCGGAGCCACTGCGACCGGCGGCGGGACGGACACCGCACTCTGCACTGCAGGCACAGGCGCTTGTTGAGGCACCTGCAGGATATCTTGCACCAGCACCACAGTCGGCGCAGCCTGGGAGGCCACCAGTGGGGGAAGCACTACCGGTGAACCCGGCGGCGACAGGCGAGACACAGCCGGTGGGCGTGGCCCCTCCTGAGAGGACCACCTTGACTCCAAATCCGCCACCTGCACTGCTAAAATTCTATTCATCAGAAGGACTTCCTTTTGCATTTCAAATACTGTCATGCTATCCGGGTCTGGGAAATCCGGAGCCGCCAACGTTGACGCAACCGGCTCAGGCCTCCGAACACTCCCTGAACCCCTCGGCACAGGAGGGGTGTCAACTCGAGCCAACTGCTGTGCCACTCTCCCGCTCTTCCTCTTCACTTTCTTCACAGCCCCGGAGGCTATCTTTATCTTGTCAGGCTTACGTCAGCCTTTTCTTTCTCGGGCGGCATACCGACATGGAACACTGACTCAATGCAGAGTAACCAGGACCACTTTCGAAACGACGGGCAGGAACAGGTTCACGCGGGAGACTGAAGTAAGTACAAGTGTCATGTGTGAAAGTAGTGCATGTCAGAGAAAGTAGTGCCAAGAAAAAAGTGTGCGAGTTCCCGCTCGAAAATTATCCATGTTGACATGCCAACATGCGTAATGCTTAAGTCACATCGGTCTCTGGTCTATGGATGGGATTTTTTTACAAATTGTATGGTGTTGCGGTCTGCGGTAGAAATGTTCACAAATCTTAAGGTTTTTTGTGGCCGACACATGATTGAAGTCACCGTACGGCCACCGTGTGATACTATATGGTGGGGTTGGGGCCTATGGCCTTGCGATTTCTGAAAAAAGTTTAATGTCAAGTGAAACAAATCACAAACCCTTGTGGTGAGTAAAAAGCCGTGCGATCGCCGTACGGCCACCATATCCAACCGTACAACCGCCGCATGGTTTTGTGAATTTGATTACTTCGGCATTAATTGTGACTTCGGCATTAGTGGATCATTTAAAGTCGGTCCCATGGTCGGGCGATTTAGAGAGTTTATACTGTATATTAGGACATTAGAAAGAGGTCTTGATAGAGCCACGCCCCTTTTTACCATAACTATTTGTAAAAATATGCGACTTTTTGGTTAAATTCTAAAGTGTCGTGTATAATTAATAGTTGTAATAATATGGGTAAAATGATTAAATAAGTAGGAATGGTTTAAATATAAAATAGGCCAGAAGGATCAATATTAAAACAAAATGTGAGTGGGGTTTATGGTAGAGGTGTAGATTGGGTTTAATTATTTAGAGAGTTAGAGTAAGCTGTTAGGTCAAGGAAATTTGCTTGAGCATTATGCCACCCTGTGTGGCAGATGTCCAGGATACTGGATTAAGTGTTAAATCACTCTGTGCAGTAGGTGTCACTGCAGCCAGTTGGCAGCCATCATAACCAGGACTGTGGGTGGGGCGGGTACCTAATTGAATGTTGGTAGCAATCAGCACTGGGAGAGTTGTATGTTGGTAGCAACCAGCACTGGGAGAGATGCATGTTGTTAAGTACCCTGTACTGGGGGTGGGGGTAGTTGTGTGTTGGGGGTAGTTGTGTTGTTAGGGGTAATTGTGTTGTTGGGGAACCAGCCTCAGTCTGGCTGGGTATAAAGTAGGGGTAGCTCAGAGGGGTAGAGACACCCGCCGGTGGGCAGCCAGGCTAAGAGGAGAGACTGCTGAGAGGAGAGATTGCTGGGAGGAGACAGACTCAACCAGATCCAGAGAGGTGAGCAGACCAGGTGAGGTGATAGATATATTGTTGCAGAGGAGAGGTACTGAGCATATTGTGAACACTGTATCTCATTGTTGTTTGCAGGTTGTAATTGTGCATTGTTATATTGTGCACTTTTGTGATTGTATCTATGTGAAAGTAAGAAAATAATAGAATCCACTTCCTGACCAAGTATAAGTGTTGATTTGCATTTATAGTTATTTAGGTAATGTCTTTCTAGGTATTTCACATTGTTAGCTGTGTTCGATATAGTTTGTGGCTTTCTGATACACGGTGACAATAGTGCTGAGTTTGAGGCTATTATGGATATATCACGTGACCTGTCGGAGTTACATGTATGCTATGCAGACGAGACTACCTTTTTCCAATTGGGTATGATAGAACTATTACTAATACTTGTAATTGACGCTATTCACGTCATGGCCATGTTGAAACCATACCGAGGCCACGTACGCATCTCAGAGGCGCCGCTGTTTGAAAAGTAATGTGAATACTTTTTCGTCGACCAATACCTCTCGAAATCACTCAAATTTGAGGGTATTCATTTTTTAAACTACCATATTCATCTTTATTATTATTATTTATTATTATTATCCTCTTCTTTGATGCAGGCTTGTGGTAGCCTATACAAACCTCGTAGTTCTCAGCTCTAATGGTATGCAGCCTTGAAATCGTACAGGAATGTTTCTCTGGCCCAGGCCCTGTCCAGCGCATTCTTGAATTGATTCATGGTAGCTGCTTCCACTGCTTCTTCCGGTAGCTCATTCCACATGTTTATCACTCGCTGTGAAAAGAAGGCCCCTCTGAGTGAGCTGTTGTACCTTGGCTTGAAAAGCTTCTTGAAGTGACCTCTGGTATTGCTTCCCTGTATGTGTCTGAATAGCAAGGCCTCATGCACATTATACTCAGCATTCAGGAACTTCCATGTGTTGATCATGTCCCCACGACATCTTCTGTATGTGAGGCTTGGTAACTTGAGTCTCCTGAGTCTGTCTGGATAACTAAGGTCCTTCAGATGTGGCACTAGCTTAGTTAGCCTTCTCTGAACAGCTTCAATGGATATAATATCCTTCTTCAACGTTGGGTGCCATATAGTGACTCCATACTCTAGTATTGGCTATACTTGGCTCTTGTACAATATGATCAGCATCTTTTCGTCCAAGTATTTGAAGGTTCTGCGAATCATTCCCACAATCTTATTAGCTTTGGATATGGTTTGTTGTATGTGCTGGGAGAAACTTAGCCTATTGTCTACAAATACTCCTAAATCTTTCTCTACCTCACTCTCTTCGAGACTTAGTGGCTGGCCAGTAGAATTTTCATGCATAACATATGCATAGTCTGGGTGGTGTCTCCCTATTCACATGACATGGCATTTATTCGGATAGACTTCATCTGCCACTGCTTAGCCCAATTCTCCATTTCCAGCAGGTCTTTTTGCAAATTAGCACAGTCTTCCGTGGAATTCACAGTTCTGTAGATCTTTGCGTCATCTGCAAATAATTTTATCCCACATGATACAATCTCTGGCAGGTCATTGATGAAAATGACGAACAGAATAGGACCCAGGATGCTCCCTTGAGGTATCCCACTGAGAACCTCTTTGAAGGAAGATTTACGGCCATTTACTACGACTTGCTGTTTCCTTCCAGTCAAAAGACTTTGGATCCATCTCAGAGTATTTCCTTCGATGCCATAGTTTTGTAACTTTGTAGCTAGCCTCTGGTGGGGAACAGTATCAACTGCCTTCATGAAATCTAAGTATATAGTATCTAGTGATTCCCCCTTATCCATTGCGGCGGTCCATATTTCCAAACTTTCTAGTAGCTGCGTAACTGTTGATTTCTTTGGTAGAAACCCATGTTGGTGGTCCGACATCAATTTTTTCTCTAGCATATGGCTGAGCATGTGCTCTCTGATGATACTTTCCATTACTTTGCATACTATAGATGTGAGGCTTACTGGCCTATAATTTGCTGGAGAATGCCGGTTTCCTTTTTTGAAAATTGAGATAACATTTGCTATTTTCCATTCGTTGGGTAGGCAACCAGATTCAAATGACTTATTGAAAATTATAGCAAGTGGTTTTGCAAGCACCACACTCAATTCCTTCAGCACTTTTGGATGTACTCCTTCAGGTCCAGGTGATTTGCCTGTTTTGAGTTTGTCCAGCTTTTTTTTAACAATGTCTGGTGTGAATAGCACCTCAGGGAAGTCCTTCACCAATTTGCATTTCTGTACCAGGTACTGTGTTAACATCCTCTCTAGTGAAAACTCCTGAGAAAAAATTATTTAATACCTCTGCTTTATCAATATCCTTTGAAGCTAGGCTCCCATCTCGTTGTTCCAGTTCATCTATTCCACTCTTGGTTTTCGTCTTAGAGTTTATATATGCCCAAAATGATTTTGGATTATCCTTGGCTTCTTGGGCAATGAGTTTCTCAAAGTTTCTTATAGCCTTACGTGACTTCCATCGTACCTGGTTTCTGAGTTTGGCATATATTTTGTGTTCATCAGAGCTTCTTGTGGCAGAGTATTTCCTCCAAGCTCGTTGTTTAAGTATGACTTTGGTAGACACTTCTTTGTTCATCCACAGTGGCCTGGTTCTTGCATCCGGATGGATTGTCTTTGTCGGTATGTGTTTCCGCACTGCTTCTTCCAGCTTTTGTGATAACTGACCCCAGCATTCATATATACTATTATCTTGGAAATGGCTGTTCCAATCGATGTCCATGAGTTCCCTCATCTCACCATAATTTCCACGCGAGTAGAATGTTTTTAAGTATGACTTCTCAGTTTCTTCTGCATGGCACTGATAGGTGAAAGATAATGTGAGGTGATCACTCTTACCTAGGGGGGCTTGGGCTGAGATATATGTGACCATGTTCTCTTCATTTGTGAATATCAGGTCTAATATTGATGCTTGTTGTCCTTCTCGATACCTGGTTGGATTTTCGACATGTTGGAACAGAAAGGCATCACGGGTGCTTTCAAAGAATTTGCTGGCCCGATGGGTTTCCCCTACTGTTGTGTTTCCCCTCCAATCGATCTCAGGCATGTTGAAGTCTCCCATGATCAGTACATGGGATGCTTCTGTGTCATTTGCTGCCCTGATTAGGTCGCCTAATTTTTCATTGGTTGCATCACTGCTGTTTGGGCTTCTGTATATACATCCAACTAGGATCGTATCTTCCTTGTTTGGTTTTACTTGGATCCAGACACATTCTGAAAAAACCTATACACTTATTTATGTTGCTTTCTCGATAGGTGATATTATCAGATTCCAATACATAAATACACACAAGCCTGCCTTCCTGCTCTAGGTTCCACACCAGACTGAATCCAGGGATTCTAATGTCTTGCTTTGTAATTTCATAAGTGCAGTTCTTTGGTTTAGCCTCAGTCACTGCAATCAAAGTTGGTTTCTCTACATCGATGATAACCTGTAGTTCTTCCATTTTGTTTGGCAGTGAATCAGCATTTAGGTAGAGGCACTTGAACTTACTTTTATGTTTGTTCTTAGCTCTCCTATTTGGTCTGGTCTGTGTATTGTTGCCCTTGTTATTACTTACATTAGTGTTACAGGGAATTTCAGTTTCTTCTATATTTGTCAATTTCATGTTTTTCTTCTCTATAGTCTCATATAGCTTATCAATGTATTCTTGTTCTTCCTTGCTTGCAGTAATATAAACATGTTTTGTTGTTGGACTTTTGGTGTTTCTTACTTCCTTATCTTTTCTATTCTTAGATTGCTTGGGGGTCCTCTGACCCGATAGATCCAGTTTTTTTTTATCATCTTGCATTGTTTTCATCTTTGCTTCTTCAACTTTGTCCTTGATTATCTTACGCTCCTCCACGGTGTAATCATTGCTTATCTTATGGTATTCCTCTTCTGTGTCCTTCATTTTGTTTACGTTTCTGAACTACTGATTTGTCCTCTTTATTTGCCAGGACTACTTTCATTGGTCGGGGAACATCACTGTCAGTGTTCTTCTTTCCCAACCTAGTGACTTTGGTAGTTTCCAGCTGGTCGATGCCAAGGGCTTCAGTGCAGAGGTTGTTGAAAAACTTGGTGTCCTCTTCTGCCCTCACCTCCGAATTAGCAGCTTTACTTTCAGGTACTCGATAGATTTTCAGGTTGAACTCACGGTTTTCTTTGTCATCCACATTCTTTTTATGTTCTACCATTGCAGTCTTAACAATTTCCTTTATCTTACTTGGGGCTGTGGTGTCTTCCGATTTCAGTGATCTGGATGCTATGTCGGCCCAAGTTTTGTTAACTTTGTCTGGAACAGCATTTGCCTTCTCTTCTAATTTTGTTTCAAATGTATCCAATTTCTTGTCCAGGTATTTCTCAAAGGTACTCAGCTTCTTCTGCATGTCTTCTTGGAGTGATTCAATCTGCTTCCTCTGCTCTATCAACCCAGTTCCCAGGAATATCTCAACCCTTACTGCGCAGGTTGGGCAAAACCAGAAAAAATCTGGACGCTGTGCAGTTGCATACTCCTCAGATGACATCTCAATACATTTGGTACACCAGTGATTTCCACAGCAGCTGCAGGATAACAACTCATCATCATTTTCATAATCCACTTTACATTCTTCACATTTCCAGACCTCGTCATTATTGAATTTAGCTGCCTTGCCTCTGGGTTTTTTCTTTGTGGAGGTTTCCTTGGTTGTCAACCCCACTCTGTTTGATAGCCTTAGTTGTTTATATTTATCCAGCCATCCTTGTGGCTGAGGCATGATAATCAGCTAGATGTTAAGTCACTATATTCAATTCACAGTTGTGATGTTGATAGTGTCAGTGATATGAGTGATAATAGGGAAATTAATCCAATTGATCTGCTTTTGGTCCAGATTATATTGTATGCCTTGCAGATGGCGTTACCTTTTACTCCTTAGTATCTTTGCATACCTATTTCCTATCTATTTGCCAATTTTCACTAAGATTGGGTGACCCTTGCATGGTGATTTTCCCATTCTTTAACTACAATGTAACTGTCCACTTCAAGTCTGCATAGTTCTGGTGGTATCATGTTATGCAGCACTGTCAGTGTAGTTATCTGTGTAACACAGTTGAATAACTAGCTTTTTTAAATATATATATATATATATATATTAAGAAAGTTATGCAATTTTGAATTAAAGAAAAGATTGGCAACCAGGGTGAGCGACTTTGTTGATCATCACTCAATCTTCATGAAAATTGACCAATAGATAGAAAAAATGTATACAAAAATGAATATGATAGATTAAAATGTGAATATCTTCAAATTTTACTCCTTTAATTTCTGTTGTAGTTCATACACACCAGCACACAGCAGTGTGTTACTGTCATTTCCAATACCCGATGCGTACTCAACCTCGTTCTGCTGCCTAATTAGGTCACGCATGAATAGTGTGAATAGCCATGGCATGGGATACTCGGAGTAGTCTATAATAGTAAGCCTACTACGCAGACTAACCTTGGCCTGGGTTTGAGTCCAAATAGCTAATTCTAAGTGTGCTATTTTCATTAAGATACATAAATATTTATTCTCAGGAATACATCGTAAATTCATGTGACCAAATCTTTAAGTCAAAGTTGCATGGTCCGATGGCATTAGAATCTTTGTCTTATTTTTTAGCTAAATATATCAAATTGATCGTTATGAGCTACTAATCAATAGTTTGGAGTCATTTTGATTCAAAATGTCTAGTTTTGAAGCAATTTGAGCTGAAAGAACTCAAAATAATTTGACAAGCTTGTCAAAAGTCATGTGGCTATGACCCAGATGGTCACGTGATGTGAGATGACCTACTAATCCTGGAACCTGACAGGGCTGTAGGTAGGTATTTCTGTTTGGTAGATGTTGTCATAGGCCCGTGGCAATAGTGTTTTTAACTAAATAATATTTTGTATAAAGGTTAATTTGATTTATATCTATCGAATAGACCAGTTAGCATCGAATATCCAACATCACATATACATCGGTATATGATTGACATCGTCCAAATGGTAGAAATTTCAAAACATCAAACTATGCATGACCCACCAAACTGCACATTCTATGATTCACCCGGGCCTATGCATTAATGGTTTGACGGGATCCACCGCAATTGCGCAGGTTTCTGGGTTTAATGCTATGATTGCAGCAGCCATTCTGGTCATGCTTATGCGTTATCGTTTGGATGGGATCCATCGCAAATGCGCCTTTCCACAGCATATGCATACGCTGGGGAACAGCTGCTGCCATCATAGCGTTAAGCCCAGAACCCGGTGCATTTGCGATTGGATCCCGTCCAAACGATAATGCATGACCAGAACAGTTTGCAACGTTTGTGTATCTCTGAACAATTGATGGTATTAAATTCTATGTTGTATTAAGATAAGAGTTTACATTAGATTAGATTGAAGTAATTGTCAGAGAACTTCTACACATAATCTTTATATATATACTGTCAACTATCTACTTCTAAAATCACTTGTTGGGCTCAGTATCTGAAATATCACACAAGAAGACACAATATTGTACTCACATGGTTTAATCCAAGTAAAGTTGACACAAGCACATGTTATACACAGATCTGGACTGGCTGGTGGTGGTGGTGAGAGAGAGTGCGCATCTGACCTGCACCCCTATTTATATTGGGTCATTAGTCATGTGACCTAGCTTTCTTGTACCTGGCACCCCTTTGCTTGCAGAGTAATGTATAAGGTAGCTATCACATAGAAACCCTATTTCTGTGCAGTAGTACCTTTATTACCTTGCAACCACATTAATAATATTTATTATCTCTATATCATTATATGCACATACACCTTGCTTTTAGAATATTATTTAGCTACCCCAAAATTCCTAAATATTTTACAAGTTGCTGCCATCATAGCATTAAACCTGGAGATCTACGCATTTGCGGTGGATCCCGTCAAGCCATTAATGCTCAAGCCATTAATGCTCAGGTCCGGCTGGATCGTAGAATATGGCTGCTGCCATCATAGCATTAAGTGCAGAACCCGACGCATTTGCAATGGATCCTGCCCAAATGATAACACATAGGCACAACCAGAACGGCTGCTGCCATCATTGCATTAAAACTGGAAACCTGTATATATGCAGCGGACCCCATCAAACTATTAATGCTCAGGCCCGGCTGATGTGGCCAGCATAGAACGGCTGCTGCATTAGCTAATACAAAAGATCTGAAACTTTCAAATGCACATATCTCACTCCATATGGTTCACTCCTTTTTACATTCAATAATAACAAAACTTTTCCTTTTATATACAGTGTAACAGACAAATTTCAAATGGATGTGCACAAAACACATGTGTGTGCATCCTCACATACATTTAGACTGCCAAGGATATGCTTACTGATTGCATTTCTCATGTACATATTATTGCTCTCTTATTATTTACTGTTATGTTGGTCATCCATGTCTCATCCTCCCTCATACCATAAATAGTCCAATGGCAGATGCAATTTTAATTGAAAAATGTAAAGATTTCAAAATTTAAATTACCCAAATTGATTAATTATATTTATAGAATTGACCAAACAGCATTGACTATCCAACATGGAGGGGAGGGGCAACATCCACCTCATTTCCCTTCCCCTCTATAGCCCTGCACAGTAGGCCTACTTGGTTGGGGGAGGCTAATGAGATCACGAGATTGGTCTAATTGGTTAATGGCCTCCCTGCATAATGGGTGTTTCAAAGTGAGTGTCCAAAGGGGTGAGGATATAAATTCACTGGTTATTCTGTATATGCTGTGCCAAATCATTAGCTAATGCACCAATATCTAAGTTGGATATATAGGCTCAAATGTAAGTAGTTGTTTTAATTTTGATAAAATTATATTTCATCGGACCATGCACCTTTAATCAATAATAAAATAATGTGTTGATATTACATTTGCGAAGCTGGTAAATGGCTGAATCAGCAACCATATCCTAAGAAGGGGCGGGGCAACTTTCCGGCGACTGTGCGGAATATCTAAAGATATATTCATCACCTCAAAGAACGTCGAGAATCAACATGAGAATCATTGCTATATTTTATATTTTGACACACTATATTGTTAACCAGACCTACAGTAGACAAATGTGTAGCTAAAATTATTAGGTGTTTTTGTAACCCACGTCTCTGTTACTTTGATGGTCAGTTTTTCTCATTTTATTCTGTTGTCATTATTTATGAGCGCTCCGAGCGGTGAGAGAGGGCAGTCAGAATGCAATGCTCAATGTGCGCAAGTCTGGGTGGTCACACGCGTGTTGCCAGCATTTGGTTGGTTGGTTGTTGGAGTTTTACGTCCTGACAACATCTACGCTCATATCAAGACGGGTAATGACTTGTGACAGTGTGCACTCATGGCGACTTTATGGTGCTGCCCCACTGGGAAATCAGGCCCTTGGCACCATGATCCGATATTCCATTCAGTCACATTATCCTGACACTGAGCTAACCAGTCCGTGGCCTATCCTATTAATGCCGACCACTAGGCTAGGAAGCAGCAAGTATCAATGTTATAGGTCATTGGTGACCCGGAACCGAACTCCCGACCTTCCGCATGTAAGGCCTGCGCTGTACCGATTCGGCCACCACGCCCGGTGCCAACATTTGGCTTCACAAAAGGCCCTAGCTCCATATGTTGTCCTCCCCCGTACTTGTATATAATGACCATTGAACCCTGGCTCAGCCCCCCCCCCCTATTTATGTATAAAATTACCACTGAACCATGTCTATCCCCATACTTGTATATAATGATCACTGCCACCAGGGTCGAGAAGTAAAAAAAAACAAGGAACACGTAACACCAGACGGTATTACATGTTCAGCACGCTACGCTTCGCACTCTACACACTTTATAGTGTACATGTGTGTACACAATGACCACTGAACCATGTCCCTCCCCCATACCTACATACAAATCTTCACTGAACCCTGCCTTAC
Organism: Branchipolynoe longqiensis; assembly: GCA_030323885.1. Classification (NCBI taxonomy): domain Eukaryota; kingdom Metazoa; phylum Annelida; class Polychaeta; order Phyllodocida; family Polynoidae; genus Branchipolynoe; species Branchipolynoe longqiensis. The sequence continues at coordinate 99,569,942 of CM059188.1, read as the reverse complement.
CCCATCCCCACCCCCCATGTGTATATACAATGACCACTAAACCATATACCTCCCCCATACGTGTATACAATGATCACTGAACTTTATCTAACCCCCCCCCCCATATGTGTGTACGCCTACAATGACCACTGAACCATATCACTCCCCCATACTTATATACAATGATCAGTGAACCCTAGCTCACCCCCATGTGTGTATACAATGACCACTAAACCATGTACCCTCCCCCATACTTGTATTTAATGAGCCCCTTTATATTTTCCAAGATATCGGACTTCATCGTGAGATGCGGTGTTCGCGAAGGCTTAGCCAGAGTCGTAAACTACCTTGATGACTTCTGTCTCGTCGCTGGAACGCGGTCGGAGGTCCCGGGCGCTCAGAGAACCCTCATCCATATCCTGAGAAGACTGGGGTTTTTGTTAACTTCAAGAAGGTCAGTGGTGTCGAGACCAAGGTTAGATTCCTTGGCATATTTATAGATTCTGTATGCCTCGAGCTTAGCCTTCCTCCCAATAAATTAGAGAGAACATTGGAAATACTCCGCAAACTATGCGGGCGCAAGAAGGCCAGTAGAAAGGAGCTTGAGCGAGTGGGGGGGCTGCTCGCTCACTGTGCCAAGGTCGTCCGGGGCGGGCGGACCTTCTCTAGGCGGATCTATGATCTCATGTCTAAACTTAATCAACCGTTTCATAGAACGAGGCTAGGCAAGGGGGTTAGGGAAGACCTCGACTGGTGGTTGAATTTCGCCAATAGCTTTAATGGGAAGGCCAAGATTCTAGGCAAATTTGCCCCAGTTATATCCATTTACAGCGACTCTTCCAAGTGGGGCTTCGGTGCTCTGCATGGCAGTGACTGGACTGTCGGCTCATACTCTGACTCGACTGAGGACATCCTTGACAATTATGTCGGTCATCACCACTTCCGTCCTCCGGAGGATATCTGGACCGCCCACATCAACGTGCAGGAGATGTGGGCGGTCTACGCATCCTGCATCCGTTGGAGTGCGGGCTGGGTCAATAGCACTGTCATTTTTGTCACCGATAGCTCTGTTGTGCAGGCAGCTCTTAATACTGGCAGGTCTAGGAGTGCCAAAGTCATGCACTTCTTGTGTAGGATATTTTGGTTCTCTGTTAAATACAACTTTACCTTTAGTTCTGTTTTTATACGTAGTGCTGTTAACGTAGTATGTGATGCCTTAAGTAGACTGGGTGACAATGATAGTGCCGCTAGAATCAGGAGTGTCGATGGTGCCAGAATGCTCTGTTGCAGCGACACGTTTGACCGATCGCTCGTCTCTTTCAGGGATGGCAGCCCTGAGAGTCGAGCAGCAGCAGTACCAGCAGCAGGCCTACGGTCAGAACACAACAATAGCGAGGGCCACGCAGATCAAGAAATATTTAGGATATGCTGAACTTTTCCATTCTTCCAGGTCTCCCATACCATGCTCCGAGGAGCAGATGGCCCTATATGCCGCCTGGTTGGCGAGGGATCTCAAGTATGTATCGGTGATCAACTACCTCAGTGGCCTAAATTTGTTCCTTAAGCAAAACGGTGAAAGGCCTATAGACTATACCAACTTTGTCCTTTCTTCTACTCTTAAAGGTATACGGAGAGTTAAGGCGGATATACCTAGGCGTGCTATGCCTCTCCTTCCCCATATGCTTCGCAAGATCTTCGCTTTGTTAACCAATAGCCCCGGCCATGTCGCCTGGCGCGCAGCAGTCCTCTGCTCATTCCGAGGGCTGTTGCGTAAGTCCCAGGTCACCTGGTCCGATGCCTCTCTATTGAGATCGGACTTCCAGTTTTATGACTGGGGGCTGATTTTGACTGTTCGGCGCTCCAAGATGATTCAGTTTAACGAGAGGGTCCTCGAGATTCCGATATCTAGGTGTTGTGATACGGACATGTGTGCGGTTTATTGGACTGAGCGGCATTTCAGCCAGATTGCCGCTAACCCATCTCAGGTAGCCTTCCGCATTCCATGCGGCGTCGGGAGTTCCGACCCCTTCCCTTACTCGGCCTATCAGGAGACCCTAAAGATATTTTCGGCCAGGGCGGGGCTCGATGCCGCCTCCCTCTCTTCCCACTCACTCAGGAGGGGGGGTTGCACCTTCCTTTCCATGTGTGGAGCCACCATAGAGGAGCTGAAGGTCCGGGGCGACTGGGCGTCCGAAACTGTCTACTCATATCTTAAGACACCGCTCGGTACAAGGATTGTGAACGACATGAGCGCTATGTTCGAGTCAGGCTGGCGTTGGGTTGGGGGGGAGACGCTTAGGCGGCTCCTTGGCCTATATTTTGCTGCCCTGACGCAAATAAAGTCTCCTACCCATCACCTCCTCTTGTCTCTCTCCTTGCCGTAGCCCAACTTTATAGAGAGTATAATTTATTATACATATATATAAAAGGGGCGGAGCTCTCGCATGATTATCTATAATATTATCACGATTATTCCTCTGTTATTTCTACTACTATTATTGTCCAATCGCTGACTTGCCCGCATTTGCCCCGGTCCTTGCCTACCCCAGCGCCACCACCGGGGGGTTCTTGGCACTACTTGCCCGGGCAGTCAGTCTCTCTCCTGCCTTTGAAAAATTTGTCTTACCGTTAGCCTATATTTTGCTGCCCTGACGCAAATAAAGTCTCCTACCCATCACCTCCTCTTGTCTGTCTCCTTGCCGTAGCCCATCTTTATACAATGACCACTAAACCATGTACCCTCCCCCATACTTGTATATAATGACCACTGAACCATAGCTCACCCCAATGTGTGTATACAATGACCACTGAACCATATCCTTTCCCCATACCTGTATACAATGATCACTGAACCCTAGTTCACCCCTCCATGTGTGTATGCAATGGCCACTGAACCATGTCCCTCCCCCATACTTGTATACAATGATCACTTAGGCCTCGGTCACACACCGCCTCCCATGTGTTTATGCAATTACCATTGAACCATCTCCCTCTCCCATAATTATATACAATGATCACTGAACCCAAGTTCCCCCCTCCATGTGTGTATACAATGGCCACTGAACCATGTCCCTCCCCCATACTTGTGAAGTGGGTGAGACTGCTCGACCTCATTTTGCGCGGGCGCGCATTTTGCGAGGCAGGGTTCCCTGCTGTAAAGCGTTGCTTGGATACGTCGATTGTGACTATCCTAGCAACGATAGGAGGTCGGGCGTTCGGACCCAGACCCATCGGACGTGTTTTTGCATGCTCCGATGTTTTAGCCGATATTTAGGATTTTATTGTCGAAATTCCAAACTTATTTAACTTAATTATATGGGAGGGGATTTGACTTATAACATACATTCCACTGTTGAACTATATTTAAATCATAACATAGGTTTTATTGATCAATTCATTCTGTTAGTAAGAGGTAAGAATAAAATGGTGAGCTCCTAAGAAGTGACATGAACGTTCCTTGCATTCTTTACTGTCCTCCAGACTTATATTATTAACCGCTATGGTCAACTTCAGATTGCTATTTGGATTGCTCTATAATCTTATTTAATTAAGGGCCTTCTGCTCATGGTCTGTCAGGAGTCGAACTCTCCACCTCGGACATTGCTAGTCAAGGGTCAGGCTGGCAGGATGACAGACAACCGGCGGCAGGAGGCACAAGACATTCACATGGAAACAATTATTTATATTAACACGTAGGGTCGCCTTAAGCGGGGGTGGAATAGCCCGACGGTTAAACTGGTGCCGTGACCAGGATTGAAGGTCGATTCTGGTAGTTTCAATTTTATCAAGTAATGATTCAAAACTGTTTTTGAAGGAATTTAAGTAGAAACATATTTCTTGTGAAATACTGAAATTGTTGACCAGAGAGCTGGCTTGTCTCAAATCGAAAAAAATTACACAACGAGAAGGAAGTATGCGGTACCTCGCATTCCACGCCATATAGTCGTGGATCAAGCGGGGTCGCGATTACGCTTATTATTTGTTGCTACAGCCGCGAACCCTGGTAGTCTCTCCCACTTTTCCTTTCTTAGACGAACATCAGTTCCTGTTGTTCGTCTGGGGAGGCTGTGAAGTGGGTGAGACTGCTCGACCTCATTTTGCGCGGGGCGCGCATTTTTGCGAGGCAGGGTTCCCTGCTGTAAAGCGTTGCTTGGATACGTCGATTGTGACTATCCTAGCAACGATAGGAGGTCGGGCGTTCGGACCCAGACCCATCGGACGTGTTTTTGCATGCTCCGATGTTTTAGCCGATATTTAGGATTTTATTGTCGAAATTCCAAACTTATTTAACTTAATTATATGGGAGGGGATTTGACTTATAACATACATTCCACTGTTGAACTATATTTAAATCATAACATAGGTTTTATTGATCAATTCATTCTGTTAGTAAGAGGTAAGAATAAAATGGTGAGCTCCTAAGAAGTGACATGAACGTTCCTTGCATTCTTTACTGTCCTCCAGACTTATATTATTAACCGCTATGGTCAACTTCAGATTGCTATTTGGATTGCTCTATAATCTTATTTAATTAAGGGCCTTCTGCTCATGGTCTGTCAGGAGTCGAACTCTCCACCTCGGACATTGCTAGTCAAGGGTCAGGCTGGCAGGATGACAGACAACCGGCGGCAGGAGGCACAAGACATTCACATGGAAACAATTATTTATATTAACACGTAGGGTCGCCTTAAGCGGGGGTGGAATAGCCCGACGGTTAAACTTGTATACAATGATCACTTAGACCTCGGTCACACACCGCCTCCCATGTGTTTATGCAATTACCATTGAACCATCTCCCTCTCCCATACTTATATACAATGATCACTGAACCCTAGGTCCCCCCTCCATGTGTGTATACAATGGCCACTGAACCATGTCCCTCCCCCATACTTGTATACAATGATCACTTAGGCCTCGGTCACACACCGCCTCCCATGTGTTTATGCAATTACCATTGAACCATATCCCTCTCCCATACTTATATACAATGATCATTGAATCCTAGCTCACCCCCCATGTGTGTATACAATGACCACTGAACCATGTCCCTCCCCCATACTTGTATACAATGATCGCTTAGCCCTCGGTCACACACCGCCTCCCATGTGTTTATGCAATTACCATTGAACCATCTCCCTCTCCGATACTTATATAGAATGATCATTGAATCCTAGCTCACCCCCCATGTGTGTATACAATGACCACTGAACCATGTCCCTCCCCCATACTTGTATACAATGATCACTTAGCCCTCGGTCACACACCGCCTCCCATGTGTTTATGCAATTACCATTGAACCATATCCCTCTCCGATACTTATATAGAATGATCATTGAATCCTAGCTCACCCCCCATGTGTGTATACAATGACCACTGAACCATGTCCCTCCCCCATACTTGTATACAATGATCACTTAGCCCTCGGTCACACACCGCCTCCCATGTGTTTATGCAATTACCATTGAACCATATCCCTCTCCGATACTTATATAGAATGATCATTGAATCCTAGCTCACCCCCCATGTGTGTATACAATGACCACTGAACCATGAACCCTCCCCGATACTTGTATGCAATTCGTGAACTCGAGATAAGACATTTTTTTAAGAAAACTTAGTAAAATATTCAACGTGACATACTTCAGGAGACCGGTGTTGCGGTTTCCGAGGTACACCAGTTTGCCAGGGACACATCGCTTCAGCGCATGCGTCAACATCGAACAGCATCGTCACTAACCTTATAAATTTAATATAATGCCTTGAGTTTGACGGTACGCGCAGTGCAAAACGTTAGTTTTATTCAAAATTAATAGAAATCCAGAACCCCAACCATATAAATTTAATATAGTCTTTTTGGTAAACATGTTTTTTATATGTGTACCAAGCGATTTGTTTCTAAGTAGTGTAATTTGAGAGATATTTGACTTTTTCTGTATGAAGATTTGCTCACGCCATTGACAATGCATTTGAATGGATGTGTCCCTGGCAAACTGGTGTGCCGCGGAAACTGCAACACCGGATTCATATTAGTAAGTAAGACGCATATCATGATAGCGGTATGACAGCTACAAGAAACACTCGGCGAGCAAGGTTATGTGTAAAGATAACCGAGCTGTATACGACTGGTATCTGTACATATCAGGTCAAGGGTACATGAAGTACGACGTCTGAACACTTTGACTTCTGGATACTGAATCTTTATTCAGCGTCCTGCCAGGGCCCTGAACCGCCGCACCCTTTACCTCTGACGTCATCTCATTTACATAGTCCTTTGTTCTCCACTTGTGCATGAATGTCTTTTATGCATATATTACAATAATCACTTACTGAGTTACAGATTCTACTCAAGCTAAATACAGCATGTTAGCCAGTTTTGGTCGGTTCTACCCAGTTTAATTATCAAGTATCTATATCTCGAGAAAGGACATGACAGGCACGCTGATAACTAGTTGAGATTGCATCAGCATAATTTGTTTTCTTTTTGTGTACAGTTGTTGTATTTATATTGACCTTTCTCGTGCGATGTGTTTGCAAAGGCTACACGAGAGAGATTCTTAATTTCTTTACATATAATATCATATATAATGACGTTTTAATTTACATGTACATATTATATTCTACATTATATTTGTATATGTATATACTATATATAGTATATATTATTATATATTATATATATCATATATATTATACTTTTTTTTTTTTTGGTAAAGTATTTATTCATCTGAATATGACATTTGTCAGCGCCGGAGCACTGGTCTTCTGGCCATCTTACTATTGGAATTGACATTCTAATTAATCTAAGTTTGGTCAGTGCTGTATTAGTCACAGCACCAATCCTGCAGAATTAAGGGAGTGGCTCCTGCTGTATAATGTACAGCACCAGTCACTGCGGTTCATGCAAAAATGGGGAGCAGCACCGAGTAGAAGATGTATACTCGGGGCAACTCAAACAATCGTTTTGGGTTACATTTTTTCTCTTATAAAACAAGCTAAGTTTATAGTTGACAATACATTATATATTGTATATATTATATATATCATATATAAATGTGCCTACATCAAAAGGAGAAACAAGGCAGAGATGGGATGGACAATCTTTATTGCTTGTCTGGCTAGCAATTATATGCCTACCGGTTAAAGTTTGAAAGCTGGCCGAAGACTGACCAATATGGCGGCCCGGCGGCCAAACCCGCCGTTTCGGCACGACTGCAGGGCAGGCCCGGGCTAATACATAAGGCATTGATTGGACAATATTGGAATAATTAATATTACAGAACGATAATAATAATAAGTACTTTAACTCTGGCATTTATATACGCATAATATATTATACTCCTTTTATTATATTATACATGACATATATATGTGCATATGTGTGTCCTCGTGTGTGCATCAACCAAAGGGTTGGTTGGTTCAATGTCAGGATAATGGGAATAAGTGGGATGTTGTGACATGATGCCAGTGAGATGGCACTATAAAGCCATCACAAGGGTGCACTGTCATAAGTCAGTACTCGTCCTGATATGAAGTCAGATATTAAGACGAAAAACCCCAATAACTCGTTCATATAGAGCGGAATACATACGGGTCACTCTCCTGAAAACTGGCCAGAAGTGTCACATGGAGAGTTAAAATTTAATATTTGAATTTTTTACATTTTCTGGTTGCAAATGAAAACTGAAAATCTCCCCTTTACATCTATGTAAAATATAAATTGATGAGATAAAAAATAACGGCATAGTCCATGATTAAGGTATGTCATATGGCGGTATAACATGTGTTGCTCAGACGTAACATATGCTTAGGACACCACACAGTCTGCTCAATAAAAAATCTAAGCAGAATTAAATAATTTCATATTGAGAAGCATATTAATCATGACATAATATACAGAAACATGTAGTGCTTATATGGATTTAAAAAAAAGTAATTCCCAGCCATGCTTTATTCACTGAATAAGGATCCAACCATGTCCCATGTCATTGTAAAGTCGTCGGCTGGCAGCTGTACTTGTGTAGGCAGGCTAATAGGAAATCAATACAGGCAAGGATAAGAAAGGCAGAGTATAGAGTGAAAGTAAAGTAAGTGAGAGCTTGCACCCTCAGGTTTATTATTATATAGTGGTTTCTGGACCTGACATGGCATATCACCTGACCATGCTCTTCAATGAACAGTAAGCATGTCTAGGTCCACCAATCAACAGTAAGCATTCTTATGTCACTATGGCAACTGTGATCTACCCACCACCACCATGCCTTGTGGCTGCTTTTGGCCTCACCTGCCCTGTTGTGTCCATGCGTGTGGTGATCCGTGACTAACAGTTGGGGGGAGGGGCGGGGGGTTGTGAGTAGAGCGCTTGAGCTCCTTCCATACTAACAGTAGTGCCCCATCTATCTCCATCTATCTCCCACATAATAAACCTATCATTTGAAAATGCTACTGTTCCTGAGAATCTCAAACTTGCAAAAGTAATACCCATCCATAAGGAAAATGAGAAATACCTAGTTGATAACTACAGGCCAATCAGCCTACTCAGTACCCTAAACAAATTAATGGAAAAACTAATGTACAAAAGAGTTTACCAATTTCTTAACAAATACAAAATATTTTACAAATACCAATTTGGATTTAGAGAGAATCACTCAGCAATAATTCAGAACACGACACGAGACTACTAGTGTGGTAAATTTATTACTCTAGACAAGAGAATACATAGGCAAAAGTCAATAGGAGTTCAATTCAATAGGTAAGGTCAGTCTCTGGAAGAACCGGGCACTCAACCACATGCGATCTGAAAGTAGGGTCGGGTGGGGTGGTGAGAAAAGGCGGGAGGAGGTCTCAGGTCGGCGTCTGGAGGTGAAGTGCCTTCTGGAGAAGCGGGTGGGCAGAAGTGACATCACAGGGGAGGGCCAGGTACAAGCGGGCTACCAGCGGCCGAAGAGGGCGCCACCTGGAGTCGCCTCCGGGCCCCTGTTGTTAAAATGGGGAACTAAGGTGTAGTGGGGAAGGGGGGGAAGAAAGGGGGGTGGGGAAAGGGAGGAGTCCCGTGTCGATTCCAAATTACCCATGTTGCCTCTGCAACATGACCAATTCAGAACCCGACAAGAGATGACTAGTGGGGTAAATTTATTAATCTAGACAAGAGAATACATAGGCAAAAGTCAATGAATTCAATTCAATAGGTAAGGTCAGTCTCTGGAAGAACCGGGCACTCAACCAAATAAGTTGGAGAGTGCACGGTTCGCGCCTGAGAAGGCAGTGGCCTCCACGTAGGCGTGGATGGCGGTGGAGCGGCAGCCACCGAGGTCCTTTTTGTCCTGCAATGGGGCGCCGGCCAGGGCGCACGCCTGTGCCGCCCCCCCCCCTCCTGAGACTATGTAACGTATAGTCGTCGGGTCGGTCATAGCCCGAGGCCTCAAGGTCCACTCGCAGTGCCAGTGTGAGGGCCCAGGCCGTTAGGGGTATGGTGTGGGCCGGGTCATTGGCTCGTCCGATGGTCAGGAGGTTGCCCTGTCGCAGGAGGGTGAAGTAGCCCAGCAACAAGGCAGAGGTCAGCACCTCGGCGGAGGGTCCCGCTGGTCGAAGGTATCGGACCACAGAGTGTAGTTGTTCGACCGTGAGGGGCGAGGCCTGGCGGACGAGGTGTGTGGACACGGCCACGGACACTAGGTAGGTATCGAAGCCGGTAATCTTGCCGGTGGTGAGACTCACCCAGGTCCGGGCCGTGCTTAGGTAGTTCATCATGGCGCCCGGGGACCTCAAGGTGGCAGTGAGGTGGACAAGGAAGGAGGCAATGTCGAACTGGTTCGGCCTGACAGGCCTATCGTAACCGTTGGCCCGGGCGTGCTCATGCTATGTTGTTGTCTGGATCTTCTTGTTTCTCCACGTCCCTCTGGTGAGTCCCGCCCTGAAGAGGCCCCGCACATCGAGGTGGTGTCCGAGTAGGCCTGGGGAGAGAGAGGCAAAGTTACGATCTCCCCAGCCTAGTTGGCATATACAGAGTCTTCATGTCGAACCCTGACGCGCATCAGGTCCATATCCTCGACGAACCGGTCCGCTCGATGGCAGCCGTGATCGTCGAAGTGTGCTCTGCTAAGGGCATCAGCAAAGGTAAATTCTGCTCCGGTTTTGTGGAGGACCCGGACCTCACAACTGTTCAGGGCAGCAAACATCCAGAGCGCCCTGGCGCATGCACACAGGACCGGGTCCCTGCCGGCACAGGAGTCGAGGACCACCTGGGTCGCCTGGTTGTCGGTATTGACGACTATTACGTAGTCTTGGGGGTTAGGTGGGGTAAGGGCATGGAGGGCGACTATGAGGTTTATGGCCTCGAGCTGGTTGAAGTGATGCCCGCTGTCGAGAAAGTCTTGCTGGTAGGCCTCTGTCATATACCCCGATGGTGAGAAGGCGCCTCCGCCGAGGAGCCAGGAGTCGCACTCGATCACCCACTCGTGACTGGTGGGTGGGCGAAGGAGGACGACTCCATTTGCGGCCTCGGCATACTGGATGAACCAGGCGATGTCAGCCAGCATCTCGTGACAGGTGCATCTCTGAGTAGGCCGAGGATGCTATTCATATACCTCCGGGCGGGTCGAACGCACTTCGCAATATGTTGGAGGCATCCGACGAGTCGCTGGAGGTCCTTCCTGGAGGCTCTGGATCCAGGGATGCAGGTGGCGCACTCTTGTACCACCTCGCCCAGCTTCGCCTGGGGTATCCTCACCGTCATGTCGTCTGTATCGACGGTGAACCTGAGCCACTTGATGTTCCTCGTCGGGGGGACGCACTTGGAGGGGGACAAGGCAAGGCCAAGGTCATTGGCGAGCTAAACCGCGTCCAGGTATGCCTTCACCGCGTCCTCCTCCATGGCCGCCACCCCTATGAAGTCATCGAGGTAGCACAGGACGAAGTGGTCGTTGCGCCGCAGGAGATAAACTACAGCATTGGTCGTTCATGCAGAGGCCATGGCAGAGGTCCTGCAGCCGAAGGGGGATGCGATGTCAAAGTAAGTTTGGCCGTCAAGGGTGATGCCCAGAAGAGGGACAGACAGCAGCATGTCCGCAGCTGCCTGTAGGCCCTAACCAAGTCTATGGTCCAAATGTAGGCGCCCCGTCCGAGGCTGGTGACCTCGTCGGTGAGGTCGACAATGCTGGGGAGTGTGTATGCCACTGGTCTTCCTTGCGAATGCCGGCGTTCACGCTGGCGCCCCTTGGATAGCTCAGGTCGACCATGACCCGCCGCTCGTCAGTGTTCTTCTTGGGGCCGGTTATCATCGGGCTGGTCTGGTCCCAGGCGGTGGGGGTTGGGGTGGGGGCGTCGGCGGGGCTGGTGAGACCAGGTCTGTGTGGTGGGGTAGGAAGTCTATGGGTGACGGATGAGAGTCAGGTGCGGGGTTGGTGTGGGGGGGAGGGGGTCGCGGCCGTTGTGAGTTCCCACGCTCGTTCGGCGGGGTCGGCATGGCTGGTGGGTGGTCGGTTCACAGAGAGTCGTTTGTCGGTGCCGGCGGCGGGACCTGGGGGGGTTCCAGTCGGGGCTGGTCCGTGGTGATGTAGTCAAGTCCGTTGGAGGGGCAGGCGTCTGTGTTGGTGCCGGATTTATGGGCATAGGCATCGGCGGCCTCTCTGGAGGGGGCGAGGAGGTGTCGGGTAGGCTGCGGTCTGCGGTGTCGCATGTCCCAAGTTCATAGGTGGTGCCGCACACGTGTCAGGGGTGGTGGGAGGAGGTGGGGGGGGGGATGTCCGGTGTGGTGAGCAGCTCGCATGGTGAGCTGTGTGTGCGTGTGTCTGGGTCGACCGTTGGGGCCGCATCAGTGGAGTTTTGGCAGGAGTGTCTGGCGTCCATTGGTGGTGCGTCGCGTCCCCACGTGGCGGGGTTTTGGTGGGAACGTTCGGGGGAGGTTGGTGCCGCGCCTCGTCCTCAGGTGGGGGGGGGGGGGGGTTTTCTCATGTGAGTCTCGGGTGTGGTCAGCTGGCGGTGTTCTGTCGCGGGTGCCCTGCTGGGCGGTGTATTTGTCTGTCCACGTGGCAGGGGCGTTTTGTCTCCAGCATGTAGCTGAGCGAAGTGTCATGGCCACTATGCTGGTTGTCTCTGTGGGGTCATGTGTGGTCGTTTAGTCTGCCTCGCCCTGGCCGTTTAGCGAAAATCCGCCTTATTACTGTCTTCATTGTCTGCTGCCGCCGCCGCCTTCTTGTCTAGCTGGTGCTTCTTATTATTAGTCCTGCTCTTTGTGGGGATTTGCCTTCCTATACTTGTTTGCGCACCAGGCGCACACGCGCGCAAAGTGGTCACCACCCGCTCTGTAGAATCTGGAGAACCCGCAATCGGTTCCCCAGTTCCACCTGAGAAAGGGGCACCCATCTGTCTCACCCAGACGTAGGGTGCGCTGGACGACTGAGCCTGCTGGTCGTCGGTGCGGGTGGCGGCGTATGGGCGATAATAGTCTGTCTTGGCCGACCGTTTCTCCTCCTCCCCCGAATCCCTGAGAGGCAGGCTCCTCGCTGGAGGTCCTTTATAGACTGGGTGTCCCGCCAGCCCCTGGATAGTCGTCTGTCGTCGATTATTGAAAAGACCTGACCAGGCCAGGCAATTGTCCCATTGCCATTCGGAGGCCATTTCAAATATCTCGTCCTGGTGCGCCAGAATCAGTTTGATCCATGAGTGGGGCACTTTTGGGTCCTTCCGCATGCAGGAGAGTGCGGCGAAATATTTGTGCCAGTTACTCTCCCCGAGACCCACCTTTCCCTTCCTTTCATCCCTGATTACGTAGGTATGGGGAATAAGGGGCCTCCTACCTCTCTTGTTGGTCCTGGAGTCGTAGTTTGAGTCTACGATTGCTTCGACAATCTCCCGGTTCCACGCGTCGTCTTCGCTGGAGGACGACACGAGTCTGTGGCATGGTTCCCTGCTCCTCCGGTGTCTGCCCCGCTCGTCTGATGTCGATCGGTTGTGGTGGGTTCGGTCAGTCCGTGCCTTGCTTCTGCACGTGTCACTGCAGACCAGACGAGGGGAGCGGCCATGTGGCATTTTGGGCGATCTTGGTGAGTCTTGGTCAGTTTGTCCCCTCCGTTTCGTGGCTGACCTGTCTGCAGAGGAGTTGCTCGCACATCATATGCGTTTTGAAGATTCCAAGGCTTCAAGTAGTTCGCTCATGGTTTTAGCGAATTGTGACTGTTGGTTTATCGAGTCGGCCACGGACTGTCTGAGGAGGGAGATCTGCGCCACAGTGGACCCGTCGTAACTACTCGGGTCAGCTTGTTTGGTCTGGGTCGCCGGCTTCTTAACCACCGCAGAGCGGGGGCGGCCATGCTGTCGGGCAGCCACCGCATTGTTGGGTGTAGCGGAGTCTTGTGCAGCGGTAGCGGTTGCGGCTTCTGCGGAGGCCACCGCATGTCATGTAAATTTTGTCTGAGGCATCGTGATGTGTGGAGGGTGGCCTGTCTGTAGGTGAGAAAAGGCGGGAGGAGGTCTCGGGTCAGCGTCTGGAGGTGAAGCGCCGTCTGGAGAGGCGGGTGGGCGAAAGTGACGTCACAGGGGCGGGCCGGGCACAAGCGGGCTACCAGCGACCGAAGGGGGCGCTACCTGGAGTCACCTCCGGGCCCCTATAGTTAAAAGGGGGAAGGAACTAAGGTGTAGTGGCTCTGGCTGAAATCTTAGACAATATACTACAAGACCTTAAAAATGGGAAACATGTTGTAGGAGTCTACTTAGACCTGAGCAAAGCATTTGATACCATAGACCATGACATCTTACTCTCAAAACTTAGGCACAACGGAATTCGAGGCCAGGGACTTAAATGGTTTGAGAGTTAGCTAAGCAATAGAAAGCAATTTACATACATAAACGGAAAACAATCCAAGCTAAACTCAATCAGTCATGGTGTTCCCCAAGGTTCTGTCCTGGGACCTCTCCTATTTTTGATCTACAATAATGATATAGTCAACTGTACAAAACAAGATGTCAAAACAAGGTTATTTGCAGATGATACCAATGGCTTCCTAACCTCAAATTCATCCAAACAACTAAAACATTCAATCAAAACATTCCTTTCAGATATATTTACATGGTGCAATAATAACAAATTAATAGTAAACTTGAACAAAACATACTACACAATATTTAAAAGCAGAAGTACAACCATTCCTGAATACCTAAACAACATAAAGATAAACAATAACACAATAAAGAGAGTCCCTTCTGTGAAATACCTAGGATGAACATATTGATAACTTAAATAATTCAATCATTAAAACAGCTAACTCATTAAAAATAATCAGACGATGGGTACATGAGTAAAATAAAATATTACTATACTATGCATATGTTTACTCAACCCTAAAAAAGGTATAGACACAACAAAACAGAGCCTTGAAAATACTGTAGAGCAAAGCCTATCTCACCCCAACTAAATCACGTCATAAAGACCTGGACTTACTTATGGTAACTGACATTTAACAAACATGCATTGCAAAATTTGTTTACAAGCAAAAGAATGGTCTCCTCCCTGAAATAATCTCTTCAAAGAAAACAATCAGGTCCATTCCCATAACACACGACAGATAAATAACATACATCACAAACAGACTAGAAACAAATATGGCAAAATAACAACTGAAAACCAAGGAACCAATATCTGGGACTCAATACCAGTAGAGATTAGAAACCTTAAAACTGTAATGGCCCACGGCCCTCCGACTCTCTCACTCACACGGAAGAACACCAAGATTCAATTCAGTGTACGCTTCACCCTTGGTTTATTGAAACATCTGCTCTCCGCGGCGTCAGTAGTTGTCTGACCCGCCCCCTGACTCGCCAGATCCCACATCGACTCTATAGGTGTGTGTGTGGGGGGGGGGGGGGGGGGGGGGTCAGCCACACGCAGTAGAGGTCAGCCCAGTTGGGGTCTGACCGGTGGCTACCCGTGCCGCCACCTGGCGCAGTGCGTTGGTACTGCGCTGGTGCACGGCGTAGTCTCCGCTGCTACCGCGTGGTAGTAGAGCTCATGTTCAGACTACTACACTGCCCCCCCTAGAGTCTCACCGGTTGCAAAGTGCAAACCGATGAGAATCGAGAAATGATAGAAGTCAACATGAGAACCAACTTGAAAGGGAGAGAAGCCTTACAAAGCTATGTATCCTTATGCGCAATTCCTAGACCTGCCTGCAGCGAATAGCGATATAAATCTAGCTAGCTGCAAGGCAAACATGTCATCAATCTAGGTGAAGAAAGAGTCTTTAAATGCGTCGCACAAAAACGACCTCTCCCAGCCTCTATGTAGTTAGTGTATAGAATGTTTTTCGCTGGGAGAGAGTTCATACCCCACAAGTGGAACCCCCTCGACAGAAGGAAGCAGGGAACTGCTCAGTCCGCCCCCCACCGCCCTCCATCCCAGGAGAACCGTTAGCGGGGCGCTCTTCCTTCTGCGCGGAGCGGCTCCTCTTCGAGCTTCCTCAGTCCATCCTTCCTGCGCCCGCGTCGCCTGGCCAGTAGATCACAGACGGTATTACACCGCAGACACGTCAAGCAGTCGCACCCAGGACCTGCCACGCCCGGTGACCTGCTCCGGTGCAGAGTGCATGAAAGTAGAAGGGCGGTGTTACTTATAACAATTGAGAAAGTCTCCGCAGATACAACGTTCGGTATGCAATACATTTCATAAGAAGCACTGGGTGCCAGCAAGAACCCGGCCTCCTACAAAGTAAATTACACCCATGTGCATCCTCAACTGATCAAACAGGAGCCGATGCACACGCCGTCTTTCATGTTCTGCCAGAAGCGCTTACTATAGCAGTAATTTCAAATTAAAGAATGCAGTTTTAAAACAAGAGCCAGGGCGACACTGCATAGGAAAATCTTTTAGTGTGAAATGTACAGTGTCAACCCACCAACTCCCACACCATTGACCACCTCGTTCCACTGAGATAAATTTAGATGATAATGTTTCCTAATAGTGTGGAAAAAGGAAGTCAAAACGGGGTGAAAGTTGAGGAATATAAGAAAATAATTAAATGTATATAATAAAAATTATTTCCGACTCCTACTGCAGAAAAATACGCAGAACACAAGAAGCTAGGTCCTCCAATCGGGAGAAACTAAGCTCTTCACCACAACATATCATATCAACAATCGCACTGCAAAGAAAAAGAATCATATTTAGATTAAAGCAGTACGATATGCTAATTACATCGTGGCTATCAATGTAAAAAAAAACATTAAATATATATATCATATTCACAAACATGCATATATACAAGGCGGTATCCACCCCCATCAGGGAGATGAACTATCAAAAAATTCTTTATTCATTATCAAAGTATATCTATATATATTAATAAAAAAACTAAAAATTAATCACCGCCACAGGGGTGCTGGTCTTTCAATTACCCCTGCGTGACACCCAAAATCCCTCGGACAGGGCATGCACTGACTACCTGCACGAGCAGTCATTCACTGCTAGCCTTAACTGCCACCTGTCATCTGATTGTCACGTTCAATCCAGAATCCCTCGGACGAGAGCGAGAGCAACAGCTAACCGCTTTACCAGTCCACCGTCGCTCATCACCCCGTCACCCGTCATCTGAATTTTCCGACGAGACGTCCAAAATCCCTCGCACAGGAGGGAGCAACGCATAACTGCGCGAGCAGCTAGTCATCGCTCACCTTCCCGCCACTCGTCATCTGAACATCCCCGTCTCCATCAAGGGGGGCACTCGCTGCACGGCTAAGCAGGGTCCGATGCGCCGTAGCAGCAGCAGACACCAAACTAGCCGGCAGCCCGTGCAGCCGATCCTTAATGCTGAAGCTAGTTAGATCTAAGGATCTTATACCCCTGTCACACTACGACGTAACGAGCCAACGTGAGCCTAACGTGATGATTTTTCGTCATTACGTTGCCGTATGTTGGGTTACGTTATGATGACGTCATAATGACGTTAGAGTGACGTCGAGCTACGTCATGTTACGTCGTGTTACGTCGGCAACGCGTCGAGGTTTTGAACCTGTTCAAAACTTTCGACGTATCTCGACGTGAAGCCGTTACGTCGGGATGACGTGACAATGACGTTAGGTAGACGTTCCGCGATCGTTATAGCAGCGTAAATGGACGTTAGAGTCACGTTATGTCACGTCAGACCGACGGCCCGGGTGGGAGCAACGTGTGGGCAGCGTTTTGCACGTTACGGTCACGTGTCACGTTACGGTCACGTTACGGTCACGTTACGGTCACGTTACGGTCATGTTACGGTCATGTTACGGTCACGTTACGGTCACGTTACGGTCGCGTTACGGTCACGTTACGTTCACGTCACACCCGTTACGGCGACGTTACGCTCACGTTATACTAAGTCAAAAACCAATGACGTTACAATTTGATACTTTTGCTTCCTAGCCGGCGCTCGGGCACTCTTGGACGGGCAAGGCTGGTGAGCTCAGTGTCCGGATAATGCCCTGAGTCGGATATCAGCGGTCCCATGGTGCCGGCGGCTTCTGAAGTCTCGGCGGAAAGCGGCATGAAAGGTCATATCTATATCGTTAATGACCTCAGCCTGCCGAGCCCTCTGCTCGCGCGATGCCTCCAACTTGCGTTCGACAATCTTCTTGTCCTCGACCACACAGTCAAAGTCTGCACCGCGCCTACCCTCAGCCTGGCGTACCAGAGTATCCTGAGTCTGCGCCACAACCGCGTCAAAGCCCTCAATGAAGGCTTTGACCAGGCCGTTGACCGACTCAGTGATCTTCGACGTCACGTCCAAACGATTCGCCTCGCAGAGACGCTGCGTTATGCCGTCCAGCGCGAGTACAATACCGTGGTCAGCTACCGGGGGCATCGCTACCACCGGCCCGCACGACCACAGGACTCGCAGCAGGACAGGCAACCACCGCAGCAGTCCCTACCGGCTCCATCACCTGGCTCCCTGACGCCGTCAGCTGAGAGGCGGATCCCGCAGCGGCCGTCACCCGACGCCGCGGAACCTGACCCAATGACACCGGCTGAGACACCGATGCCACCTGGATTGTCGCCGCCGGAACCGGACCACGTGCCACCACCGCACTCAACGTGTCGGGTGGCTGCACTGCTGCCAACTTCCAGCGCTTGCGACGCCGCCCTTTCCCACTCTCCTCCACTCCAGCCCCGGCTGTGACTGGCAACTCAGGCCAATCCTTCACGCCCTGAGCTGACGATGGAGGTGGCGGCGGTGGAGGTGGAGGTGGAGAGGCCGACCTGTCTGACCCCTGATTCCGCTCCAAATTGATAGCAGACCTACCATGGAGCGACACCAGAGACGAGGTGCGCTTCCCTCTCCCCTTACCCCGGCCGACCTTAGGTTGCCGCCCAGAGTCTGCTGCGCCACCTACCGCGCCCGGCCGCAGTACCTCCCTCTTCCGAGACACTGCCCCACGACCTCTTCCCCGTCTCGCCGAAGATGCCCCGCGACCGGTTATAAACCGTTCGCGACGCAGCTCCGCCGACCCTCTGTCATAGAGGTGCAAGGCGATCAACCTGTGCTGCCGTGGCAACGCAAGCGTCTCCTTGCCTAGGTAGAAGTCTGGGCGCTGCTTATTTGTGAAGGTCACTGCGCGCCGTGACTTGGAGTCAGGATTCCACTGAATCTCACTGAGCCCCGCCACTAAGTCGTCCATCACCCGACCGTGGCCCTCCATGAGGTGCGTGATCATCACACTGCGGCGCCTCGTTGCGAAGTATTGTCCAGTCGTTTTAAATGAAGGACACCCCTCACAACCCGTCACCGCGTTGAATGGACGCACACATCTCCATAGAGGCGCGGTGTGCAGATGCTCCTCACAAATGTGACGAGCCAAATGCGACCACCGCAGGAACAGCTTGGGGAATCGCCTATTTCCGACTCGGTGCACCTCACAGAACAGGCAAGCCTGTCCCGGACGGAACACCCTTCGAACATAGCCGAGACACGCCAGTTCCTGTTTCGTGTAGCCCTCCCGCTCCGCTGGAAAAGATAGCGAGCGGAACAACAAGTTCACCCACTGGCTATACCACCTCAGCGGAGTGACCGGCTCACTCTCGGGCTCTGCCCAGCCTTCATCGTCGGAGACCTCATACTCCCCGTCGACATCATAAGGCCGGACGATCTGCCTATACCCCCTCTGCCACATCGTATAGTCCCTCAGACTACGTGGCTCGTCGAACGGGTCGTGCCAAAGCCGCGACAGAGACGACTCCGTCAAGCCCGCCACGTTCCCAGAAAGGAAACGCGCAAGCTTAACGGGCCCCCCCTACGCGACCGGACAATCCACTCGGACGATGGAAGCGGGTCCTCGGCGATCTCATACCCGAGTTCAACCCCAAACTGACCGTGGCTCCGCCAACAAGCGATCATGGACGCTACTCGCCCAGTCGCAGTACCAGTCACTCCTCCCGATGCCACAGGTTGTCCCGATGGAACAACCCCGGCAGCAGAGGCGACTCGACCCCGACGAGCATTCACGACCCGACCCACCCGAGGCTGGAGTCACAACGACGTCCAGGTCTATCGGTACGTCCCGCAGCGATCCATCGCTATTCCGATAGCGATAATCCTGCGATCCGTACGACACTTTAGGCGACACCTCCGCCTTCTTCTCCACAGGTCGAGAACTAGTGTCTCGCAGCACGGAAGCCTTTGCTTTCCGCACCGCAGTCCTCACCTGCGCCTCCGATAGGGCTCCGGTACCTGTGGAAGGGGCAGGAGGCCTTGGCTGCTCACCGCCCACAACCGGGGTAGATAACACCGGGTCTACGTCCATCACACCCCCAGAACCTCCCCCTGCTATCCGCCTGCTGTCATGAGGAGCCAGAACCAGCTGCCCAGAGGCGCTAGTCCCTACTACCCCAGAGCTCACGGGCGTATCCGCAAGAGGTCGGCCAGCAACCGCGGCTGGCGGTACCATCTGGCGTGAACCAGACGAACCACCGCCGAGAGACTGGGCCACCCCCCCCATCAGCTGGGCTAAGGGAGAATGGATCCGTTCGGGATGAACACGCTGACCCGACTGTCATCGCCTGATCGGCCTGCCACGCTCGAAAGCGTGCCAGCTCGTCAGAACTAACCGTCGTCCGATCAGCCACTACCCTAGAGGACACGCGCTGCGGTGTCAACAGCACCTCAGGAGAGCGCAGCGACAGGCCAGCAACCCCTAATGGAGAAACTGACCCGACATCCGCACCTCTCCGAGGACCTCTGGACACCGTCAACACGGGCGACAGCAGCGGGCTAGACACCGATGGAGACATTGCTAAGGCAACCGTCCCACCGCCTAAAGGTCTAATCGTGCCTAAACACGATATATCCCCGCTGTCGCTACCCTCAACCTCTGCAAAGAGACGATCGAGAGAAGTGTCAGCCTCGGCATCCCGTAAAGGGGAGCCGGGCGAAGCTAACTCATCGTCGGCCATGATAGAAACACGACGAACTGCGCAGGCAGCTCAGCCGTGTCTCCCTCACCACCGACGATCGCCGCACACGCTGTGTCCGGCCTGTGCGCCTAAACGCACAGACAAACACAGACGTGGCCGGCCTTGCAACACTCTATGTACAAATGGACAACTTAAACACAATACAGAGTATGCGTGAGATGGGCAAGTGTAAAGGAACAAAAACACCCACCTCGTCCGCCGGCAGCCGGTAGAGTGACTAACTCCACGTGCTCCCTCGCAGTACTGCAGAGTCCAGCCGACGAACCAACCAGAGAGCGCTTACCTCACTCGCGAAACACCAGGTTCGCCACCGGTACACCCCGCGTGACCCACATAGGAACCAATCAAACCACCCGACGGCGGCACTCCCCCGGCCCCCGCAGTACCGCTGACGTCACCGCACCACGTGGCCCCGGAGAATCCCCCCCGCATAATATACGAGTGACCCAGTTAGCTCTACCACGCGGCCCGCCCGCCAGTCATCGCACAATACCGAGCCACCCCTGGCAACAGGCCCCCGCCACCTACGCAGTGCCCAACAACAACAAACCGCACTGCGCAGTGTCAACAACCCCTCGCCCGGTTACACGCACATGCTAAAGTGGCTCCGATACGCCCGACCGAACAGTATAACCAGTTACGAACCCATGCATGCAGCACACATAAACACTCCCCGCGGCACCTATAGCCAATACGCAGTACGCCCCGTCAACTAAACCACGCGTTAGGCAAGAAATAGCAGATAATCAACACACGTCTTAGGCAGAGGCATTACGCAGAACAGTAGTAACTGACTACTACAAAACTATGAAAAACTTCTGTAAAAACTAAAGATAAGCTATCTCAATGCATACTAAATCGATTACCAGTAAAGAATACATATAATAGGACATAGTTGTCATTAAAGCTGCATAGTCCGATGAAGCATCACATTTTCAAAACAAAAACAAGTATCTCAATTTGATTCTACATATCTAACTTAACTACTGGTGCACTTCTTAAACATTTGTCACCCCAAAGAAGGGAATACTGAGGCAATTTAATAGAACCTATTACTGCAGAAACCTATGGTGTCAGAGTTTTGGTAAGCTGGCCAAAACTAATTTTGCTTGTTTGCACTTCAAATATCTCAAAAGTTAAATATTTAAAATGAAAGTTACTTCAAGTGAAAGTACGGTAGATTATAATGATCATCCTAATATGTTTATCTCAGAAAATGACAGAAACTCAAAACCCATCGGATTATGCAACTTCAACTAGTCCCATAATTTAAAATATCAAGTGGCTATGGCAAAGAACATAAAATTTACCCCTATTAACATACATGCAAAATAACTACTGATACTGCATGTAAGTACATGAATCCATGACACAATATACATATAATATTCCTATCATTACTCTGTTTTTACTAACTGTGAAGAGACGCATCAGTATCTCACCATAGTCATTAGTTAAAAATGTAGCTTAAGTTTAATCATTTGTTATTGTCATCACTCGTTCATTCACATCATGGATAAGCATCGCTTTTCTGGGATCCTTTCTGTCTGTAAGGAATTTGTATGCATCTATTGTATCGCCTCAGTTTATTGTAAACATATCTTGCAGAGAGTTAAAATAAAAGAATTGAATTGAATTGAGTTAGTTTCAGGTCTGAGTGGTAGGGCTTCTCTTAAAGACCAGATGCGAACCCTGGCCGAGTCAAACCAATGACTTAAAAATTGATACTTGTCACTACTAGGGGCTGTCACATTACGGCGTATGGCGGGAGCGTATTGAAAACCTACGTACGCCATCGGGTGCCACTTTCGGGTGTGTTTGAGCGTATGAGGAGCGTATGAAGAGCGTATGCGTAGCGTATGCGTAGCGTATGGGAGCGTTGCTGTGACATTTTTTTGACAGTATGGGCCATACGCCCTCATAGGTCGCGTTTTTTTGAGCATGCACAAAAAAAATTTGGACGGACGGATTTATGAAAGCGTATGGCGGCGTATGCATCATAAGGCTTCACATACGCCGGCATGTTGCGGCACTGGCGGCGTATGCGTAGCGTATGCGTAGCGTATGCGGCGTATGGCGACGTATATGACGTAAGCCGCTACGCCGCCATACGCTCCCGCCATACGCCGTAATGTGACAGGGCCTTTAGCCTGGTACTCTGCATTACTAGGATAGGGCAAGGAGCAGTGTAATGAGGAAGACCAATTGTCCACGATTGAAATTTCCCCTGCTTAATCAACTAATGTACCCAAAAAACAAAAACAGAAAAAAAGATGGTGCACCAATCCAGTTTTATATGAAGCCTCAGCTGACGCACAAGGGGTGAATCTCTCTCAAGATTCTGTTTTTGTCTCTCAATCTCTCGTCGTCTATGAGCCGTGTCCAGTGCAGCAGCAGCAACATCAAAGGGTCGGCAGCAGGCACCGACAAGCGGGCAGTGAATGAGGTGTGACTGTAGATAAAATATTCAGCCCTTACCCAGAGTAAGGGTGAATGATAACCTTGTTTAAAGTTGCAGAGTCCGATGGTTTTAAGTTTCTGTCATTTTCTGAGATTAATATATTAGGTTGATCATTATAATATTTACTTTAGTTTGAGGTAACTTTTATTTTAAATTGCTAACTTTTCAGATATTTGAAGTACAAACATGCAAATTAATTTTGGCAAGCATGCCAAAACTCTGACACCATAGGTACTATTCGATTGCCTCAATATTCCCTTCTATATAGTAACAAATGTTTAATAAGTGTACCAGTATTGAAGTTAGAAATGTATAATCAAATTT
Source organism: Branchipolynoe longqiensis (assembly GCA_030323885.1). Lineage (NCBI taxonomy): Eukaryota > Metazoa > Annelida > Polychaeta > Phyllodocida > Polynoidae > Branchipolynoe > Branchipolynoe longqiensis. The sequence continues at coordinate 99,546,747 of CM059188.1, read as the reverse complement.
AGATAATTGCTTTGGTTTTGAAAATTTGATGTTTTCATCACACTATGCAGTTTGAAATCTGAGCAAAAATGGCCTTAGTATGAAACAAGCTGCGGATGTCCTTGTTCCAGTGTGCAGTGTTTATCTATACTGGCATGGAGTTGCTAAACTCGGAGAGAATGCAAACAAAAATCCAGATGGTGGTGTTTGGATGTTCTCGATTCCACTTTTAAAGTCAATTAATCTACATGGTTGTTGTTATTTTCTGTCTTCTTTTTTTTTTCTTTAAAATAAAATCAATTCTGCACTTCAAAAGTAGCAGGCTATGATAGATAAGCATTTGAACAGTATATTTAGCATATTAGATTGCAATTTCATGTGGTCTTGTCCATAACCCGGCCTTCTGACACTTTTTCTATAGAATAGCTCAGCAGAACAAAGAACAGCAAAATGCTCTTTGAAGAAGATGAAATAAAGTCCAGATGGGAAGAATATGTAAATGAACTATACAATGATGACAGAGGGAACCCACCCACAATTGAAATAAAGTCCAGATGGGAAGAATATGTAAATGAACTATACAATGATGACAGAGGGAACCCACCCACAATTGAGAAAGAAGATGGAAATATTATATTAGTATCAGAGGTTGAGAAGGCTATCAATGATCTAAAGTCAGGTAAGGCTCCTGGAAGTGACCAGATAACATCAGAAATGATAAAAGGACTAGATGAAGTGGGGATTCAAATCATTCTTAGGCTAGTAAATGACATCTATGAGACTGGATTTATACCATTGAATATGAATGAATCCATATTTGTATGACTCCCAAAGAAGCTAAAACCAACATTGTGTACTGAGTACAGAACACTAAGCCTGATGAGTCATATGTTGAAGATGATCCTGAAAATAATTTTACTGAGAAACAGACAGAAAATTGAAGAACAAATCAGTAACATACAAAGTGGGTTTATCTGGAAAAGGTACACGTGAAGGGATTTTCAATATGTGAATGATTTGTGAACGTTATTGTGAAATGAACCGGGATGTTTATGCCTGCTTTATTGACTATGAGAAGGCCTTCGACCGAGTCAATCATGAACTGTTAATCAAATGTTTACAAGATATTGGTGTCAATGGCAAAGTCATTAAACTAATTGTGAACTTATACTAGACACAACATGCATTTATAAAAATGGAGCAGGGCCTATCGGATGAAGTTATGATTATACGAGGAGTTCGACAGGGGCGTGTATTGTCACCATGTCTATTTAACCTGTACACAGAGATGATTTTCAGACACATTGAAGATTGCAAGGGAGTGACCATAGGTGGCATGAACGTTAACAATCTTAGATATGCCGATGACAGTGTAATACTAGCAGACAGTGAGAAAAACCTACAAGATATAGTGAATAGAATTAATAAAGCTGGAATACTATTCAACATGAAGATGAATGCCAGGAAGACCAAAACAATGGTTCTAAGTAAAAAGACAGATAAACCAAATATCAATATAACCATAGATGGCACAAACATAGAACAAGTCTCCGAATTCATATATCTCGGACAAAAGATTACAAATGATGGGAGATGTGAGGAAGAAATTAAAAGAAGGATAACAATAGCCCGAACAACATTCTCCAAAATGTATAGAGTGTTAACATCAAGTAAGATATTAATACAAACAAGGAAACGTATTCTTCAGTGTTATGTGTGGTCTACTCTAATGTATGGGGCTGAGACATGGACATTCTCTAAGAAAATGTACAAACGTTTAGCAGCATTTGAGATGTGGACTTATCGAAGGATGATGAAAATATCATGGACAAAGAAGATCACCAATAAAGAAGTTCTCAGAAAAATTTAAAATAAGAAAAGCTTGTTTGCCACTATACAGACAAAGAAACTTATTTATTTTGGCCACATCATTCGTCAGAGTTCAATATACCGTACACTGTTGGAAGGGAAGGTGAATGGCAGCACAGGGAGAGGGAGACCAAGAACATCATGGTTTACAAATATTTCACAGTGGACAGGCTTGAATTATTAACAGTCTATCAGAACAGCACACCATCGGGACAAGTGGAGAACCATTGCATCCAACCCTCGACTAGAGGATGGAACTATTGATTGATTGATTGAGCTCAGCAGCCCTGTCATAGAGACAGTGCTGTGGGAGTAACTAGTGTGACTGGTGTGGATGTGTGTGGGCTGAGAGGGGGTTAGGCGAGGGGAGTGCGAGTGTATTGGAAGGAAACCGAGGGCTAGGTACGTGGGATTTATGTGTGCGTGAGGCAATGTGAACACCTGGCATCAAATAGGGGGAAGGGAGGGGGGGCTGGAGAGGGCTAGGGGGAGAGAGGTAAGTATCGTCTGTATCACTATCACTAAGGACTGTCCACCCCGTCCATGCTTCCCTTCTCTGTTAGTGTCTTGTTGTGCTGCTTGTGAAAGTACAATGTCTGAACACTTTGACTTCTGGATACTGAATGGTTTATTCCCATCCAGGGCTCACTGAACCGCCGGCTAAACTTTCCATGACGTCATCTCATTTACATACTCCTTTGTCTCACTCACTGTCTAGAACATCATGCATCTTATTAGCATATATTACCCACGTGTCTGGACGTCTATTACGCATATATCACATCCCCCCCTTAAAGTATTTCTGAAAGATGCAATGTTTTAAAATGACCATCACTATACATAAACATATCCAGTAAAATGAACATAACAATAAAGCATATATATGCATACTTAGCTTAAACCACAGGTTCTAGCGAATGTCTGAGCGCACTATGGCACTGAAGTCCTCTGATTGTCCGCCATCTTAGCCTCCACATTATATATTGTCATTGATTACAACACACACACCAAATGCAGCTGAAACACAACTTAATCCTATCATGCACATGTGTTTGTGTGTATACACTCAGCGTGACTGACTCACTACAGGTCTAACCTGCTCGCCGGCCTAATCACCCGACCTGACCTACTTAGATTAGCCACACTGTTTACATTTGGCAACGACGCTGACCTACTCTGCGTCTGCCCGACTGGTTCGGGCTGCACCCCCTCAGGCGCCCTTATAATTTGAACCCTATTCCTATACAACATATTACCCGTCTCGTTTAAAATCTGATATTCTCTCCCTGAGATACCCGTACGACCTAACATTACCCCCTTTTTCCATTCCCCTGCATGATTTTTGTACTTTATGTTATCCCCAACTTTCATAGGCTTGTGCGGCTTACCGCATTTCTTGTCATGAAACACTTTCTGGCTTTGTTGTCTTTTCGCTGTCTGCACTTTCTTCGGATTTTGTGTCTCGGGTATGAAATTTCTTCTGCCATCGGCAACCTTCCTCTCAGCCTTCTGCTCATGAGCAGCTGAGCGGGGGATGCATTCAAGACGGGCAATGGAGTGTTCCGATAGTTCAACAAAGCTAATTGAAAGTCTGTATTCATTTTTTCGCACTTCTTCAACATGTCTTTTACTGTTTGCACAAACCTTTCCACCTGGCCATTGCTTCGTGGATATTGCGGACTTGAATACACGGCTTCAAAACCATAGTGTTGTGCAAACTCCCTGTACTCATGGCTCTTAAATTGCGGACCATTGTCCGAAATGACCTGACTAGGAATACAGTGCCTCGCAAAATTATCCTTCATCGCCTCACTGACTGTGACAGACGACGTATCCCTCAACAATGTTACCTCTGGATACTTTGTGTAATAATCCAGTTATCAGGTATTTTTTATGGTTTAACTCAAACAAGTCTGCTCCTACTTTTTCATACGGCTGACAGGCTATCGGGTAGTTTATCAATGGCTCATTATGCAAACTTTCATGGTTGTTTTGGCAAGTGTAACACCGACTGACTTTTTCCTCAATTTGTTTGTTTATGTTAGGCCAGAACATGCAGTCTCGCACCAGCTGCTCGGATTTCGTTATGCCCAAGTGTGTTTCATGTAAGGCCTCAATCATTTCACCGCGGAGACCTGGAGAAACCACCACCCGATTGCCTTTCATGACCAGATTGTTTTCTACCGTTAACTCGTCTTTGTGTGGGATGTACTGTCTAAGACACGGCGGTGTCTGTATGCGTGTAGTGTCCCACCCATCCTCAATGTGCATGATTAACATGGACACATCTTTTTCATATTCTCTGACAATTTTACTTAACAAACTTGATGATTGCATGTCCACTGCGGCAATGCGGAATGTGTCATCGAACAGGCTACCATGACCTACATTAGCACTATGTGCTCTGGACAACGTGTCTGCAAGAAACATCAAAGAACCCTTCACATGACATAGTTGAATATTGTAGTTTTGCAAACGCATTCGCATTCTCTGCATTTTGGCCGAAAGTTTGTGAATCAGTTTCTGCATTATCGCCACCAGTGGCTTGTGGTCCATTTGAATTTGAACCTCCTTGCCAAAGATATAGTCATGAAACCTCTGGCATCCGAAACATATGGCAAGCATTTCTTTTTCGATAGTGGCATAGCAGAGATCTCGTCTCGTTTAATTTGAGATTTACCGACCTAGCTCGGTCCAACACGGCCTTGAGCCTCTCGTTGTGTTCCTCAACCGTTGACCCATATACCAAAATGTCATCTGTGACTATCCCGATACCGGGTAGATCGCCCATGACACGGTGCATTTCCTGAATAAAAATGTCACCGGCTGTTTTGATGCCAAAAGGCAGACGGGTGTACCTGTACCGGCCCCACGGAGTGTTAAACGTGCACAGGCACAAACTTTCTTCATCTAAATCTATCTGCCAATACCCTGTCATTGCATCGAAAACTGAAAAATACTTCGCATCTGCCATCTTGGCAATAATTTCGTCAATTGTTTTGGTAGGGAAAGGCCCTCTCTTTATCGCTTTGTTCAACTTAGTCGGATCCAGACAAATCCTTATCTTATTTGTTTTTTTAACGATAGTTATGGAATTAACCCACTCGGTAGGTTCATCCTGTTCAACTATTACACCTAACTCTACCATGCGATCAAGCTCACTACGTACTTTACTTTGAATAGCAAATGGGATTCTTCTAGGTGGCTCTATCACAGGTTGTACAGATTTTTATCAATATGAATGACAGCATTTGCTTTGATAAGCCCAAAACATTGAAACACATCTTTGTATTCGCTTACCAGCTGTTCAGCCCGGGTGCTGGGACTGTCGTTCGGCTTGGAAATGTTCGTCGGCACGGCAGAGTGCACCTCGTCAACCCGCGCCAGCAGGTTCAATGTCACGCAAGCCTGTTTCCCCAAAATAGGCTGACAGTTTCGCACCACTTGGAACCTGAAGTTTCTGCCGTTCACGTCAACCGACGCCTCCACGTCAGGAGTGATCCAATGTCCTGAGAACGTCACCAACGAACACCTGGTGTTCGTCAGCTGCCCCGGAGCAACTCTGTCGAAGACGTTCCTCAGAAGCACGTTTGCCTCCGACCCGGTGTCGAGCTTGAACTTGACAGGGCGACCGTTCACTTGGACGGTCGTGTACCACAGCTCGGCATCCTGCTCAGCACCGCGGTCAATGGCACCGGCTCCGGGTCTTGCTCAGCATTGTGAGGGTCGGGCTCTTCGACGGCCAACTCGTTAACCCTGCCCAGTCTGCTCCGGCAGACCTTACCGAAGCACTCGATCTTCTTGCAGGCTATGCAAGCTTTGCCTTTCGCTGGGCAGACTCCCCGGCGGAGTTTGTACCTACAGTTCTGACAGTGGATCTCAAACTCTCCTGCACCGGCACCGCCAGAATTCCAAGATGGCGGTTTCCAAGATGGCATCGCCGATGACCGGACCACCGGTGCACCGGTATGCGCAGTAGCATAGTTCCTAAGAAAATCAATTTCCTTACTCTCAACATCTGATTTGGTGTCCTCCAACAGATCCGAACTGAATTCACTCATTTCACACATACTCACACACTTCTCCAGAGTTGATGCGCGGCAAGGAAGGACGAGAAGGCGGGAGTGGAAAAAGAGGGCAGTTTATTCAGTAAATGCCCGAGGGTTTCATGAACATACAATGAGGTGGTATAATAGATCAGTGAGGAGCAATATAGGTAGTAAACATAATGTATAATGCATGCTCATGATGAGAGCGTAAATGTCAGTGTCATAATAAGAGAGTCAAGGTAATGTCAGTAGTTGGGAGGTGGGCCCGAGGAGCCCTCAACCAAGATGGAGGAGAGGGCTCGAGGGGCCGCCGAGGGGGCGAGGCGGGGCACGTAGGCGTGGACCGCCTCAGAGGTCCAGGTTCCTTGGGCCATGATGTCGGAGATGTCGACTCCGGCGGCATGGCAGGCCTGGGCGGCGCCCCGGCGGAGGCTGTGGAGGGTGAAGGCCTCGGCCCCCGGGACACCTCGGGCGTGAAGGGCGCCTCGCATGAGGGCGGTGAGTGTGCAAAGGGTCGAGGGGGCGACCCGAGGGCATGATGAAGGCCGGGGCGTCGGGAGGCGCGGGGCTCTGCCGGGTCGCCGCGTTCCAGGCGGCGAGGGGGCAGAGGCCCGGCCTCGGGCAAGCAGGGACGAAGAGGGCGACGGCGCCCGAGGGCCCGGATATGGTCTTTGAAGTCCTGACCGTGACCCGGAGGCCGCCGGGGGCGGGGGCGACGTCGCCGCGGGTGATGGTGTGGGGCCCCCCCCAGCCCTCGGGACTCGGCGACAGCAGGTTGGATTGCCGGAGCATGCCGAAGTACCCGAGGAGGAGGGCGGCGCGGGGGGCGAGCGAGGCCGCTCCCGCGAGGGCGAGGTGAGAGATGACGAGGGCGAGCAGAGGGGGCGTCAGAGGGGGCGCCTGGCGAGGAGCGTGGGTGGAGGCGCGCTCGCCGCCTCGGGCGACGTCCTTCGCGAGGGCAGAGTCGAAGGCGGCGACAGGGCCTCCGGCCGCCCCGGTCCATGTGCGGGCCCCGGAGAGGGCGTTCTTGACGGAGGCCGGGGCGAGGCCGCGGGCGTAGAGGAAGGCAGTGTAGGCGGCGATCTGGAAGTCGGTGGGGGCGAGGGGGGCGAGCCCTCGGGCCACACAGTAGGCGACGTAGTCGCGGGCCTGGCGTCGGCGGTTCCTCCATGTCGAGGGGGCCAGAGACGCGAGGCGCAGGCGGGCGACATCCTCCACCTCGGCCGAGGGAAAACCTGAATCAGAGGCCGGGGTTAAAGGGGAAGGCGTCATGTGATGGGAATACAGTGCGGAGCCCGAGGCGGGCGACGCCCGCGCGGGCCACCTCGGCCCAGGGCCCGTCGAGGTGGGCGCGGCTGAGGGCGTCGGCGAGAACGAGCTCGGCCCCGGGCTTGTGGAGGATGGTGAGGGTGAAGCATCGGGTCGCCGCGAGGAGCCAGAGCTCCCGGGCGCAGGTCCCGAGGGTAGCGTCACGGGCGCGGCCCGAGGTGAGTGAGGCGGCGGAGGCCATGTTATCCGTGTTAATGACGAGAGTGGCCCCCGCCACGTCCTCAGGGATGAGGGCGCGCAGTGCAACGACGAGGTTGACGGCCTCCAACTCGTGAATGTCGGGGAACCGCGCCCGGAAGTCGAGGGTGTACCCTCGGGCGTAGCAGTGGGTGGCGGAGTAGGCGCCCCCGCCCGTGAGGCAGGAGTCGCACTCGATGACGTGGACGCGCCCTGCCGGGGCGCGGAGGAGGTGGAGGCCATTGGAGGCCCGGCCGTTAGAGGGCGAACCACCTCAGGTCCCGGAGGGCGTCGTCGTCGAGGGTGAGTGAGGCGCAGCCGAAGCAGCGGCGGAGGGCCCCGAGGAGGCGACTCATGAACCTCCGGGCGGGAAGCACACAGCTGCCCACATGGTTCAAGCGCCCGAGGAGGCTCTGGAGCTCGCGTCGGGTTATGGCAGGGGAAGTGAGGCGGGCCTCGCATGAGGCGACGAGGTCGTCGACTTTGTCGGGGGCGATGCGCACCGTCATCGCCTCGCTGTCGAGGGCGAAGCCCAGCCAGGTGAGGCGGACAGCGGGGGGGTGGCATTTCCCGGGGGCCACGTCGAGCCCGAGGGCGGCGGCGAGGGCGAGGAAGGCGTCGAAGCCCTGGCAGGCCCGGAGGTAGGAGGCCTCGCACCCGACAAAGTCGTCGACGTAGACCAGTGTGTGGAAGCCGTCGCGTCTCATGATCCAGGCGACGGCCGCCGTCACACGAACACAGGCGGCGCCAGAGGAGCGGCAACCAAAGGGGAGGGCGAGGTCAATGTATACCCTCTGGTTGAGGGTGATGCCGTATAGGGGGCAGGCGAGGGGGTCGGCGCGGAGCTGCCGGTAGGCCCGGGAGATGTCGGCGGACCAGAGGTAGGCGCCGGAGCCCTCGCCTGTCAGGCGGCGCCCGAGGTCGGCGACGGAGGGAAGGGTGTAGGAGTGGGGTTTCCCGAGGTATTCCCGGCGAGGGATGCCGGCGTTGACGCTGGCGCCGGGGGGAAAGGAGAGGTCGACGATGACCCGCCTCTTGCCCGGGTCGGATTTGGGGCGGGTCATCATGGGGGAGACCTGGGTCCAGGGGGTGAAGGGGGGGATGGTGAAGGGGCCCGCGAGGGCGCCGAGGGCGAGCTCGGTGTTTATAAAGGCCTCTATGTGGGGGGCGTGGTCAGGGGCCTCGCGGTGGTTTGGTGAAGGTTGGGCGGGGGGGGGGAAGAGGCGGAGAAGTGGGCGGGGAAACCGAACTCGAGGAGGTCGAGGAGGGCGGGGTCGGGGTAGTCGCGGAGGCGGTCACGCCAGGCGCAGATGTGGAGGCCAGAGGGGAGGGGAATGCGGGCGGCCAAAAAATTAGGGAGGCCCGCTTCCCTGAGTGCGGTGTATGCGCGGATGAATGTGGGGTAGCGGGTCCAGGCCTCCTTAGAGGCGTGGGGCCAGATGGCGAGGAGGGTGGGGCGGTATTGGTGGGGGGAGGGGCCGCATGAGGGGGCGGCGGGGAGGGTGTCTTGTATGTGTGGTTGTACCACGTCAGAGATGTGCTCGCTGAGGTCGTGGTGGGGGGGGGGGGAGGGGGGGGGGAGGGGAGGCGGTAGGGGAGGTCGAGGGGGGCGGCGAAGGAGGTGGGGGAGAGGGGGGGTGGGGGGGTCGGGGTGAGGGGGAGGTCGGGGAGGAAGGTGAGGTAGGCTGTGTCGGCGGGGGAGGGTGTGGGGGGCGGGAGGGGGGGGGAGGGTTGGGGAGGGACCGTGGCGGGTGGAGGCCGGTTAGTCGGCGTGGGTGTGGGAGAGGGGGGAGGCGGCGGGGCCTGTGGTGAGGGAGGGGCGGGGGGCGGCCGGGTGGTCGGCGGAGATGAGAGAGGGTTGGCGGTTTGGTGCGGGGTGGCCGAGTGAGGGCGGGTCTGTTGGGCCACGGCGGGGGGCGGCCGGGGGGAGGGCTTTGAAGCCTGGTGTGGTGTGAGCAGCTGGGTGCTCTGCGGTCAGGGCGCGGGTAGGCCGTGCAGGCGGCCGGGTGTGGGGAGGCGAGATGTGAGAGGGAGCGGTTGGGCGCCCTGCGGTGAGGGTGCGGGCGGGCCGGGAGGGCGGTGAGATGTGAGGCGGTGAGTTCTGGAGCGGTGAGATGTGAGGGTGGTCGGTTGTGGGTGCGTGTGGGTCGGCGTGGGGGGGTGGGTGGGGCCGGCTGGGTCCCTCCGGGCCGGGCTGGAGGGGACGGCGGACTAAAAATCCGCCGCGGGGGCGGGGCCCCCCCGGTCCCGGGTCCTTTTGCTATTGCAGACGGCCTCAGAGTGCATCGTAAGGAATTTCCTTACGTTGGCGCAATATGCGCATGTGTGTCGATACTTCGACGCCCCCTCCCCGTGGGTCTCGCCGGCGCCTGCCCGGTCGCAGGAGGCGGGGTCACGGTTCCAGGAGGGGCAGGGGGCGCCGTGAGATTCCCGGAGGTAGGGGATCCTGGTGTCGGTGGGGGGGGGCGGGGGAGGAGAGGTCTGGGGGCGGGGCAGGGGGGGTCGGTGTGGGTGCGGGCGGGGATGGATAGGGCGGCTGTGGGCGTGGTGAGGGCCTCCATCCGGAGCATGTTGATGGCGGCGGGGTCGTGCCAGCCGTGAGGGAGCCTACCGTCCGCGATCCAAGTGAATACCGTCTCGGAATAGCGGCGGACGGTAGCCCAGGGGTGGACGAGATTGTCCCGATGTATGGTGAGGGCGTGGTGGCTGAGTCCGGGAAGGGAGTGGGCGGGGAAGGCGGGGTGAGCCTCGAGCATGCGGAGGGCGAGGGTATACTCGTCCTTGGTGGCCTCCCCTCGCTTCACCGCCTTCCTCTCCGCCCCCCGCTCAATGAGGTCACAGGGAAATATATAATGGGGCGAAATACCTTTACGTCGACCGGCGTTGTGAGTGTCGGCCGAGTCGAGTATCTCGCGCACGGCGTCTGCAGCGGAGGTGGCCGAGTGGGCGTGGGCGTCGTGGTAGTGGAGTGGAGGCGGCGCGTCCGAGGGCTGAGAGGCGGATGCCCCTCCCCTGGTGAAGCGGAGGTAATCGGGGTGGATGGCCCCCGGGGCCGCCGGCAGGGGCGGCGGAGGCGGGTGGGCCCCCCCCACGGTATGGCGGGCCGCGCGGGGAGGGTCGATGTGCTGGGGCGGCGCCGGCGGGGGCGCGGCGGCCGCGGCGGGGGCGTGGTGGGGCGCGGCTCCGCGCTGATCCGGGCGTCGATAATGTCGAGCCTCGCGGTCATGCGCTCCATGGCCGCGACCGTGTCGAGCAATGTGGCCTGCATGGTGCGCCCCCATTCCGAGGGGGGGTCGCCGGGGGCGGTCCGCGGGAGAGGGGCGGCCTGAGGCGGTGATGAAGGGGCGGATGAGTGAGTCGACTCGGTCGATCCTGCCTCTGAGATGCGCTGGGCCTCCCGGCGGGCGGCGCGCCTCCCCCGGCCTCGTCCGTTAGGCATGGTGCGGTGCGTGGAGAGTGAAGAGGCCAAAGAAAAAAGGGTGAGGAGTGGAGAGTGTGGAGGCAGGAGGGCGAGTGGCAGGAGGAGAGAGGTGGAGGCGGTTATAAGGGAAGTAGAGGGGGGGGGGGTTATGTAAGGTGGGAGCTGGAGGACAGAGGAGAAGGAGAGAGGGGGGGGGGTCCTCCCTCGCCTCGCATCAACCGCAATGCGAGCATTACGACCAACTCAGCAGTTTGCAGCAGTTTGTTACGCAAATTAACGTTCTTTACACCAGCCACCAAGCGATCGCGCAACAGCGACTCCTCCACTGTCCCATATTCGCAATCCTTTACCTTATCTCTCAACGCCGTGATGTACATGGCCATAGTTTCTGTAGCTTGATTATGCGAATTAAACTTGTACCTTTTTATTAGCAAACTGCACTTGCCTATACAATATGTCTGGAATGCTTTTGTGAGTGGTCCGATCTTGTCTCGGTCAGCGAGCACGATGGACATATTGGCGAAAACTTTTTGCGCTTCTTCGCCAGCGATCTGAAGGAAGATGCAGCATTGCACTCATTCTGCCTTCAATATGACACCTGCAGCAATGGCGTATATGTCATATGCTCTGATCCATGTTTTCCAGTTCGATCTTGCGTTGTTGCTGAGGACAAGATGACCAGGCGGCCGCAAACCCGGCAGTGTATTAGCGGGCGGCATTCTTCCTCATCTGACACCATGTGAAAGTACGTCTGAACACTTTGACTTCTGGATACTGAATGGTTTATTTCCGTCCAGGGCTCACTGAACCCACCGGCTACACTTTCCATGATGTCATCTCATTTACATACTCCTTTGTCTCACGCACTGTCTAGAACATCATGCATCTCATTAGCATATATTACCCACGTGTCTGGACGTCTATGACGCATATATCACACTGCTCACCAAGTGCTGCTGATGTGTCCAAGCAGGTCCAGATCTGTTCATCAGGTATTTATATTTCAGACAAAGTTAATGTTTCCTTATAGAAAGAAACCTTTTTTTTTTTTCTTTTTTTTTTTTACAAATCCTTGTGAAAAGTAAGATATTTGCAACCTAGATAAATATAATCTGCGAGAGAGAGAGAGAGAGAGGGGGGGGAGAAAGGGAGAGAGGGAGACAGAGAGAGAGAGGGAGACAGAGAGGGAGAGAGAGCGACAGAGAGAGAGGTCACTCTCTAATTACTTCACACCTCGTTGCTCTGTATTTTGTTGCTGTGGTTTTTGTGTAGTTTGTAACTGCATTTGCCCTGAGAACTGGAAGATAAGTCCGACGGTGCTGACATGTGATGTACAGGAATAAAGTCACGTGAATATAGAACAACAAAAAAGAAGAAACCCGTGTCAACTAGTCAAATGTAAGGTAACTGTACACTTTACTTTTCACTTTTTTTTTTTACATATCCTTGATGTATTCAGGCTGTATCCCAAAACACAGGAATAAAACGTAATTGTTAATAAATTTATCTCATTTCACCAGTTCGTTCACTCTTTTATTTGTGTCCAATCACATACAGATTTACAAGTCAGTTAATATAGGCGTTGCGATCCAATCAATCAAATATAAATGTAGTCAGTCAGCTATAATAATTGTGTTGTGAAAGGTGTTTATAGACTGTTATGCATTTCAAATATAGTATATCTCCACTTATAAAGTCAATAGAATTACACTTAAATTGTTAGCCACAATCATAATAAGCGTGTCCATAAACAAAAAAAAAGTTAATAATAAAATAATAACAGCATCATTTAAAGTTGCATACTCAGGTGAAAGGATGATATTTTCAAAACAAAAACGCTGATCCTACTTAAAAGACTTGAATGTGTGTGCACTTATTAAACGTTTGTTGCTGCATGGAAAGGAATAATTACTCAATTTAATAGAACCTGTTAGCCTACTGCTGAAGCCTGTGGTATCCAACATTTTGGTGTGCACACTGAAGTTAATGATGCATGCTTTCACTTCAAATGTCTCCAACGTTATTCATTCCAACTAAAGTAATATATATAATGATCCAGCAAATATATTTATATTTAAAAATGTGCTTGGTAGAAACTAAAAATCATCGGACTATGCAACTTTAATCTGATTGCATGATGCACATGTGGAATTAATATTCTTGTTTGTACATGATGCACATTTTAATTTGAAGATTATAGTATTTACATGAATATGGCCTCCAAATTTAAATATCTACACAGCAGGATGCATCCCACAAGTCACATGCTAGATCTATACATGTTTGTGGAGACACATAAATAACTTAAACATAATCTGTTATCAACAATCAACGTGCACACACATGAAATATATATATATATATATGTATATATATATATATATATACATATATATATATATATATATATATATATATATTATTTATTAGTGGCTTCCCTGTGAAGAACAATAGCAACAGAGTTTTATCATAACATATCTATTAATCCAATCACCAAAACTTAAGTTTCCAAGACGTAGATCAGGCTTATGTTAAGATGGATTGAACCCAACGACGTCTAGCTGAAATACTTTCATTTCTTCTCATAGTTTTAGAGCATGCCAATCCCACTTGAATCCTTAAAAGAAACATTCCTTTTCTACATCTCTCAATGTCATATTTCTACCTCTTGATGAATTATTTTGTCATGTTATGTTGATTTCAAATTTCCTTAAAATAAACGAATCTTGCTTTTAATTAGTGCTTTGATCATTAACCTACAAGAGAAAATGCAAAGAAACATTGAATCCAGTTTTTCAAAATAAAATCAACGGTATCTGTGAAACTCCATTTTGAATCACTTTCTTAGTTGATCTGAATGGAACTTCAATTGAGATCAAATATAGATTTAAGTATTCGCTAAAAAACGCTTGTTTGCCACTATACAGACAAAGAAACTTATTTAATTTGGCCACATCATTCGTCAAAGTTCAATATACCGTACATTGTTGGAAGGGAAGGTGAATGGCAGCAGAGGGAGAGGGAGACCAAGAACATCATGGTTTACAAATATTTCTAAGTGGACAGGCTTGAATTATTCACAGTCTATCAGAACAGCACACCATCGGGACAAGTGGAGAACCATTGCATCCAACCCTCGGCTAGAGGACGGAACTATTGATTGATTGATTGATTCACTAATTGTCTAATGGACAGATGAGTTTAAGAATTTATACTTGTCACTACCTAGCCTGCCACCCAGCACTACTGAGAACAGGGCAAGGAGCAGTGTAATGAGGAAGACCAATTGTCCGTGATTGAAATTTCCCCTATTAAAGTTGCATAAATGAAAACATCAAATTTTCAAAACCAAAACACTTATGTAGACTTAATTCTAAATATTCAACTTAGAGACTGGTGCAATTATTAAGCATGGTTTGCTGCATAGAAGGTCATAATAAGCCCAATTTAACGGAACATTTTACTACTGAAGTCTATTGTGTCGAAGTTGTGGCATGCTTGCCAAAATTAATTTGGCATGTTTTGACATTAAAAATCTCCAATGTTAGCTATTTAAAATAAAAGTTATTTCAAACTAAACAAAAGTAGACTATGATGATTATCATAATGTATTTATCTGAGAAAATGACAGAAACTCAAAACCATGGGACTATGCAACTTTAACGTTTAAGTATTCACTAATTGTCTATTGGACAGATGAATTTAAGAATGTATACTTGTCACGACCTAGCCTGCCACCCAGCACTACTGGAAACAGGGCAGGGAGCAGTGTATTGATGAAGACCAATTGTCCGTGATTGAAATTGCCCCCATTAATCAAACAAACAAAAGCAAACAAACAGAAGCAAACAAACAGAAGTAAACAAACAGAAGCAAACAAACAGAAGCAAACAAACATCCATGGCCTTCAGTTGCGTCGATGACGTCACTGTGCGTCCACTGTCTCCTCGCTCTCGACACTGACCGCCTCGCAGTACCCTAGGGCGGCCTTCAGGGCAGGACACTTCAGGTAGTGTCTCTTCAGGTTGTCCTTCCGATTGAATGACCTGGGGCATGTCGGGCATATGAAGGGCTTCTCGCCCGTGTGGCTGAGCATGTGGCTGTCAAGTTTGGACTTGGCCGGGGCGGTGTGGCCACAGACGGTGCACATGAAGCGATGCCCGCCCCACCCCGGCGTACCCTCCCCGTGCTGCGGCCGGGAAAGTCCCAAGGACGGCGGTGTGGTCAGTAGCTCATCCAGCCCCTAGAAGGAAAGAAAGGGAGACTCATTCAACAACTCAAAAATATCATAAAAATATATTCCATTATTGCAATGCTTGCTAAGCATAATCGAAATGATCATCTATATTGTTATTCCTGGGTGGGAGGAACAAAACAAGTTCAATACACGAGTGATTGGTTATTTACACAAACATAAATGGAGCTAGAGGTACAATCAATTCAGTGAACAATCAATTACCAATTAGGCCTACCTCTGTCAATGAATTGTTTAATCAACTTGGCAAGATTATTTATTACATTGTTGAATGAAATGGATCTAAACTGACCCCTATTTCTGTCTTGTTTTACCTGTGCTTTTTATTTGGTCCAGTAGTCAGCAATTAACTATTCCCCTACCATGTATAAACTTATAAATCCACATGCCCATGTAATGGCTGCGCATTGTCAATAAGGCAGTATTCAATTAAAGTTGCAGGGTCCAATGGCGTTTGAATTGTTGTTTTATTTTTTTTAATAAATATATCAAATTGATCGTTATAACCTACTAATCATTAGTCCTGAGTAATTTTGATGAAGAATGTCTAATTTTAAAGCAATTTGAGCTGAAAGAAACCAAAATACTTTTGACAAGCTTTCTAAAAGTCCTCTAGCTATGACGTGTATTGACGTCTCGCGATGACCATGTGATGTAGGAGGACCTAATTCAAATGTAGCCTGGTATCCTGGTATTTTCCACTGATGGCTAATGAGGCAACGAGATTGACCTGATTGGTTAATGGTATTCTTCCTTTTATGGCTGTGGCAAAGTAATTATCCAAGGGGATGGGGTAATAAATTCACTGATAATACTGTATGTGCTGTCACAAATCCTTAGCTAATGCACCAGTATCTAAATTGGATATATAGAATACAATAAGTGTCTTGGTTTTGAACAAAATATATTTCATCGGACCATGCAACTTTAAACAACTCGGGTGATCAGAACCACATGTTGGCGCATGCGCATGCATGCGACTTCGAGTTGCATAAACGAAGATGTTCGGGGTGGGGAAAACGGTGGCTTAATCCAAAACTCTTTTTTTGTGTGGAATAACCGAATAGGATTTAAAGTATTTTATGATTGCATAGTTTAGTTATATTTCCATTTCGTTAATATGGGTTATGACAACAACAAAAAGCATTAAAAAAACATATAGGACTAAATGTACCAGCACAAATGCAGGTATGAAAGTGGTCTGATATTCTCCAATAGGTTTAGCATTGATAGGGAATCGCGGAAAATCCACGGAAGTTAGGTTTCATATATATTGGTATGCGCTGATAGTGCTGCACCGTTGTGTTTTTTTGGGTACATTAGTTGTTTAAGCAGGGTAAATTTCAGTGCTCCTTGCCCTATCCTAGTAATGCCGAGTGTCTGGCTAGGAAGCGACAAGTATCAATTTTTAAGTCATTGGTTTGACTCGACCAGGATACGAACCCACGACCCCACGATCTACCAGCACGGGAAACGGTAGATAAAACCTTTATCTAGGGAGACGGACGCTCTAACTCATTTGGCCATCCCATCTGGTTTGAAGGACGTATTAGTAGTAGTATACGCTGATAGTACTGTGCCGTCTTCACTACATCTTCGTATACGCTCACGGAGCGGCAGCGTACAACAGTAGAGTATACATAAGTTAATCATGCTGCAGGATTGAAAAATCTCCGAAATCCACGAAATCGCGGAGATCTTTCATCCCTGACATGTGACGTCATTGCTCCTGATACCCCCTAGATAAAAGATTCACCCGGTACTTGTAGTACACAGGTGAATGACAAAGTAGTCTAAATACGGGCGAAAATAGGTTTAGTATGGAACATGAAGTAGAAACTTTGGCTCCAGTATCAAATGGCTACCCATATAGGCACAGAGTTGGTGAAATGGGAGAGAATGCAAAAAGACAAGATGGCGGCCGCAGAACGCCGTTGATTTCACTTTTAAATTGCATTAAACTGGATATTATATTATATTTTTCAACTCAAAGGTAGCAGGCTATCAATAAGACATATGTAAAGAATAAATGTTGTTTCTTTTAGATTGTGAAATTAGGCTCTCAATTCATTGACCCGTTTTTTCGAGAGCTTTTCCATAGGGTTGGTTTGCACCCCTACTGCAGCAGTACGGGGTGAATCTTGTATCTAGATACCCCCAACCAGGACAGGGGTTACTGGGCTCGGGTTTTTTTGTACACGGCCCGGATATTTTTAGGCTCACTTCGCCGTGTTCTATTTGAAATACTAACGACTTGAGACGACCTGAATCGCCCGGATCGTCATAATCGAATACGGCCTAAAAGTAAGCGCGGGTCCCCCCTCCCACCCCCCCACCCCCACCCACCCCCCCCACGTCTCGTCTGTTATGATGTGTAGTGGCGCCACCTGGTGGAAATCACTACGAACTAACTGATGTTCTTATGCAGATGGACGCCGTCAGGTGACGCATCATACATAACGTGTCCAAGATAAAAGATTCACCCTCATCCTGGAGTCTTGTCAAAGAGACAATATTGCAGGAGTAACAAAGAGTATCCATGCATTCGTCTCAAACACGGCAATCAATGACTAGTCGGGTTCCAGTAACTTCCTTGGCCGACACCTGTGTAAACAATGACGAGGGAATCAAGCTATGCAATGATTGCTGTGGTGGCGCCACTTATGAACAGAAACCCAACATTATGATACAGATATGAGGAGCCTTGGTCGTTGGAGGAAGGTTCACGAACATTCATGAAACAAAGGGATATAATAAGCGAGTTCAGCATCTCGGGCGCGCGGTGGTTGATGGGAAGTCATCGGGATAAACAAACCCACGTGCTGGACTCAGCCTGGTGGTACGCGCAGTGCATAACGTATTTTATTCAAAATTAATAGAAATGCAGAACCCTAACCATATAAATGTAATATAATCTATTCGTTAAATATGTTTTCTATATGTGTTCCAAGCGGTTTGTCTCTAGGTGGTGTGGTTTGGGAGATATTTCACTTTGTCTGTAAGAAGTTTGCTCACGGCCATTGACAATGCACTGAGTTTGCCGGTACGCGCAGTACAAAACGTTTATTTTATTCAAAATTAATAGAAATCCAGAACCCTAACCGTATCAATTTAATATAATCTTCTTGGTAAACATGTTTTCTAAATGTGGATCAAGCGATTTTCTTCTAGGTGGTGTGGTTTTAGAAATATTTCACTTTTTCTGGAAGAAGATTGCTCAAGGCCATACTTGCAGTGCAAAACGTGGCTTTGTTTATCCCGACAGCAACGACCGGAAGTCGGACCCGCACATGCGTACGGACAATGCTGAACTCGCTTATTACATAGTCAAAACATAAATGTTTTTAAATATGTATTGGGGTCAGACTGAATAGTTTTGCGCTGCCTGTGTAATTATAGTATATTGAATACAACAAATCCCTTATTTTCGTCCATCTGCATTTTCGAAGGAATTTGGTTGTCTCACGTTTGTAGCTGTTTAATGTTATGTTTTAATACTTGTATCTTAGCTAGTGCTATATCATCATCGTTGGTACATATCACATTAATGTGACAGTTGGCGTCAGACCTCAAGACAGAAGATTAAACTACCACATAGGCCTACTACCCCGAGGCGCCCGCCCCTTCGTGTGCATTCATAGAATAATGAATAGGGCCTACATATGGCTGATATGCACTATCCTAGAGTAAATGCATCATAATTCAATTTTAGCAGAAATATAACCAGTGAAATTTTGAGCGCATAAATGGATAACTATGAACAAATAGTTACTGATGGAAAGGTTATTATATCTTTGGTGTAATGTGGATTGTTTAAGTCCAGTTAAATAAATATTGTCTAAAATGCCATTACAACTGTTGCCCTCCGAGTGAAATGTACTTTATATGTCCATCATGCCGAAGGTTAGATAAAAGCCTACTCAAGCCGAATTCATTTTAATAACGGATGTTGACTTGGCTAGTTATACCAGCAATAATGGGTCATAATAACGAATCTCAATTAACATAAAAATAGCCATGGTACATGTGTTATGTAACTTGGTTTATTCATTGAAATTACAAACAAAACCACATACTCTGAGCTGCACTTCAATAGACTACATCACGGTTCCGACTGCGCATGCGCTGAAAACGGCCATGGGAGCAAAGCCAAAGCGTACGGCCATTGACTTTGCCTATACGCGCATTGAAAAATGTCAGTTTTATTCAAAGTTAATAGAAATCCAAAACCCTAACCTTATAAATTTAATATAATCTTTTTGTTAAACATGTTTTCTATATGTGTTCCAAGCGGTTTGTCTCTAGGTGGTGTGGTTTTATCAATATTTTACTTTTTCTGTATGGAGATTGCTCACTGCTATTGACAATGCATTGAGTACTCTGGCTATGGCTCTAACACTAGTCTGAGTGCCTAGGATCATTCTAAATTTAAATGCACATGGCATAAGATGTGCTGATTATATTGATGTAAATGCAATGCTGGATAAAAGATTAATATCTTAATTTATTATATATATTTTTTTAGTTAGTATTCTATGTTTCAAACAAGAACTGAGATGAGCTGAAACTAGCACATTTCATAGCTGCACCCAGGGTATTAGCATGTGCTTGTGCTTTGGGGGGGGGGGGGGGGTTGCTCTGATGCATCCCACAATGCACCGTGCCGCTGGAACCGTGATCTATTCTATTCTAAATGCATTTTTTTCATGAGGAATATCGTTGTATCTGTTATATTCTTATTATTAGATGTTGCATTGCCCGTGCGAATGTTGGTCTGCTAATTCCTGTTATATGCGAACAGTTTTTAAAGATACAAACTGTTTCATTCGACTGTATGTCTGTTCGATGACAAGACGCCTGTCATGTCATGTTGATTGGTTGGTGATGGTTTAAACCATATATCTGGAGCAAAAACCATAATCACGGTGAAAAATTAGTCGGATATATTTTTATCACTTTGGTTTATTGTTGAACAAATATGTGCATAGAACACGACGGTAATTTGGAAATACCTTAAATTAGTTTAATACTGACAACAAAATCAAGGATGCAATGAAATGAGTTAAGATAGTCATGTAGCTAGTGTAGCCGATGTTTATTTTAATGTTACTGACATTAACATGAACGAATATGTACATTTATTCAAATGTTTTATCAAATAGTAATAGTTGGACGAGAAACTAGGAAATAGTGTTATGAAAACAATGCAAATGTATAAACTGTTAATTTTCTTTTTATAAATCAGTTAAAGCTGCATATTCCGATGAAAACTGATTTTCTAAACTAAAACACTTAACTAGATTTGATCTTACATATTCAACTTAGATACACAAACTAAATATTTGTTGGTGCATTAAAGGGGACACGAAGTCAATATAATAGAACATGTTACTGTTGTAGCATATAGTGTCCAGCATTTCGGTGCACACACCAAAAGTAAACTTGCATTTTTCAGCTCAAAATTTATTTTCCCTAAAGTTACTTCGAACTAAAGTATGTTAGATTGTATGGGTCAACCTAATATATTTATCCAAGAACATAAGGCAGGAACTCAAAACCATCGGACTATACAACTTTGACTTAAAGGGACCAGCTGTAGGTCGCGGTGAGACGACCCGTACTCCGACAAATGCTCTCCAAGCATTCGTTTGCTTGTTTTCAATTTATGCAACTACATATGTGGGGGGAGAGTGCTGACATTGCTTGCTTCTGTTGTGTTTTATTTAGTCCAGCAGCACTGACACTTTTAGACAACCATATAGAGAATAAATATTAGAAATTGCAATCTAAAATAATAAATATAAAGTTCAAATGTTTATTTATCATAACCAGCTACTTTTTGTGTGAAGAATTGATTAAATCATGTGGATTAATAGACTTTAAAAGTTGAATTGGAAGCTTTCTGGGGGTGCCATCTTGGTGGTTGCCATGGCTTCCCCTGTATGTGGGGAACCCCTCTAGGTCATGTGATGAGGGAATCCCACCTATGATGTCATTCATATATCACATACCTCAACTCTCCTCCCACATGTTCAGTGGCATGAAATGAACAAACTAAGCAAAGATATGTTTGGAGAGCTTTTGATGCTGGATTTGTTTGTATCTGGGTGAGGTATAACCGGCGACTTTAAATCAAGAGACATTTACATTTAAACACACATTAAAGCTATGTTCCTTGTTTACCAGAGGTAGTCTATCGGTTTTGAGAATGTTGTTTGTGTGAGGTTTTTCATATCAGTCCTCTATCAGAAACATAAGCGACAAATCTCCATTCGTGCACATTTGAGGTAAATATACGCATAGCAAGGCTGGTTCTCACATGTTGCCAGCTGGAATCAGTCTATGTGCTAATTATTCATCATCCCAACACAGGTAGTTTCTCTGTGGTGGAGCTGTTAGAGTGTCTGACTTTTGTCTAGGTCGGACTCCTAATCTGAAGGTTAGTGGTTCGATTCCCCCTGCCATCGCCTCTGCCAATTTGGATTTCCGTGCTGTGTATAACTTACAGCGTCATCAAAAGCATTCCTCTTCCGGATATAGAACCAGAAGTAAGCACAATCCACACACTGCAGGGAGACAATGTCATTTAATGCATGCCTCCCTGCACCTGTCTAACATGGTAACCATGGAAACAGTTAGAAGGTAATTCAGTCTAGTGCCGTTAAAGATTGATTGAGTGGGTGGATTGGTTGGGGTCGTGGTGGGGGGTTCGTACAATTATGTTATCTTTATATTAATGGATTAGAAGAAAATATATTTGTTGTTTAAGCACCTGGGAAATTTCAATCATGGGCAATTGGTCTGACTCATTTAACTGCTCCTTGCCCTAGCCTAATCAATAATGCCAGGCTAGGTTAGGAATAATTATGAATTGTTTAGTCATTGGTTTGACTCAGCCAGGGTTCAAACCCAGGGTTTGAATCCCACAACCTGCCAAATTGGAAGTGGGCGTTCTACTCATTTGCCATACTTGCACATTCCCAATCAAACTTGAAATCTCTCCAATACTTCTCTTATCCGCATTCACCATTCCATTTCTATAAATTAACAGCAAGTTCAACTAACCATGGTTACAGTTAGTAAAGTGTAAATTTGTACCTGATTTCAGCAAAAACAAAAAAACTAAAACTTTTTTTTTAACTGAAAAAAAAAATCTTTTTAAACTTAAAAAACTATTTAATTTGGAAAAAAAATCAATGAATAAATATGGGGTTAGTGCCTTGGCACTCAGGGTCGCAGCTGCGGGAAGACGATGCCCCCCATCACCCCGACATGGCGCCGGCCTATGTGGTACTGTAAGTGCGACTTCTGGTTGAACCTCTTGCCGCACAGGTGGCAGGGGAAGGGTTTTTCGCCGGTGTGGATTCTCTGGTGGCGTTTGAGGTTGTACGAGTTACTGGTTTTGTAGCCGCACAGCTGACAGAAATGCCCGCCGCCACCGCCGCCTCCTTCCGCCGCGCCGCCTGCCGCCTCGCCGCCCGCCTCTCCCGCCCCACCTGGCGGCGGCGGAGGCTGCAGCTCCGGCCAGGTGCCGACCGGCGTCAGGATTGACTTGAGCGCGTCACCCACCTGCAACCACACCAGGGCAATGTGATTAGTAACCACGCACAATTCAGGTCGGTTATCGTTGGCCAGTTTTAACCGCGTATTTTTCTTCCTTTTTTATTTTTATTTATTAAATTCTTTTTTTAAATTTTTATTTTTTGTTAAATGAAAAGACCACTCCACTCCATAACTCCCTCACTTCCAACCCTCCCTCCACGCCCAAGTCCACCCCCCCCCCTCCCCCTCACGCGCCCCGAGAAATGATTAATAAGTGCATGGGTGTCTAGCTTTAATATGAAGAATCGAATCTAGATATGGACTTTTTGGGGTGTTTTAAGTTGCATAGTCCGATGGTTTTGAGTTCCTGTCATTTAAAATAAAAAATGTCTAGATATAAATATTCTGGTAGGTCGTGCGCCGTGTCTCTGCATGCAGTCAGGGCGTGGTGGTGGTGGAGCTCACGTACGGACTACTACAATATATTAGAGTGACTGTTATAACAATAAGTGACCTTACTTAAGTTTGAAACAACTTTTATTGTAGATGGTTAACTTTGATATTTGAAAAAAATAGATAAACTTTTCAACGGCAGGGGATAAAAATGGGTGTATACACAACATACACACAACGTATGTAAAGTATGCAGAACATATCTCTGACGTATTGCTAGCGTATGAGAGCGTTCATGTGCCTCGCAAAACACTTGCATACGTTCACAGAACGCGGACCAACGTTACATACATTACTCCATCGCTAGAAGTATGGCGTATACATTAAATATGCTGGAGATATGGCAGGCATACGTTCAAAGTATGTTAGGAGTATGTAATACATCAGTTGGCAGTATGTGGACTGTACATTGACTGCACATTCCCACCAGCTGAACGTACGGCTAACGTGCAGAAATGTATACCAACGTATCCCTAACATACTCCCAATGTACGCCGACATATCTCAAACGTACACATAGTGTACCTACGAGCCACACATCGACACACATTGGAAAATTTGAGCATGCACAAAAATTGTTCAGATCCTCGATGCACCGGGACATTAGATGACATATAACAATGTATCCGGAACGTACCCGATGTATGCCTAACTTATACGTAATGTATGACCACGTACGCCGACGTGTTGGTCGAAAATCACATGTCAGCATACGCTAAGGCTATACGTCATAATGTAACATTCAAAACCACTGTTACTTGCCTAGTAGTATTTATGCTTCATCTACCAGACACTCTGACAGCAGCTACACATGCATGTCCGACGTGCCACTGCACATTCCGAGTAAAAATTGAACTCATCAGTCATCAACGAGTTCACAACAAATGATGAGTTGCTGTCATCGTCACTACCAATGGACAACCAAGAAGAAGTATTTATGCTAAATGAGACACAAGTCACGGGCTACCCTTGTAGTAATTAGCGATTGAAATACTACAATGGTCACATAACCAGACGGGATGAGCGAATGAGTTGAGCGTCTCCTCCTTCCCGTGTGGCAAGTGTTGGGCTTCAAACATTGGTCAAGTGAAACCAATGACTAAAATTGATACTTGTCACCACATTGACTGGTGCTTGCCATTACTAGATTAGGGCAAGGAGCAGTAGAGCGAGGAAGACCAATTGTATACTATTAAAAAGTACCGCGCTTAATCAACAAATATATACACCACTTGAATTAGATCGACTAGAGAAAGGGAGCGAGAAAACGATAGAGAGCGACAACAAGATATATATATATATTTAGCTACTTCATCATCGACCACAAAATTGGGTGTTTTTTTGTGTCTGTTCAAATAGGATTATTCACAGGAATATGGAACTCAGCCAAGAATATGTTATCTCAGCACATTTTGTACATTCGCTTTCTAGTTTCCAAATTAGCCATTGAAGTTTCTCCGCTGCTTTCTCAACGAATGTGCAACAATAAAAAGTATTTTCTGTCTAAGTTGTTCATACAAAACAATTCAACGCTTGTACAATGCCACTGAACTTTTATTATCAAGTGGAGGAGGGGGTGGGGAGTCACATTAAAAAATACCAATTTGTATTTAATGTTCAATAAGATACTACTGTATGGATAACACCTAGAATAAAAAAGAACACAGGAAAAAAAGGTGTTGTAATTATTAACCTGACAAACACTAAAAGAACACCATGACAATCACAAAAAATGGTATGACGGAACATCAGTAATTAACATACTTCTTAATTATTGACTTGACAAATATGAAAATTTAATACCATGTCTGAGAATATATCTATCTAACACAATCTAAGTAAATAATGAACAACTAATACAGGTATGCATATCGAAATATGGCCTACAAAATGCCCTCGTCATCAAAGATATAGTTGTCAAAGTTTTTGTACAATCTATAGATCTGACACTTCTAACAAGTAACAATGGCAGTGTGGAAAATGTGTCATTGGATGTTGAGACAGCTGTTAATAATCTGAAACAAATTCTAAATCAACAAATGTTTTGCGGTTTTCTATTTTGAGTGAAGAGAGTGTGTGTGTGTGTGTATATATATGTGTGTGTGTGTGTGTGTGTGTGTGCGTATATATATATATATATATATTTGTATGTGTGTGTGTGTGTGTGAACGTGCATTAAAATATTGGATTTATTAATTGGAGACAGTCTGTGTATATATCAGGGAGAATTTAGTTTTGAAAATTTTGATTAGAAACAATCGCTAATCAATTTGGAAATTGATTAGCCATTTACATAACTTGTATCGCGATTCGTGACACAAATCCGAACAAAATGTTCTCTGTATATATATATATGTATATATGTGTGTGTGTGTATATATATATAGTATGCAGATAATATGTACAATTTTAATAAACCCACAGTGGTACCTGTCTCAAAGAACCACTCTGCGTCCAGACTAATATTGTTCTGACATAGCAGTTGTCACTGGATTGACACTCAAGTGAGACAAATGACAGTGTGCACATTCAAAAATTGTTTGCATATAGTAGGGATTCGCCGATCACATTGACCACTGAAGAAAATACTATTGTATTTTCAAGCATACACGTGTAATATACATTTGTGTGTGTGTGTGTGCGCGCACGTGTGTGTGCGCGCACGTGTGTATACACATGTCGTAATTAAACCAAATTATTAGATCAGTATTTAGGGAACATACAGTTACATACGGTTACATGATAAATACTGCCCCGGTGATGTACATTGTTTTTGTAAGGCTAAATACTCCTTGGATGATGTACTTTTATTTTGTTGTAAGACTAAATACTGCCGCTGTTGATGTACATTTGTCATAAGGATGAATACTAGCCCTACTTTGGTCATGTACATTTTCTATATTAAATTAATTTGCAAAGCTAACTCCTCTGATGGATGTACATTTGTTGTAAGAGTTTTTGGATGTGTGTGTACCCCCTCGCCCTCCCACTCCCCCCCCCCCCCCCACCACAACTTTGCATACCGATTTGGTGAAACCGATCAATCAATCAATCAATCAATAAGATACAACTATAATAGGCCTTGGACTAGATAACGGATTCACCCGGTACTCGCAGTACATCTAGCCTTGGACCTGCTAGCCGCTCTTATCTTAATTAATCGAAATCGAGACAGTTCGTCAGATATGCAACACCGCCCCCCCCCCCCCCCCACCCCCAAGCCCCCCGGCCCCCGCCGCTAAGGCTGGGCTGACGTAGGAGACTTGTGGTGAGAGTGGGAGTGGGACGGGGAGTGAGATTTGGAGTCAGAGCTCCTGTGACCCTTCTCTCTGGCCTTACTCGCAGACAGCAGCTCCTTGTGTTTGGACCGGTAATGGCGGTACATACTGCCCTCCTGACTGAACCTCTGCCCACAGCCCGGGCACACGACCGGCTTCTCCCCGGTGTGTGTGCGCATGTGCAGCTTGAGGTTGAACCTGTTGGAGGAGAGATGGCCACAGATACGACACACGCAGCCCGGTGGTCCCCATTGGAGCCCGCCGTCCAGCTCTGCCTCCCAGGCCGGGCAGCCCGCCACCACCTGCAACCACAGCCAAAACAACACTGTTAAAAGGGGGAGTCTTGTGTTCAAAATCTACGCCTCGGTAGTTCTCGCGTCTGCCACAGGTGCTGCATGCTATGGGTTATTAGTAGTAGTAGCACCCCCAAGTGCCACATACATTGCCAACGGAGTATTTAGCCTTACAAAATTAATGTACATCACCAGGGGCAGTGTTTATCGTTAAGACAAATGTACATCAACAGAGGCGGTAGTTAGCCCTACAAAGAACAATGTACATCACCAGGGGCAGTATTTATCGCTACGACAAATGTACATCACCAGAGGCAGTGTGTATCGTTACGACAAATGTACATCAACAGAGGTGGTATTTAGCCGTACAAAAAAAAAAGGTACATCACCAAACGGGTATTTAGCCTTATAAAGAACAATGTACATCACCAGGGGCAGTATTTATCGTTACAACAAATGTACATCAACAGAGACAGAACAGAAAGAAATAGTGAATGGAACTATTTTCCGTCCAGATTTTAGATTTGAATAAATAAAAAATGAAAGGAAAAGAAGTTTGTTTGTTTGTTGTTGTTTTACGTCCTAGCAACATCTAAGGTCATATCAGGACGGGGGAAAAGAAGTAAAAATGGAACTCATTTTCTGGCTGAATTTTATATTCTAACCTATATAGAACAGACACAAAATAAGTAAAAGAAATATATTAATTTTCCATATCGATTTTTGACTTGAATTTAAAAAGGGCAAAGAAAAAAACGTGTTTTTTTAAAAGAATTATTTTCCTGACAAAAAGCAAACGGTTTTTAAAGAACTAATTTTTCGTTTTAAACCTTAAAACAAATCCACTACTCTATCAAATGAGCACAAATTAAGCATGGGGTAAACAATCAGGAACATAACAAGAGAGAGAAGACAAAATTTATCAAACTAAAAAGTGAATAAATGAAAAGGAAGAAAGTAATATGTGGAGGTTCGCTTTAGAAGCCATGGAAACACTATGGGTGTCCACTCTATGGATGAGATGGCTTAATGAGTTGAGCATCCGCTTCTTTTGTGGCAGGTCCTGAGCTTCGAACCCTGGCCAAGTTAACCCGACAAGTTGTTGCTACCTAGCCTGGTATTTGATATTACTCGGATAGGGCAAAGAGCAGTGGAATGAGGAAGACCAATTGTCCGTGATTGAGATTTCCCATGCTTAATGAATGAATGTAACAAAACAACAACAAAATGAATCAATAAAATGGGTACAAGTATTTTCTAGTTGGGTAGCAATATACCGTATTCTCGCAGGGTTCACACCCATGTGTGGGTTAACGCCCACCCCCCACTTGCCTAATATTTCATAGACGCCCACGCCTTAATGCCCATGTGTGGGAAAACGCGCACACTCCACTTCAGTGATTTGCCAACTTAAACGCCCAGGGCGTTACGCCACGAGAATACGATATTATTACATTACTACTAGCAGCATTACCATCTTGCGCAGAACTCTAACCCTAAGCACCCTGTCTCTCTGTGCTTGTGCTGGTAAGGCGATGCAAATGGCGCAAAGCTTTGCTGGATAACACTTGTCCAAGTGGGCCAACTTGACGGCTCCTTTCACCAAACAGGATGGCTAAATCAGGAAATGCAGTGGCTGGCTTCCCATTTGGGACGTCGTGGTTTCAAATCCTGGCCGAGTGAAACCAATGACTTACAGAATTTATACTTGCTGCTACCTCTCCTGGTGCTCGGTGTTAATAGGATATGGCAAGCACTGGTTTGCTTCCATATCAAGATAATGTGATTGAGTGGGATATTGGGTCATGGTGCTGGCGGCCCAGTCTCCCAGTGGGGCAGAACTATAAAATTGCCATGAGTGCGCAGTCACAAGTCAGTACCCGTCCTGATATGACCTTAGATGTTGCTAGGGCTTTACGAAACAAATTCCGGTCTCTTCCAGTCTATCAGAGGCCCTTGTATTTTATGTTGTAATAGAATTGCAATTTGTATGTGTGTGCAAAGTAAAACTGACTGTACAGCCATGTCTGGAAAACATCCCAGGCAGAGTTTAAAAAGCACAGGCTTAACTGAAAAAGAAACTACACAAGAATTAAATTGCTTGGTATATTTCTCCATCCCTTTTGTTGTTGTTGCTGTTTTCTTATTGAAAAGGAGAGCGAAATCTGATTGGTTGCATCTCTGTATATCCTGATGTGACAGTATATGCTGCTAGGGCTTTACAAAACAAATGACGATCTCTTCCAGTCTATCAGAGGCCCCTGAAACAGAGCTACATGGTTACTTTATTGTATGTGTATGCAGAGTAAAACTTCCCTCGTAAAACTTCCCTGGCATTTCCCTCGTTTTCCTGGCCTTTCCTGGCCTTTCCTTTGACTGTACAGCCATGTTTGGAAAACATCCCAAGCAGAGTTAAAGTACAAACCAGAACCCACACAAGAACTAAATTCCTTTTTTTCCTTCTTTTTTTTTTAAATTGAAAAAGAAGAACGAAATCTGATTGGTTGCATTTATGTATATACTCCATACTCTCAAACAGTGTGGATTAGGGGATTCTCCTACTCTTAAATATTGGTTGAGATGATTAATGACCATTAACCGTTGCTTCCAGCTTTCTAACTACTGTAAGGGGTGACGGTAAACAGCTGTCACTTAACATCGTCAATTAACATCAATCTTGTTTACAATGAGCCAAATATGTGGACATTCTATACTAAACTTTTCATAGAACTCCGACATTTGTAAATATAATTGTGTGTGTCATAATAGTATAAAAGTGTTGTTGCATAAGGGCATAAACACCAAAAATAGATTTTCTCCTTTTTTACCATGATCATGAAATATCAACATAAACATTCCTATCTATTGCAAGTTCTGTTAGCAATAGCCAGAAATGAAAAAGGAAAATACCTTACCAAAAAAACAACCTGATGCGAACATATTATAGTAATATATCTCATTAGAGAAACTGTCTTTATTACTGTAATGATTTTGTGAGCACATCGAGGGATGCGGTTCGAGGAAAAGCACCAGAGCAAACACGATAATACATGTGTCTATATATATACAATGATAGCGGCATAATTAAACTCTGCTACAACACAGTGGCTTCATGGCTGTGATGGGGGTGTGGTTCAGGCTGTCAACTCAGGTAGGTTCTGAGCAGTATATATACAAGACTTGAAACACAGGCCACTAATCAATAAAATAAGCACAATAATGGCACTGCTGGTCCTTGACCAGTTGCAGAGTCCACTGTTAACACTGTTGCTGGTGTATTTCTAACACTAACGTCTCCATCATCATCACCACCAGCACCACCAACAACACACACTTTTAACACTGCTGCTACGCGTATACAGGTCCGCAATCCCATATCCTAAAATCAAAAAAGATCTGAAAATATTAACTGCAGTATTAATGTTTGATTACAAGGTGCTGCCCCAGACCCAACTGGGGTCTGAAGGGTGTGTGCGCGTGTGAATAAATAAACACATGCATACACGCATGCACACACACATGCATACATACACGCACATACATGCATAGAACTCACGCACATACATACATACATACCCACGCACTCACGCATATGTATGCATGCACATACATACATGTGTATGCACGCACGCACATACATGCATGCATGCACGTGCATGCACACACGCACACATACTTTTTTTCTTCTTTTTTTTTGTGATGGGTGTATTTATGCTGCCCATAACAGTTAATACATACATACAACGCGATGATACATTGGACCCAGAATTCTTTAATTCAAAGGTAATTCAGTAAACTGAATACCCCGATTTATCACGACCCCCTTGTTTTCGCGATGACATTTCATGGACCCCAATGATCGCGTTATAACACTGTTTCACTGTATCGTGCAGGGTAGGACAATAAGGAATGTCCAGTTGCCCGGGGCACCTAGTTTACTCAGTCTGGCAGGTGAAGTTCTCGGTGACCTGCCTGAACGGGCAAGTCATTATTTTTCAGATCTGCAGTAGCAATCAATTGGCTGACTTGGGCTTGGTAGTCTTGCCCGATTGGGCAAGTGGGGAAAAAAGTTACTGTCCTAACCTGGTATGTGGTGCATACCTTTATTATGAAATCCGCAAAATTCTTAATTCCAAATTACAACTAGCATCAAAGATTTCAGATAAGGCATTTGCGGACCTGCATTGTGGATTCTGACTATAGACACTCATGCATAGATGTCTTATCTCAGGGTGGGGGTGTAGGTGGGGAGAGATAGTGGAAACACTATCACAGTATCAGGGTTTAAATCTACAAAGATGGCCACTGAGTTACTAAGTAGCATGAGCCATTACCTTAGCCTTTCTGACTGCTTCAGCATGTCAGACAGAAACTTAAAACCAAATCTAACAGATATTCAAACACAGCATATGATTTAACCACTAGTGTACATTACTGCACACTCTATCTTGATGCATATACCTTGCACTATGTTGAGTACCTATACTGTACACTATACAGCATAGGTTGCTCCCTCACTTTTTTTAAATTTTCAGAATGGGTTGTGCTGCACACAATGCAACACATCTCACTTCCACTATGTACAAATCAAATGTGATCACTCCAACGGCTGGAAGACCAGTGCCTCAGCGCTGACAAAATATGTATTCAGATGAATAAAAATATTTACCACAAAAGAAAAAGTTGATTTATCCGATTGTTTTGTGTTTCTTTCAATTATTTCTTTAATATAAATATATTATGTTTATCGTTATAATCGTCTCCCTTTAGTTTGAAGTAATTTTGATTATAAATGGCTAAAATGTTTGAAGTTGAAAACATGCAAAATTACTGTTTGTGTGTACACCTAACTCTTGTTTTGTTTAATGCTGGACACTATGCGCTTCGGCAGTAGCAGGTTCTGTTAAATTGAATTAGTACTCCCTTCTATACAGCAACTTATATTTAATAATTACACAAGCAGGTTCTATTGTTGAATTAACTTAGTCCTCCCTCCTATGCAGTTACTCATATTTAATAGGTACACCAGTTAGATATGTATAACCAAATCTAGGTAAGTGTTTTGGGCTTAGAAAAGTTTACACTTTCATCAGACTATGCAGCTTTAGGATTCCAAGATGAGACAACGGTTCCAAGTGCATAGGTTGCCATGGTAATGTTTGCTATAGAGTCATATAAAATACGTGTATATATATAATTAGTCTGTCAATTGTATGAAATCCATGAAAGCGTACCGTAACACAACCTACAGCTGTCGACATCAATGCCAAGTTGAGGTTTGGTTTAAATAGGAGATTCACATAGTAAATAACTACCATAATATACACTTTGCTTTGCAGTAGTTATAAATAGGCAGTGACGTCATAATCCAAGCCATGTAGACTACGCACATCTGCTCTGACCATGTCATGTCAGCAAATAGTTAGGCTAATGTTCCCACCAGATCATGTACGTCATGTGCAGTACGATTGGTGTCACCCTATTTTTGAGTACAAAAAGGTCAGGACCGAACTGTTTATGGATATATATATACATATAAACATGTACCTGCAGCAGCCCAAAATGTGTATGCTATACTAAGACATGCCCCTCCCCAACAAAAGGTAAAGAAACCTAACCGCAAGAATGGCTCTGTTCCAATTGAAAATGATTTGGTGATTTATCTTTTGTGGTCTTATGGTTGCTAATTACACCAAAATAAAGACCGCGACAGCTGTATATAGATTATACATACCTCGTGCTATTTTAGTAGTAGAAATGTTAATTGTTGTGTGATTTGATTGGGGAGGGGGGGGGGGGGTAAATGGACGGTGGCTGGCAGTCCGGATCCCCTGGGCGAGTAAACCTCACTCCTGGACTGGCAGGTCTGACAATCCCCCACCCCCACCTCTACCCCACCCTAGACTTGCTGGTAGGCCTGACACATTAGGCTTGTTGGCAGGCCTGGCAATCCCCCCCCCCCCACACACACACCGCCCTAGACTGTTGGTAGGCCTGACATATGATGCTTGCTGGCAGGCCTGACAATCACCCCCCCCCCCCCCCCCCCAGCCCTAGACTTGCTGGTAGGCCTGACACTTTAGGCTTGCTGGCAGGCCTGACAATCCCCCCTCCCCCACCCTAGACTTGCTGGTAGGCCTGACACATTAGGCTTGCTGGCAGGCCTGACAACGCCCCCCCCCCCCCCCCACCCTCCCTAGACGTGCTGGTAGGCCTGACACTTTAGGCTTGATGGCGGGCCTGACAACCCCCCCCCCCCCCACACACACACACACCCACATCCCTAGACTGCTGGTAGGCCTGACACATTAGGCTTGCTGGCAGGCCTGGCACGCGCGCGCACACACACCCACACACACACACACACACACACACACACACACACACACAAACACACACCGCCCTAGGCTTGCTGGTAGGCCTGATACATTATTAGTGGTATTCTCTGTGGCAAAGTGGTTAGAGTGTCTGACTTTTTTCTAGGTCGGACTCCTAATCTGAATGTCGGTGGTTTGATTCCCCGTGCCCCCACCTCTGCCACTTTGTATTTCTACCGCTGTGTATAACTTACAGCATCATCAAAGGCTGGTTGCTCTCATACCATGTCTATGTGGTGTGGGAGGTTAAACATCCCTTGGATCGGTAAAGGTGTAGGCTTGGGATTTCTATTGACAAACTGTCTAATGGTGAAAACAAGTCTATTCAGACTTATCCATGATATGCAGTATCAATCAGGCTTACTGGCGAGCCTGACAACCCGACTCCCCCCTAACCCACCATAGACTTGCTGGTAGGCCTAACACATTAGGCTTACTGGCGGGCCTAACGCTGCCTAACACCGCCTCACAAGTGCTTCTTGAAGTGCCTGACTTGCTGGTAGGCCTGACACATTAGGCTTACTGGCGGGCCTAACGCCGCCTAACACCGCCTCACGAGTGCTTCTTGAAGTGCCTGACTTGCTGGTAGGCCTGACACATTAGTCTTACTGGCGGGCCTAACGCCGCCTAACACCGCCTCACGAGTGCTTCTTGAAGTGCCTGAATTGCTGGTAGGCCTGACACATTAGGCTTACTGGCGGGCCTAACGCCGCCTAACACCGCCTCACGAGTGCTTCTTGAAGTGCCTGAATTGCTGGTAGGCCTGACACATTAGGCTTACTGGCGGGCCTAACGCCGCCTAACACCGCCTCACGAGTGCTTCTTGAAGTGCCTGTTCATGGAGCCGGCCTGTGTGAAGAACTGGCCGCACACGACGCACTGGTAAGGCTTGGTGCCCGTGTGTTTCCGCATGTGGATCGTCAACTTGGCCGGGCAACTGAAGATGTGGCCGCACAGCTCGCACGGCAGGTTTTTACGCGGCTTTCGCTGGTCTTTGGCCGCAGACAGCGCGTCCAACACCACCACCACCCCCGGGGCCGTCCCCACCGCCCGGTCCATCGCCACGGCGCTGGGACCGGGCTGAACCTGGAACGACCAGAAAGTGAGAACGTCAGCGAGTAGAAGGCACTGCACGGCTCGGTCGGCCCCGTCAGCGGGCTGCCGTGGGCGGGCACTGCACGGCGGGCTGCAGGGAGCGGGCACGGCGCGGGGGTTGCTGGGGGAGGGGGGTCGGAGGGAGGAGAGGGGGGGGGGGGGGGGGGGCACGGCGCCGGGGCTGCCGGGAGCCGACAAGGTGCGGCGGGCTGCTGGGGGCAGGCACGGCGCTGGGGCTGCTGGAGGCAGGCACAGCGCGGGGGCTGCTGGGAGCGGGCACGGCGCGGGGGCTGCAGGGGGGCGGGCACGCCGTGGTGGGTTGCTGGGGGTTGGGGGTTGGGGGTTGGGGGTTGGGGGTTGGGGGTTGGGGGTTGGGGGAGCACAGCACGGCACGGCTGGTTCCTGGACGGGGACGGGGGATGGCAGGCTGGGTCTTCTGTGCAGTGATTACTTGGGATTTTGTTTGTGTGCGTGTTTATGCGTGTGTGTTTATGCGTGTGCATGCATTCGTATGTTCATATGAGGTATTAAAAAGTAATACAGTATAACCCCGTTAAACCACGCTTGGTTAAACCAAACGATTGGTAAAATACTACCATTTACCACATACAAAAGTTGGTTAAACCAAAGTTGATTAATCCAAATTATTGGTTAATCCAAGCAAAATTGTCAGACCCCAGGCCACTTCTGGTACAGTTAAACCAAACTTTTATGCAGTTATAAGGTCAGCTGAGACCCCATCGATTTTGTATATGATAAATGGTAGCATTTTGCCGGTCGCCAAAAAAAGTTTGGATTAACTGATTGTTTGGTTTAATCGAGCTTGGTTTAACGGGGTTATACTGTATATACATTAAAAAAATGCCAACATACATTGTATATTACATTTATTATGCACCCTCGTTTTTGCCAAAGCCAAGTCAAAGTCGAAGCCAAAGCTTGGTTAAACCAATGATCGGTTAATCCAAACAAATTTCTAGGGTCCCTTCAAGATTGGTTTAACGGGGTTATACTGCATACTGTTGTGGTTTGTGTATTATTTACTTGAGGGTGGGGCTGTGGTATAACGCTAAAAAATTAAGTGAGATAACGCAAGTTTAGATTTATTTGAAAGTGAGGGTCGGAACGCTGTAACCCCGTCCCAAGCAATGTAAGGGAACTACACCACTGGGGGGGGGGGGGGGGGGGGGGGGGGGGGTGTGTGTGTGTGTGTGTGTGTGTGTGTGTGTGCGTGCGTGCGTGCGTGCGTGCGTGCGTGCGTGCGTGACCTTTGATCAAATTGATAGAGTTGGTGTGATTCTGATATATATAATATATAAATAGTTATGTGATGTATAACATATTATGCGAGTATAAAGATTCGCAGGGTAATATTACTTATTACTATTATTGTTATCCTCCGTAAGATACAACACTGTAGCGGTGGTGCCATCTCGCCCGTCTCACCTCCCCCGGATGTTGACCAGTGTCAGTCGCACCGGATTATATATATAATATATAACATATATAATGTATATAATATATATAATGTCTATAATACATATAATATGTATAGGCCCTCCCGAGCATGCGCAGTGCACTATTTACAATAACGTACACACACACACTATTCCGAGGAAAAGAAACTTCCACAACGTCTGTAGTTTTCTATCAGTCTTTTATTATCCGGGAAACTCACATCCTTAATAGCAATGAACGATTGAATTATTTGAAAAAATCTAATCCATTTCTCCCATCATAGAAAAATCCAAGTATGAAATGTTCCACTATGGAGGCACTCAACAACAACAACAACACCAACACCAACAACAACAACCAACAAAAAGTAAACGATTGTGATCGATATTATTCATGTAATATCGACCGTGTGTAATTGTGACATTTGACCACGTGATCGGCAACTGCGAATAGTCCACGTTCCAACACCCTCCCTCTGGTGGTTTGATTGATTGATTGATTGATTGGTGGTTGCTTTACGCCGTGGCGGCAGCATAGGCCATATTCACGGCGATAAATAGATACTTTTGATGGACCAATCTGATAGCATTTGCGAGATTTTACATTGTGGGTAGTAGCAAAGACCCTATAATTCTAAGACGGCTCACTCAGCCTGTACTGTGTCATCAAAATGATCAAACCCACCACTTGGTGCGCTGGCTGTTCTCTTGGTTAAACAGGTGCTATATTATATGTATAAATGTATATATGAATGTGAAAGATGTGTGATGATGGCGATGCTGATGATGATGCTGATTGATGATGATGGGTATTTGTTCATAGCAATTTCATATTGATGTTTATTCATACTTACCTATCTCATGTATAATATAATTGTATGTGTTTACATGTGAAACACCAACCAGCAGCCGGGCTAATCAAACCCACCACAAGGTGGCACTGCGAAATTTACATTACCATGGGAGAGATAGGGAGTGAGCCGTCTTAGTATTATAGGGTCTTTGGTAGTAGCAGCAGCTCACTGTGCAACATGCTCAGTGGAAAAGGTGTTATAGCTAGTTAGTTAATTTCCACCTCAACCCACCCTCTGATGTGTTGTCAGCAGGTCACTGTGCATGTTCTGCGGGAAAAGGTCTATTGGTAGGCACCCTTGATGTTCATTGTTCCGATAGAGGATGCTACCAGTATCCTTGTTAACTCCAACTTCAAAGGCCGTAATCGATTATGATGGTCCGGACCATTCGAATCATCCTGGTTGTCCGAATTTCAAATAGAACACCCATAGGTGTACCTATAACAAAACAAACAAGGGCCATCTGCAAAATGATCCGATGCCTATGCCTCACCTCTTGGCTGGGGGCATCAGGAGCAATGACTGCTGGTACCTGTAGTCCTACAGCTACCAGTACAAGTCCCACATGCTTTTTTTATGTTTAAAAATTATTTTTAAAAGCATGACCACTCAGATTAATGACATGGACATATAACCAAAGACCCTATAATACTAAGATGGCTCACTCCCTATTATCTCCCATGGTAATGTAAATTTTGCAGTGCCACCTTGTGGTGGGTTTGATCAGCCCAGCTGCTGGTTGGTGTTTCACATGTAAACACATACACTTATATTATACATGAGATAGGTAAGTATGAATACACATCAATATGAAGTTGCTATGAACAAATATATATCATCAGCAGCAGCATCGCCATCATCACACATCTTTCACATTCATATATACATTTATACATATAATATAGCACCTCTTTAACCTAGAGAACAGCCAGTGCACCAAGTGGTGGGTTTGATCATTTTGATTATGCAGTACAGGCTGAGTGAGCCGTCTTAGTATTATAGGGTCTTTGATATAACTAAACTATGCAATCAAAAAATACTCTAAATCCTATCTTGCTGTAGTTATATTGGTTATTTTGGCTTTTTAAAGTTGTTGATTAAGCCACCATTTGTTCTTCCCCGAACTGATTCATTTATGCAACCCGAGGTTCTAGGGTCTGCTGCACATGAGCAAAAAATGGTTGGGATGATTCGAGGTGATTAATCGATTACAGCCTCAATGTGGCTGTTCCGTCCACTAAAGGTCAAGGCCGTCATCACGTGACGCAATACCACCTGGGCCCGTATGCATGGAGCGGTGTTAGCGACGTGTGGTGTTAACCGTCTAACACAGGGTAGCTACCACCGGTTATCAGAGGCATCAAGAACTATGTCACGCCGTATGCATGGGGGGGCCTAAACGGTGAGTGTTAGCTAAACGTGAATATATTTATAGATTTGGGAAATCCCTTGATTCGACAATATGAATAACGCCGCCAATGCGGCGGCGGTGTTAATATCGGTTCGAATTTAGAGTTAAATTGATCAAATTTCACTTATTGCGTATTTAATTCTGTCAAATATGATAGCATTGAATAGATTTGGACCTAATATATAGCCGCCGATTCGGCGGCGACGGCGGCGATGTGTGTTTTGTTGATATGCGACAGCATGGATATCGACGTCGAAGCTGGGGTTGCTTGCATTCGTCGATTCAACAATATTAATATCACCGCCGATGTGGCGGCAGCGTTAATATCGCTTCGTTTTTAGGGTTAATTTGATTAAATTTGACTTATTGCGTATTTAATTCTGTTAAATATGATAGCTTTGAATAGATTTGGGCTCCATCCTGACACTAACCTAACACTAACACCGGTGTAAACCTGCTATGGGCTGGGGTTAGAATCTCCAACTTTAAGCTCGTGGTGTTAGGCCTAACACTGCTCCATGCATACCGACTTTCCGGCGCTAAACCAGAAATCCCGCCCTAACCGCGGTTTGCCTCGCTAACACCGCTCCATGCATACGGCCCTGATGTCAATCGTATAAGTAATGTCATATTCTATTCCACTGAATTAATTGAAATACAAATAATAGCTTTATGTACATGTTATTAATGACAATATTAGATACTCCTAAACGTTCAAACCCTAAATTTCTTCGTTTTAATCGACAGCAGTATGGTTTATTGAATGATATCACTGTTATGCACAATTGGGGTTATCCTATATGCATGCGTCTGGGGCGTTGACATATTTCACCACGATGAGTTTATTTATTTAAAGTTGCATAATGCAATGGTTTTCAGTTTCTGCCTCTTTTTTGTTGTTGTATTAAAGTTGCATAGTCTGATGGTTTTGAATTTCTGTATTTTTTCTGAGATAAATATATTAGATCGATCACTAGTGTCTACTTTACATTAGTTCAAAGTTACTTTTATTTTAAATGGTAAACTTTTGAGATATTTTGGGTGCAAACATGGAAAATTTGTTTTGGCAAGCCTGTCAGAACACTGATACCATAGACTTCTGCAGTAACAGGTTCTATTAAGTTGACTCAGTATTGCCTTCTACGCAGAAACAAATGCTTAATAACCGCATCAGTATCTAAGTTAGATATGTCAAATAAAATCTAGATAATTGGTTTGAATTTGAACATTTGACATTTCATCGGACTATGCAGCTTTAAATTTGTTGTCATATTGACATTGTTTTAGGTTTAAGGACCTTTTATTATGAATGGATAATTTTGGAGATGTTTGAACTGAAAAAATTGCAAATTTATATTTGGCATGCGCCGAGCAAAAAAATGTGCGGTCGCCGTACGGCCACCGTATCCAACCGTATAGTCACCGCACGATTTTGCACACCGTAAGGCATTTGTGACCAAGGAATTAATAACATAATGCATGACTACAGAACCTACCAGTGTAATATGACATCTTCATATGCTATCATCTACAAAAGTATATCACATACTGATTTGTCATACTGCCTTTATATTTAGACATTTAATACTTGGTGGTAACACAGTCATGTTTGAGTGACTGTTTTGTCTACAGGTATTTGTGACAGTAGTGGTGGGAGGCGTGACAGTCATGCCTACTAGTATTTAGTGCAGTGATAGTGGGAGGTGTGTTATAGTACTTATTGCAAGGGGTGGGAGGCAGTATTTAATGCAATAACAGGCATTGCTGTCCTACCCATTGGTTTTTAGATTAATAGTGGTGGGAGGCTGTCCTGCCCACTACTATTTAGCACAATAGTGGCAGGAGGTGTGACTGTCCTGCCCACTAGTATTTGGGGCAATAGTGGTGGGAGGTATGACTGTCATGCCCACTAGTATTTAGCACAACAGTGGCGGGTGGCAGTACTGTCCTGCCCACTATTATTTAGCACAATAGTGATGGGATGTGTGACTGTCCTGCCCACTAGTATTTGGGGCAATAGTGGTGGGAGGCACAACTGTCAGGTCCACTAGTATTGGCGCAATAGTGGTGGGAGGCATGACTGTCCTGCCCATTAGTATTCAGCGCAATAGGGCCATGAGGCATGACCGTCTTGCCCACTAGTATTTAGGGCAACGCTGGTGGGAGGCATAACTGTCTTGCCCACTAGAATTTAGCGCAATAATGGCGGTTGGCGTGACTGTCCATGTTCGACTTGGTGTTAAACGCAATACCACACACAGGGCACTCAAATGGCCGTTCACCCGTGTGTATTCGCACATGCATCGCCAGGTTGGACGGGTACGGGAACACCTTTCCGCACACTCCGCACGGGTATTTTTTGGTCTTCCTGGGCTTGGTGTTGCTTCGCACAGGTGGCTTGGGAGGCGCCCGCAGCAACTGCAACCACAGAACAGAAGGTTTGTGTCATATCTCAGTGTGGCTTTCGTCGAGTGTGGGATGCAGGTAGGAGCTCCAATATCACCACCGCCACCAATGGTCCTGCCATTAGGGGAGTGTCAACCACCAGTGCTTGGTACTGATATGACCTTCGATGTTGCTAGGACGTAAGACACCAACAAACAAACCACCAGTCTTGCAGCACGCCATGCCATTCGTCAGGATCTATTGGACTTGGTTCATGAAGATTGTTGGGGTTATATATTCTAGCAACAAATCAGGTCATATCATGGAAGACCTAGTGACAGAATTGGATCATGGCTCACCATTCGGTCATCTCTCTTCTCGATTTTCATTGAAGGTGTTTATACAGGGACTGCCCTCTAAATACTGCAGCTATTGGACACTATGTTAACTATGTAGTTCCACAAGTAGACACTAGGTTAACTGTGCAATACTGCAGTTCCACAATTATACACTAGGTCAACTGCGTGAGACTGCAAATTCACTTGGAGATACCATATCATGGTTATAAGACATATAACTTGTTATGTGTATATTATTTAGGCGAGACAGCATTGGCTATGCATATGTCATGAACCGCTCTGCCTATGTACTCTTTAGTATTCGATACACTTTCTATGTTAGGCTATCCCTTAATCGATTTAAATTAGATAGCAGCCTAACACTCTCGATAGTATTTGTGTTCCCACGTGGTAGCTAATTTGCCTCCAGTGAGCTGAAAATGTTTTTTTTGTATTTTCAACTTCACTTTAATAAACTGATGGCTTTTTCAGGTACCAGCCAGGGGATTTACTTAAAGCTGCATAGTCCAATGAAATATCAAATTTTCAAAACAAAACCAATTATCTAGATTTTATTTGACATATCTAACTTAGATACTAATGCACTTATTAAGCATTTGTTTCTGTGTAGAAGGCAATATTGAGTCAATTTAACAGAACCTGTTACTGCAGAAGTCTATGGTGTCAGAGTTTTGGCAAGCTTGCCAAAACTAATCTTCCAGGATTGCACTCAAAATATCTAAAAAGTTTACCATTTAAAATAAAAGTAACTTTGAACTAATGTAAAGTAGATACTAGTGATCGATCTAATATATTTATCTCAGAAAAAATACAGAAATTCTAAATCATCGGACTATGCAACTGCCAATCAGTTCCATGACGGGATGGCCGAATGAGTTATAGTGTCCGTCTCCCATGTTGGTAGATCGTGGGTTCGAATCCTGGCCGAGTCAAATCAATGACTTAAAAATTGATACTTGTCGCTTCCTAGCCAGGCGCTCGGCATTACTAGGATAGGGCAAGAGGCAGTGGAATGAGGAAGACCAGTCGTCTGCGACTGAAATTTCCCCTGCTTAAACAACTAATGTACCAACAAAAAATGTTGTGTTGTGTTTACAGAAGCTTATGAATATACTGCAAATCCAGATGGAGATAGCATGCCAACCATTATAGTGCAAATCTACAGGAAGATACCTGGGTAATTGTGTTATGCTGCTATATCTCAGGTCAACTGTGCTACATCATGCTTTATGCCGGGTCAACTGTGCAATATACCAGGTCAACTGTGCTGTATACCAGGTCAACTGTGCTATACTGTATATTCACAGAGTCACGGGGTCAGTCATGTGCTCCCGATCTCAGTTTTCCATATTGTCAAAACTATTTTTTTAAATTTTGATTGACTTTTATTAACACTTTGACTTTGAAAAATAACAATTACATAATATCCACATCTAATATGTATATATACACATATATATACATATAATATATATTATGCAAACTACATCAAATATACATGTGCTAGCAGCATCAATGGTGAACGCTTCTTTCCGAATATTAATTAAAACGGAAGGTTGTCAAAATATATACACAAATATGGCGAAACCAATAAATTATCAACAAATTTGTGTTCCATAACAAAACAAACAAATCCAGATTTCTGCATTCAGTCTTTGATTATGTACCAAACACGAAAGAATACAGACGATGCATGGGTCTGCGTGGTCAATAGTAAGTACAGAATGAATGTATGTCCATTGGTCAATTGTGAATCCCCAACAACATGTGTAAGCTTTGCAAACTGATTGCAGTGATGACCAGGAACCCCCAGTCACCGAACCCTTCCCATTGAACAAGGATGGGAGAGAGCTATTAAAATATAAGAAAACCACATATATTGTTCTTCCAAGCCTGGAAATCTTGTCAGTTGCTTATCTTGATTCTGAACTGACTAAATAGAAAAGTTTCCTATTATATTTTGAATTAGTTGGGTTTTATTTCAATAAGAAACTGATTAGTCAATAGTAGTGCTATACCTAGTAATATAGCATGGCAATATGGAAGGCACTGTAGGACAATACGATGCATAACAATAAAGTTATTCAATATTGTCAATTATATAGGATTACTAGGCTTCTTCAGTGTTCCATATACATTTAAAAAAAACTAAATCACTAGCAGTGCGATGTAGTCATGCTATATATAGTAGGCTTGCTTTTAGTACAACACTGCTATGCTATATAGTAATTGCAGTGCAATATTACCAAAAGCTCCTCGATCACATATCGAAAAGTGTCAGCAGAGGAAAGATTGTCTCCTTCACCCACCAGACTCTCTGCAGCTACCCACACATGTCCAAAGTGCCACCGCACATTCCGCACCCAAATTGAACTCATCGGTCATCGACAAGCTCAAAACAAATGATGAGTTGCTGTCATTATCATCACCGATGGAGAACCAAGAAGAAGTACAAGCAATCCAATACTGCCATATGGTAGCCTCTGATGAAAACAAAGTCTGCAGAAATTTTACATCCAGTAAAATGTAAATGATTCTCCACCGATGCCAAGCCTATAATTTATAAGACAGGCTGTCCACTTTTTCATGGAAATTAGCAAAAACGTAGATGTCTTTCATCTCCATATATATATTGCAGCTGCCTATTCAAATGGCTGGCCTCCATTGTGTTTCTCCCAGTGTAGTTGCTCCTCCTCATTCAGCCCTCCCAGCTGCCCTTCCTGTCAGTGTCACAATGTGCCCGGATGCATGTTCGCCATGTGGCGCTTGACAGCATACCGCCTGCCTGACCTGAAGGGACACATTGGGCATGTGTGCGGCTTTTCGCCCGTGTGTACGACTATGTGCTCCTTCAGCTTGGAACGTGCTGTGAACTGCTTCCCACAAAACGGACACGCCATCTCGTCCTGCAATGATATTGGACAGAGGGTCACATTATATAGCATAGAGGCTCAGTCACTCTGACGCCTGCACTCTGCAAGTAAGTGGTGCTCCACCCAAAAAGGGCATGTTTCGATGGGAGCCAGTGTGTTGACACCAATGGAAGCCCAGATATGTAGTAATGCTGCAGGCTACATGACAGCTAAGTATAATACGCTGGCTGGGTAGTGCTAGCTAACAGCATTGTTGATATCCTAGTGTATTGTAGTTTATCATTGACTGTTGCCAAGCCCAACTATGTTCCATAGAAGCTTTGTACTCATCGGTCATCGACAAGCTCACAACAAATGATGAGTTGCTGTCATTATCATCACCGATGGAGAACCAATAAGAAGTACAAGCAATGCAATACTGCCATATGGTAGCCTCTGATGAAAACAAAGTCTGCAGACATACATTCATACATACATTCATTCTGTACTTATACCATCGGGATCTTCAACTTGGCAATATAGACATCAATGTTTTCCATATAACCCCAAGCAGTCCACGTCCAACGTCAGTCAGTGGGGGCATTCGACTGGGCCTCTCTATCCGAATATCAAAATATTTCCTAACAAATTCCTATTCGACTGGGACCGGAAGTGGGTTCATATAGCGATGATTCGGATGTGTGTATGTGGCTCCATCCGTTCCATCCGTAAATCTTGCGGATAGAAAGGGCCCAGTCGAATGCCCCCATTCTCAGTTTGACTAGGCACTGGCAGTGCAATGAAAAAGTCCTGGAATAGTGCTTTTAGAGCGATTTTTCATAATGTTTACATGCTCCTGACTAATTTTCTATGTAATAAAAGTTAAATATATGCTCCATCTGATGGTGAGGTTGAATTCCATATATACTAAGTTTGGATATAAAGCTCCATAGTCCAATGAAGCATCACATTTTCAAAACCAAAACAATTATCTAGATTTGATTCTACATATCTGATGCACTTATTATGCATTTGTTGCCACATAGAAGGAAATACTGTCCGTGAATTTAATAGAACATGTTACTGCAGAAGCCTACGGTGTCAGAGTTTTGACGTGCTTGCCTAAACTTATAGGTATGTGTTTGCACTTCAAATATCTCAAAAGGTAGTCATTTAAGATGGAAATTACTTCAATCTAAAGTAAGGTATTTTTACAGAAACTCTAAATCATCGGACTATGCAACTTTAAGTAAAATCTATTTAAGCTATGGCCATAATTAGTAAATATGCACTTATCACTGCTGTAGATCAAAACACCTCTGACAAAAGGCTATCTTTAATTGGCCTGCACTACCTTTCACTCCATGATAGAAAGCTGTGAATGGTATGAAGCGCAGTTACCTAACCTTCATGTACACATATGTTTGTCGTAGGTTAAAGAAGGTAAAATT
Organism: Branchipolynoe longqiensis; assembly: GCA_030323885.1. Taxonomy (NCBI): domain Eukaryota; kingdom Metazoa; phylum Annelida; class Polychaeta; order Phyllodocida; family Polynoidae; genus Branchipolynoe; species Branchipolynoe longqiensis. The sequence goes on along the minus strand of CM059188.1, from coordinate 99,501,861 downwards.
ATGAAATTTATATTATTTTGTAAGTTTGAAACCACTACCTGATTAAAAACAAAAACAAAAACAAAAAGATAGGGCAGTGTAATGAAAGCCCATTTGTATCACTCATGTACTAGGAGTGATTGTGTTGTATGGCCATTGTAAGGTAACCCCATTTGGTATAACTCATGGACCAAGGATAAGTGTGGTCTAAACTCATTTGGTGGTTGTAGGGTCATTGTAATGTACACCCATTTTGTATGACTCATGTGATATCAGTCATTGCTATATAAGCTTATTTGGTATGACTCATGTACTATGAGGCAGTGTGTAAGCCCATTTAGTATGACCCATGTAATCAGGGTCATTGTGATGTAAGCCCATTTGGTAGGGGTCATGATGATATAAACCCACTTTGCATGACTTATGATTAAGGGTCATTGTCTTGTTAGCCCATTTTGCATCACTCTAGGACTAAAGGTCATTGTGTTGAAAGCCCATTTGGCATCACTCATGGACAAAGGGTCATTGTGTTATAAGCCCATTTGGTATGACTCATGTACTATGAGTCATTGTGTTGTAATCCTATTTGATATGACTCGGACTACAGGGCATTGTGTTTTAAGCCCATTTGGTATGACTCATGTACTATGGGTCATTGTGTTGTAAGCACATTTGGGATGACTCCTGTACTATGGGTCATTGTTGTGTAAGCATATTTGGTATGGCTCATGTACTATGGGTCATTGTGATGTAAGCCCATTTGGGATGATACACGTATGCATACTATGGATCATTGTGATATAAGCCCATTTGGTATGACTCATGTACTATGGGTCATTGTGATATAAGTCCATTTGATAACACTTGGGCAGTGAAGTGTTTTGTGACATAAACCTCTTTAATATAAAGTGGGGAGTAAAGTCAAACTGATAACATTTTGCTATCGCCCATTATACAAAGGGCACAGGACTGTGCTTCTACGTGGAACCTCTTCCAGTAGTATCACCGAACTATGAATGTAGGCTCACTCCTCATATGACCTTAGATGTTGCTAGGACGTAAAACAACAACAAACAAACAAACCTCATTGTTCAGGTAGTAAGAAGAAATATAAGTTTATATTAACCAGGCTAATGCAATTATCAAGCAGCGTTCCTGTGTGTATGGGCCAGAAATAGAATGCTGGTTTTTTTTTGTATGGTATCATAATATATCATAATACACATGACTCAGTTGTTCCGTATTATCCGATGTTTATTTGGTAGATTATTTCAATGTTAACATACTCAGTTTGTACTGAGGATTGCAATTGTTTGTGCCTTTTAATACCTGAAAATTCAAATCTGTTCCATTTTGCCATCAGCAAGAGTTTTTTCCCCAGCAGTGTTTGGTTTTGGGGTTTTAATTCCCCCCTTTATCTATGTTGGCTTTTGAATTACAAGTGTTGCCTTATTGAAAGAGCACGTGTTAAAGAATACCTTGTTTTTTATCAATTAGTCCTGCAAATGTCAAATGGTGATTTCCATGTTAAGCGTCTTTTTCACACAACATCAACTTATATAGAGTATCCATAATACACTAAATTATTAATAGAAGCAGCTGCGAATTGAATCTTGATCCAGACTTCTTTCCATTGTCTTCTAAACCCACCGCAGGCCATCTAAGCACCGAACCCGAGACTGAGAGGAGGGATGAGGCTGAGAGCGGCAGTGGGGCTGAGAGCGGCAGTGGGGCTGAGAGCGGCAGTGGGGCTGAGAGCAGCAGTGGGGCTGAGAGCAGCAGTGGGGCTGAGAGCGGCAGTGGGGCTTAGAGTGGCGGTGAGGCTGAGAGTGGTAGTGGGGCTGAGAGCGGCAGTGGGGCTTAGAGTGGCGGTGAGGCTGAGAGTGGTAGTGGGGCTGAGAGCGGCAGTGGGGCTGAGAGCGGCAGTGGGGCTGAGAGCGGCAGTGGGGCTGAGAGCAGCACTGGGGCTGAGAGTGGTAGTGGGGCTGAGCAGCAGTGGGGCTGAGCGGCAATGTGGCTGAGTGGTGGTAGAGGTGAGAGCAGCAATGGGGCTGAGACTGGTGGTGGGGCTGAGAGCAGTAGTGGGTCTGAGTGTGGTGGTGGGGCTGAGAGTGACAATGGGTCTGAGAGTGGTAGTGGGGCTGAGTGTGATGGTGGGGTTGAGACCGCTGGTGGGTCTGAGAGCAGCAGTGGGGCTGAGAGTGGCAGTGGGGCTGAGAGTGGTGGTGGGGCTGAGAGCGGCAGTGGGGCTAAGAGTGACAATGGGTCTGAGAGTGGTGGTGGGGCTGAGAGTGGCAGTGGGGCTGAGAGTGACAATGGGTCTGGGAGTTGACAATGGGGCTGAGAGTGGCGGTGTGGCTGAGAACGGAAGTGTGGCTGAGAGCGGCGGTGCGTCTGAGAGTGGTTGTGGGGCTGAGAGTGGCGGTGGTGAGAGTAGGACTGAGAGTGACAGTCAGAGTATACCTGGGAGTGACTGTGCTGGACTGACAGGGATAGGCAGTAATAGGATTGGGAATGACAGTCAGAGCGGGTATGACAGTGACAGTGAGTCCGAGCAGGAATGAGTCCACGGCAGTCATCTGGCTCTTGATCCGCTATCAGCCTTTGTTGTGTCAGTTCGCCACACGCTCACCAAGGGGCACTGTGATCGGCTATCCACTACCAGCTTCTGCAGTCTCAGTTCGCTGCGCACTCACCAGGTGGCGTGGCGGTCGGCTAGTACCAACCTGACACCTTCTGCCTGGGCGGCGTGGCGATCGGTCGGCTAATACCAGGCTGACATCCTCTCTTGTGTCAGTTCGCCGCGTGCTCACCAGGCGGCGTGGCGGTCAGTCGGCTAGTACCAGGCTGACACCCGCTGCCGTGTTAGTTCGCCGCGCGCTCATTAGGCGGCGCAGAGGCCGGGTGCGTCAGGCGGTGCATCTGCATGTTGACCTTCTGGTTAAAGCGCGCGTCGCACACGTCGCACGCGAACGGCTTCTCGCCCGTGTGCACGCGCATGTGCCGCTCCATCTCGGACGGCCAGCGTGACCCCTTCCCGCACACCTCACAGAAACACTTGATTGTCCGGCGCGCTATGGCCCTGTCTGAGAGAGCTGGCGGCGCTGCTACCGAGTCTAGTGAGGGGGCAGGCCGCCAGGACTCCACCTGCAACCACAGAAGAGACGGCATCAGCGACCGGTTGAGGTAGAAGAGTAAAGGCCCAGTCACACCTTACCGGACTGGGGAACCGGATAGAAACCGGACACTGTCTGGTGAAAGACGGCAATGTCCGGTACATGTATGGTACCCATCCGGCGGTGTCCGGTGGTGTCCGGCAGTGTCTGGTACAAGTTTTGAACATGCACAAAACTTCTACCAGACACCGCCGGACTGACGTGTCCGGTATGTCCGGTTCATGTATATCCGTATGTATCGGGTACCCATCCGTTGGTGTCCGGTTGGTGTCCGGTTTGTCCGTTTTGTCCGATTCATGTCCGGTACCCATCCGTTACGTGTCCGGTTTGCTCCGGAATTGTCCAGTGGTGAGATGTGGTGGGGGTGTAGGTGTGTGGTGGGGGTTTAGGGATGTGGTGGGGGTGTAGGTGTGGTGGGGGTTGAGGGATGTGTTGGGGGTGTAGGTGTCTGGTGGGGGGATGGGATGTGTTGGGGGCGTAGGTGCCTCGTGGGGGTAGGGATGTGCTGGGGGTGTAGGTGTAGGTGTCTGGTGGGGGTTTAGGGATGCAGTGGGGGTGTAGGTGTCTGCTGAGGGTTTAGGGATGTGGTGGGGGTGTAGGTGTCTGGTGGGGGTGTAGGTGTCTGGTGGGGGTTGAGAGATGTGTTGGGGGTGTAGGTGGCTGGTAGGAGTTTAGGAATGTGGTGGGGGTGTAGGTGTCTGGTAGGGGTTGAGGGATGTGGTGGGGGTATAGGTGTCTGGTGGGAGGGATGTGGTGGGGGAGTAGGTGTCTGATGGGGGTTTAGGGATGTGGTCGGGGTGTAGGTGTGTGGTGTTTTTTTTTTTTATGTGGTAGGGTGTAGGTGTCTGGTGGGGGTTTAGGGATGTGGTGGGGTGTAGGTGTGTGGTGGGGGTTTTGGGATGTGGTGGGGGTGTAGGTGTGATAGATTATAATGATCAACCTAATATATTTACAGCCCGGTACGTGTCCGGTTGATGGTCGGTCCGTCTTGTTCTCGTCGGTATATGTACGGTACGGTATACAGTACTTGTCCGGTTGCCTGGTGGCAATTGACCCAATTATGCTCCATATCGATACATTTTGATACTTTTTGTCACCGGAGAGCACCGGACTAGGCAATTCTTTGTCCGGGTGTCCAGTACTCAATCCGGTATGGTGTGACAGGTGTTTTAAGGAGTCTGGTCTCCTAAGGTTACCAACTGTTCTGTGATGTGAATATTTGCTCTATTTCCAAAAAGAAATATCATATTTTATGCTTATTATGGAATATTTGAGTTCCAGTCCAGAGGGTGGTCCAACACCATTAGACTGGATACCCCATGGCTATTCTAGGCTGTGTATCCATACACTGTTCCCTTCTGGTTTGTTCCCTTGTTCCGAGTTCGCTGGTGAATCTAATGCGCCACAGACAATGAACATGTTCATTCTTTATGTTCCCGGTCAGTACGTCACATGTGCCATGCACATGGCCATACGCTCCCTGGGTCCAACCTATGGGAACGGCCACTAAGCAAAACACAGCTTCATTGTTTGTGTGACGCATCACAAGGTCAAAAGCGAATACGGAACAAGGGAACATGGATAGCCCTTCTTTATACCCATGAGTCTATGACTGTTTCACTTCTATTTAACAGAGAAAACATAACCAAATATGCAGGTATTATCTATGACGCTGTAACACGTAAAATATTCCGATATACAGCAGGGGGCGGGGGGGTGCTATTATATGAGGTGTTATTCATATACCGAGCCAAGTGAGCTTGTATGTATATGTACAGATATGTACTGGTTGGGCTATAACTGAGTTCATGGGGATGACATAGTGAGTGCTGGCAGGTTGAGTGCAGTGGCACTCAGGACCTGGCCCTTCTGCCTAAGTAGGGGTCAACCCAATCCAGTAGGGGTCAATGCAATCAGGCTGTGGGGAGCAGCCAGAGCAGTGTTGGTGGTGGCCAGGCAGCCACTGGTGGTGGGTGGAATACCGGTTGCCATGGGGACTAGATATGCTGTTCTCCTATTGGGTGGCAGGGGTGGTGTGACACCCTACCAGAGAACCTATGTACATAAAATAAAGATAGCATGCTTGCCCTTCCCTTACTCTCTTCACTCTTACTTTCTATTCCTTCTTGTCTGTATTCTATTTCCCTACAGCGTACTTGCACAGCCACAGACCCGGATACCAACTCTACAGCCTGAGAAGGCTGAATGACACAAAGTCACAGCTTGGATTTGAACACATGGATTCGAACCCTGGTCCAGTCAAACCAATGACATAACAATTTATACTTGTCACTTCCTAGCCAGGCACCCGGCATTATTAGGATAGGGAAAGTATTGGTTGGCTCAGTGTCAGGATAACGTGACTGAGTGGGATATCAGGTCATGGTGCTGGCGGTTTGATCTCCCATAGGGGCAGCACTATAAAGTCACCATAAGTTCACAGTCACAAATCGGTACCCATCCTGATGACCTTAGATGTTGCCAGGACGTGAAACCAACCAACTCTCAGATATGACTCAGATGTAATGTTTTAAGCCACTTATGGGCAAACATTAAGATGTTCGCTAAAAGTAAAAGTTGCTAGTCCGATGGTTTTGAGTTTCTGTCAAATATTGTATGGTGATCATTATAATCTATATAGAGCAACTTTGATTTAAAATGAATAACCTAAGAGATATTTGAAGTGTAAACATGTCAAATTAATTTGTACATGCTTGTCCACACTCTGACCCCATAGGATTTAACGGTAATATGTTCTATTAAGATTGCCTTAGCAAGCCGTTCAATACAGCAACAGATGCTGAATAAGCAAACCGGTGTCTCAGTTGGATCAAATCTAGATAAGTGTTTTGTTTTTGAAAATTTGATGCTTTCATCGGACTATGCAACTTTATATACCAATCTCGTTCATTCATCTTTGGCGGCATGTAGATTGGTCATGTGACCTATCACATTAAATCGAATATTAAGCGGCATTCTGGATAAAAATGAGTTTTGCCCTTATTCATATTCATTAGCTCATACATATTCCTCATTCTCCTCTAAGTATTCTTTCCGATTCCCCATATCATGTAACGAAGAAGAAACCCGACATATCTGTTTGTTTGTGTGTTTTTTTTTAATTAATTAATTAAAAACTATAAATACATAGTTATGGTGACATTCCGGTTTAACTCGATAAGGTATTTTTGAAATAACATCTTTCTACAAATGTTATTCATGTTCGATTGTAATGACCATAATGGGCCAAATTCTAGAGAGAATGTGTTACATAAATAGAACTAGTACAGTGGAGTGGGGCAGTGGGGATTTTTCAATTCATATAGGGTTTAATTTATTTCTGTTTTAATTACCTGATTAGCTTTCTTCACTTATAAGGCTTCACGGGCATGATGTGAAGTAGGTAGTAACATAGTCAGGATAATGCAAGTATCAGAACAGTAAGAAGTCAATAGCGGCAGTAGGCCAGTAGGTTGTATCAGATGGACAATAGTCAATGTACAGTATCAGTTATCAAAGTCAATGATGGAGCATGCAGGTCTAAGAGTCAATGTTCAGTAGGTATGAATGTTGGATCATGCCGTAACTCGAGTCGACCCCTCAACCCTTATCGGATTTTGTTCGTTGTTGTGGGGTGGGTGGCGGCTGAGTCGGAGGCGAGCTGCTCGTGTGACTGCCTAGGTGGAAGTGAAAGTCTCATGGCTGGTGGGGTTTTGAGGAAAGGCGTGGATGACGTCACGAGTCTCGCGGGACGGGGGTTCGCGAGAATTCCGGTAGGGAATGGTACGGGATTTGAACCCAGGGGGGGGCGCCACTGTACCGAGACCTTGGTCGGGCGCAAATTACGGGATGCGAACCCAGGGGGGGCGGCACCGTACCGACACCCTGTTCGCGCGCAAATTGCGCACGGAGGAGGGCCACCATGAAGAAAGCTAGGGGATCTGAACCCAATGGGCGCCATCGTACCGACACCTTGTTCGCGCGCAAATTACCCATGGTGGCGGGCCACCATGAACAATACAATACTATATCACATGCCTTACCCATTCCACAAACTTTGAGCTCCAATAGCCAATGATAAAAATCAATACCAGAGAGGATAGCTGAATGAGTTAGAGGGTCTGTCGCCCATGTTGGTTTGAATCCTGGACGAGTCAAACCAATGACTTAAAAATTGATACTTGTCAGTTGCTAGCCATGCGCTCGGCATTATTAGTATTTATAGGGCAAGGAGCAGTGGAATGAGGAAGACCAATCGTCCGCGATTGAAATTTCCCCTGCTTAAACAACAAATGCACCTAAAAAGAAAAAGTGCTCTAGAGGCGTCGTTAAATAAAACAAGCTTTACTTTTTTTCATTCCACAAATATGACCAACACGTGTGCTTTAAGAACATTCAAGCTTTAATCATTTTTACAATAAATGAGGTTATGAATGATGTTATTTCTTAAATCTAGATTTTGCTGGCTCAATTCCAAGCCATTTTCACCCAAATTCCATTGGGAAAAACATCTGCTATGGCCACAATTTGGCAACAGTTACAATCCACCATCGATGTCCTATTGTGTAGTTTGCCTTGCAGCGATATACAGTCTGACAGGGAACTGCATAGTCCGATGAAGCATAACATTTTTTAAACAAAAATAATTATTTAGATTTCATTCTATATATATATATCTAACTTAGATACGGATGCACTTATTACGCATTTGTTTCTGTGTAGAAGGCAATACTGAGTCAATTTAACAGAACCTGTTACTACAGAAGTCTATAGTGTCAAGAGTTTTGGCAAGCTTGCCAAAACTAATCTTCCATGTTTGCACTCAAAATATCTCAAAGGTTTACCAGTTAAAATGAAAGTAACTTTGAACTAATGTAAAGTAAATACTAGTGATCGATCTAATATATTTTTCTCAGAAAAAATACAGAAATCCAAAACCATCGGACTATGCAATTTTAAAGTTGCATAGTCTGATGGTTTTGAGTTTCTGTAAGTTTTCTGAGATAAATATATTAGGTTCATCATTATTATTTTCTTTAGTTTGTGGTAATTTTTATTTTAAATGGCTAACTTTTTATATATTTGAAGTCAAACGTGCTAAATTAATATTAGCAAGCTTGCCAAAACACCATAGGCTTCTGCACATTCTATTAAACTAGTTCAGTATTCCCTTATATGTGATGATAAGTGCTTAGTAAGAACACCAGTATCTAAGTTAGATATGTAGAATAAAATTTGATGATTGTTTTAGTTTTGAAATTTTGATCTTTTCATCGGACTATGCAACTTTAAGGAACATGATAGGCACTGCTTATGTGTACACACAAGCCCTGGCTACACTAGATCTCGTACCCAACAGGTAGACACACCACTAACCGTTATGCTAGGTACACACCTACCGTTTACGATGCGATTCGCGCATACGACCTCGTTAGTCGGTAGGTGGGTGTGGGACCATAGCACACCAGACGTCCGCGATTTGCGATTACAACTCAGTTTTAGGTCTTAAAACTGAAATCGCAAGCAATTCGAAAAACGAATCGGGACGATTGCAAATCGGGAGGTGTGTGCGGTCGGTCGTATCTTAAACGGTATATGCGTGCTAGCCGCCGACCGTTCGCGTCTGAGTTTTAACGATCAACGAATCGCCGGGCCGGAAAAAGGATATGTGACAGTGTCTTAACCAAAATATTCTAATCGGCAGCTATATATTAATATTTTCTAATCGACGAATGTAAACTAAACAAATACGTAGCAGGCGTAAGGAAATTCCGCCGGTTCGGCAGCTACATATTAGACCCAAATCTATTCAACGGCAGCGATATTAATGTTTTCTAATCGACGAATGTAAACTAAACAAGTACGTAGCAGGCGCAAGGAAATTCCGCCGCCGGCGATATTAATGTTTTCTAATCGACGAATGTAAACAAAACAAATAGCATTGCTACAGGAAACTGCTAGATGGCGCTGATGGCGATGTAGTTCGCGCAAAACCCACCAGGTGCGTGCAGCGCAGTCGGGAATCGGCGCAAGGAAAATGCTAGATGGCGCTGATGGTGAGGTAGTTCGCGCAAAAACCCACCAGGAGCGTGGATCGCAGCCGCGAATCGGACGTTATATGTGCGCATCCAGTCGGTATATGTGCGCATCCCTTATCTTCAGTTTTAATCGCGATCGGGTCGCGATCAGGTCACGTCGGGCGCAAAGTTTTAGTGCGCGAGTCGTAAACGGTAGGTGTGTACCTAGCATTAGATACGCCTAGAGCAGGGTTGCCAACTTTGGAAAATGAAAAACCGGAATATCTTAAGGGGTGCTACATCGGGGGGGGGGGGGGTTGGAGGTACTCCCCCTGAAAAAATGTGTAATCTTAGACGCTCTGTGTTGCATTTTGGACACAATAATCTGTACGATTTACATAATATTACTATATATATATAAAACTGGAAGGTCAGCGTATGGTGATGATGGGGACATAAAATATTGAACAGCTTATGGCGAAACCGTAAAGCCTAAGGGTTGGCAACCTTGCTAGAGGCTTCCTGATGATCGGTAGTTTGTTTGTTTGGGTTTATATCCTAACAACCGGGCAGTGGACCTGAATGGGTAGAGTGTGGGCCTCATGTGCAGGAGATCGGGAGTTCGGTTCCCAGTCGAGTCAAACCAATGACTTATCAAATTGGTACTTGTCGCTTCCTAGCCTGGCGCTCGGCATTAATAGGATAGGGCAAGGACTGGTTAGCTGAGTGTCAGGATGATGTGACTGAGTGGGATGTCAGGTTATGGAGCCGGTGGCCTGATTTCCCAGTGGAACAGCACTATAAAGTTGCAATGAGTGTGCACTGTCACAAGGCGGCACCCATCCTGATATGACCTTAGATGTTGCCAGGACATAAAACTCGAACAACCAACCAACCAACCAACCATATCCTACCATCTAAGGTCATATTAGGACGGGTACCAACTTGTGAGAGTGTGCCCTCATGATGACTTTATAGTCCACTGGCAGAATGCGCCATCAGCAGATGACCCGATATCCCACTCAGTCGTCACATTATCCCGATCCTTACCATGCTATATTATTACTAATATTAGTATTATTGCCGTGCGCCACTTTAGGGAGTGACAATTATCAATTTTCTACCTCGTTTGTTTGGGTCAGTCTGGGTTCGAACCCATGACCTCCTCCAGCCAGAACTCGGAACAGCCAGAACAATTCAGCCATCCCAACCGCTATATATTACTCTTATTATCAATATTATTATTATCAATATTATTATTATTATTAGTGGTGGTAGTTGGTCAGGTCAGTTTAAAATTCCACAAGGACTACAGACAGAACTAAGACTTTGGTTGGATATTAGTACATCAGGATTAACACAATGCCATGCACAGAGCCATCCGCTGTATTCTTACCCACAAAAGAACATGACAGCAATCCAATCCAGAAGTAATTAAATAATATATAAATGAACGCTTTCTCCCAGAATGTGTTTGTCCTCCCTAACATGTGACGCTCTCTCCGTGGCATTCCCTCACGTCATGGGCGTCATCTTGATAAAAATCTGTAAGGGGCCGCTGCCCCCGAATGGGAATCGATCCAAGCTTATTGCGGGATTGGGTGATGCACTTCGCCGCTTATCTGTGAATGACCCACTTCTCCATCTATCCGTGGGTGACCCACTCCTCCGTCCAGCTGTGGGTGACCTACTTCTCCATCTGTCCATGAATGCGACACCTCTCCGTCCAACTGTGGGTGACCAACTTCTCCGCCCATCTGTGAGTGTCCCGCATCTCCTATCCTTGAACGCCGCACTTCTCCTTCCAACTGTGGGTGACCCACTTCTCCGCCCATCCGTGAACGCCCTACTTCTCCACCTATCCATGGATGACCCACTTCTCCACGTATCCGTAGATGACCCACTGCTCCTCTGCTCCTCCGGTACCCACATGACCAACTCCATCCATAGGGGGGGGCGTTGCCGCATGGGAATCAACCGAAGCTTATTGTGGGATGGGATGACCCACTTCTCCGCTTATCTGTGAACGCCCTACTTCTCCGCCCATCAGTGGGTGATCCACTTCTCCGCCTATCTGCGAACGCTCCACTTCTCCGCCTATCCGTGAAATCCCCACTTCTCCGTCCATCCGTTCTCCACCAGTACCCACGTGACCCACTCCTGCTCCAGAAGCATACTGTGCATGCCTGTTAGTGATGTGGCGGTTCCGATTGCCCAGCTTAGACGACCTATACGGACAGTAAGGGCACCCAAACGGCTTCTCACCCGTGTGACTCATCATATGAACCCGTAGCGCGCTGGGACACGCGACCTGCCTCCCACACAAGTCGCATGCGTTGTGCGGCGAGTCCGCGCCTGCGTTCTGTAACGACAAGGGAGAGGCAGTGTGAGGAGAGCGTCCACAATGGGCGAGCTGGGTCGAGCGGGCGGGTTCAGGGTTCCTACACTCTGGGCTGCATAATTCCACAATTTTTGTTTCCATACATTATTTGATTAAGCAGGGGGAGAATTTTCAATCGCAGACGATTGGCCATCCTCATTCCAGTGCTCCTTGCCCTATCCTAGTAGTGCCGAACGCCAGGCTAGGTAGCAACAAGTATCAATTGGTTTGACTCAACCAGGATTCGAATCCCATGATCTACCAAACTGGAGGTGGGCACTAAACTGATTCGGCCACCCGGTCTTTCCAGTTCCTTAAGCCACCATGGTTTCCAGGATGATGAGTCACCCTTGTTCAGTATTTTTAACCTATTTAGTTCTGTAATTATATTTCTTAGGTGTTTTTTTTCCCAAATTGTATCACTTACTTTGGGCTAATGAATATGTACTTAATTTGATATATGAAATCAACAGACAATTGTTATTCATAACTTTCCAATTTTTTCTATTTAGATTTTCAAGTACTTTTAAAGGCCTAAAAATAGAAAAAGTCTTTTGAATTTCGAAAACTATTCAGGTTTAACATAACTTCGTACGAACCCTGTGTGTGTGTGTGTGTGTGTGTGTGTGTGTGTGTGTGTGTGTGTGTGTGTGTGTGTGTGTGTGTGTGTGTGTGCGTGCGTGCGTGCGTGCGTGCATGCGTGCGCGCGTGTGTGTGTGTGTGTGTGTGTGTGTGTGTGTGTGTGTGTCCATCATCCTATGGGATTGTGTGTATAACGCTCTATAATGGGTTGTGTGTGGGGTGTGTGGGGTGTGTGTCAGTGTGTGGGAGATCGCTATAATCTTAAATACGAAGAATGTTAAAGCTGTCTTTTTCTAAATTAAACACACATCTATTTTACATTTAAGTAGAATGGGTTCCTTCAGGACACACACTCCCTGCAGCTTCCAGATCAGAATACTTTAGATGACCTGTAGCAGTGTCGCTTTAAGTAGTTACATTTTCAATGCTTCCAGATTGGCACCCTGTGCTGGTTGGTATAACTATAAGTATAAGTAAGCGGCTTTCATAGCAAGCTGCTGCAGTGTGGCCCTATTATATACAATGCCTGAACACATATAAAGCGCCGTCACACTTCCCTTCTGGATCAGAGATTCTACGGGTTCGGATGGCAATTGTGAACTCGATTAAATGTGATTTTGTTGATATTTACTATTTACTATTAACTATTCCTGTTTTGCTGATTTCGTCCTGATGTGTCCGTAGATATTACTAGGATGTAAAGCACCAACAAAGAAACAGGGTTCACTTAGATAAGATGAATAATGAATGCTGCAGTGTGAATAGTTGGTTGAAGTGAATCATGCATCTAGGATGTTTTGGGTTCCATCAATAAGAGAAGGAAAGAGAGAAACTGGTATTTCACTATTTGGAATGTCTTCCCATCTAATTTAGTCATCAGGAGCGTTAATTCATCTCTAGCGTCATCAACCCATCTCAATGACAGGAACCCACGTTTCAATCATTCTCCACTGTCATTAACCCATCTCAATGACGGGAACCAACATGTCGATCCACTTCCACTGTCATCAATCCATCTCAATGACAGGACCCAGCATGACGATCCAACTCCACTGTCATTAACCCATCTCAATGACGGGACCCAGCATGTCGATCCAGCTCCACTGTCATCAATCCATCTCAATGACGGGACCCAGCATGTCGATCCACCTCCACTGTCATCAGCCCATCTAAATGATGGGACCCAGATTGTCAAACCACCTCCACTGTCATTAACCCATGTCAAATACGGGACCCAGCGTTTCAATCCATCTCCACTGTCATCAACCCACTTCAATGATAGGACCCAGTGCGTCAAACCACCTCTACAACCCCATCTCCATGGCGGGACCTAGTGTGTCGCTCTACCTCCACTGTCATCAATCCACCTCAATGACGGGACCCAGCATGTTAAACCACCTCCACTGACAGTAGCACTGTCATCAACCCACCTCAATGATGGGACCCAGCATGTTAAACCACCTCCACTGACAGTGGCACTGTCATCAACCCATCTCAATGACGGGACCTAGCATGTCGCTCCACCTTCACTGTCATCAACCTATCTCAATGACGGGACCCAGTGGATCAATCCACCTCCACTGCAATCAACCCATCTCAATGACGGGCCCCTGGCCGTCGAATGCTGGGTCTCCTTGGTTCCATGGCGGTTGACCTTCATGAACTTGGTGACCTTGGCCACCCCAGCCAGTGATGCCCAGTGGCTGTCCGTGTGCCTGCACCTCGGTAACAACGTGCCGGTTGGCTACGTGCCTGAGGACATTCCTTCTGTAGTTGGAGCCGTAGGGGCAGTGGGGGCATTGGTAGGGCTTCTCTCCAGTGTGTGTCATCACGTGCGTCTTCATGGACGAGAGCCAGGGACACACCATGCCGCATGTGTTACAACTGTAGCCGTCCCGGGCCTTCCCCAGGCGCTCGTACCCCAGCCCGCCCGGCGTAGGGACGGCGGGGGGCGGTGGGAGGGAGCGGGGCGGGAGCATAGGCACCCCCCGCGGCATCTGTAACAGAAGACCGGAGGGACGTCAGTGATGCAGGTCGCCAGGTAGAGGTGTGGGGGGACGGGGGAGGAGTGATAGTCCCGACAAGTAGCAGATCGACGTGCACTGTGTGTATGTAAAGGTAGGGAGGCTGGTCCCTGACTGAAAGAACCCATGGTAGGCAGCAGTCTGGCACAAACCCCACAACAAATAAATCCAAATTGGGAGTGATTTCAGTTGCTTTTTTTTTTTTTTTGTTTTTTTTTTTTTTTGTTCCGTTTGTTCTTCTTCATCACCGCTAAGCTAAACTAGTCTAGAACAGCTCTAAACTAGTCTAGAACAGCTAAGTTCTAGTCTGGCATTGGAGGACGCCAGTGCTGTTTGCAGGGTCCGCACACATGTGAATATATGGATTTCAAGGTTATTTCAAGCCTGTTTTTGATAGGAATTTAAGACTATTTTCACTTGGATTTCAAGGAAAAACAACAATGGCGAATGACGATTTCGGACTAATTTAGATCAGTGGGGACAGTTTAATGGAATTCAAGGCTTTTTTAGACTAATTACCCAAAATAGGTTAAATTCAAGGCTTTTCAAGGCCTTGAAATGGAGCAAACGAAGTTCCAAGACTTTCCAGGCCCTGTACGGACACTGTGTTTGGTAAACAAGTCAACTGGCAACATCCTGATGGAAGGATGTTGACAATGTTTACTTTGGAATATGTACTGAGGAGGTTGACAGATTAGTCTGATCGTCGTCTGCACACGCCACAAGTAGTTTTTGTAAATTCAATAATTCAGTCAGTAAAACCTTTCTAAATCGACCGACCTTGGGACCAACTTAAATGGTCGATTTAGGAAGAATATGGTTACAGTGGTATTGTTGGGACCTAAATAAAGCGATCAATATAGAGAAGTGGTCGATCTGTGGAGGTGGTCGGTTAGAGAGGTTTTACTGTATTTTCAATTTACAGATTGTACATATCTCTTCAATCTGATTCCAGTTATTTTACATATAATCTGTCCAATATTAAAGAACTCATTTTCTATAGAGCAAATGGTGGGTCTAATTTCTAGTCATAAAAATATGGTAATTCTATTTAAAATATCATGATGAAACTTGTGGGAACTTTGGGGTGTTTTAGTGTGTTGCAACTTCCTATTACAGTAAAACCTCTCTATACCGACCCCTCCACAGATCGACCACTCCCCTATATCGACCGCTCTATTTGGGTCCCAACAATTCCATTGTAAGGATATTCTAGCTCTCTAAACCGACCAGCTCCCTAAATGGACCACGTAAAGTCGGCCCCCTGGTCGGTCGATTTGGAGAGGTTTGACTGTACTTCATTGAAATCCTCAGACCTGATAGGATTTAAAATATTGCTAGGCTGTAAAAATTAAATGAATCAATCATTGCATTCACAGAAAAAAGCAACAACCAAAGTATACTGCCATCTGAATAACATGAAATTGTGCTTAGTATACTTTTATTCGTGAATCCGCGTCGGTCAGTTCGAGCGGTGTGTAAACTTGAAAATACAGCTATGTACATGCAGCAAAATGAACGCTCAGGCTTAGTTGATGCTAGTTTTCAGCTTTGCATCGTGTTATATCTACCATATATACTCGAATATAAGTCGAGGAAATTTATCACACACAAAACTCTCCTATTCTGAGGTTGTCTTATACTCGCGATACTCCCCGATGGAGCATGGATGGCACCCAGGACGACATCTTGTGGCAAGATGAGTCTGACTCAGTCAGTGATGAATCTGAGGACATTGACATTGACACTGGTGATGAATATTACAGTAATGCTCTTAGTCATGAGTAGGTACCGCAACTACTGGAGAAGTCTGATGATGCGTCTGACTTTGAAGGTTTTGGAGTAACCAGCGGCCATCTTGTTGAATATTTGTGCATGTGTATGAATGACGTTTAATTTGTCAGTAAATAAAATGAAGCTTGACTTATAGTCAGGTTAGGCCGAATTCCATATATTTCCTTAAAAAATACCCCTCAACTTATAATAGTTATATACTTGAAGTCGACTTATATTCGCGCATATACAGTAAATATTGAGATGTACTTTACAGTATTGAGGGTAATGTTGATATGCTTTTAACTTTTATTTTTCTATTTATTATATCTATGGTATAAGCAATGTATCTGTGTTATTTTTAAATGGGGAAAGCACCTCATAAGTATTGTACTTTTGCTTTCTCCTTTTTCATGTGAAAAAATTACTGATATAAATATCAACTTATGTGTACATTGATCATGTGGAAATAAATATTATTATTATTATTATTATTATTATTAATTCTTCAGTAATTTATCACTACAGAAATAATGTTCTCTGTTTGCGGGACATCCGGTGGCATAATCCGATGAAAGCATCAAATTGTCAAAACTAAAACACTGACCTAGATTTGATCATACATATCCAACTTAGATACTGGCACATTGAGGAAGACAATTTATTGCAGGTTGTTGCTCCTGTTCTACGCTACGCTTGAAAATGTGTAAACAAAGTCTATGTCCAGCATTTCAGTGTACACAGCAAAATTAATGTTACACGCTTTTGAAGTTTCACTTCAAATATCTTCCAATGTTAATCATTTAAATTAAGTTACTTCAAACTAAAATTATTCAGAGTTGCCAGGTAAAGACCACTGAGACCAACAAACGAACTGGGAATGTAATAATGATGTCACGGGTGGGATCCCCTCCTCATCACATGACCTAATATGGTTCTTCACATGACAAAATATCGCACTAGATGCGGGACACCGGGGAACATCAGGGAACCCTTTTACGTTGCATTTGCACACTAGCCATTGTGGCACTCTCCCTGCAAATATATTCAGTGACATAAACTGAAAGGTTTCTGAGTACAGTTCCAATCTCAGTGGCCTATACCAGGTCCGTCAAAATAAATTATAATGATCAATCTAAAATGTTCATCTGAACAAAATTAGGGCAGAACCTAAAATGCATCAGATTATGCAACTTTTCTATACAATACAGTATATATATCTTCAGCGACCAATGTCAAATACTTTTTCAATAATTAAAATAGATTCGTTGTGTTTGAGATGAATGTGGCAACATACCCCTAGGTGGCGTTCTGACTACCAGGGCTGTGACCGTGGATAGAGATTGGCACCGAGCCAGGAAGGGGCGTGGTTTAGTGGTGCTTTGGCAGTTGACAAGCTGTCAATCAGGCGACCAGTCTTGAAACCTAACCCCTTCCTACCTAAAGCTAGGATTCCTTACACGTGGTATGTTGCATGCAAATGCGAATGCAGCATGCGAACGGGTTGCGTCCTTTCACTTTCACTTTCACCCACACCCACACCCACACCCACACCCACACATAGTGTCAGGTTTCTCTACCACTGTTTTCTATGGCAAACGCAGCAGCATTCGCATTCGCATGCCGCACCGATGGCTAGATGGACCGATTCAGTTGCCGCATTCGCATTCGCATTCGCATTCGCATTCGCATTCGCATTCAGACTCATGGAATCACCCCTATTGACTTAGATGCTTTTAGATTTTTTGACACATTCGCATGCCGCATACCACGTGTAAGGAATGTAGCCTTTAGCTGTATGAACTTTGATCAGGACACAAGTCAATTATCACCATTACCTGGATACATAAAGAGTGACATTTATAATCAGGGTTGAAATAGGAATTCAAGACTATTTTCATTTGGATTTCAGGAGGGGGGGGGGGGGGAACAATGGCAAATGGCGATTTCAGACTAAATTTAGATCAGTGGGGCAAGTTTAATGATATTCAAGGCTTTTCAGGACTAATTACCCAAAATAGGTTAAATTCAAGGTTTTTCAAGGCTTTGAAATGGGACAAATGAAGTTCAAGAGTTTTCAAGACTTTCCAGGCCCCTTACGGACCCTGTACTCAGTACTACTATTTTAGACACATACAAATACTGTAACTATAGTGCGAAAGTTCTAAACTAGCTTTCTTTATATATAAAATAAATATGCATCTTTGTACATATATGTGACAAGAGATATTTGCTAGCATGGTGCATTTTATGCCACGAGTGGGACTTGAACCGATTAATGGAATTCTGTGGCAAGTGTCCCACCATTGGACCAGGTAGGCTTTCTGGTGCAGCCATCCCACCATCCACTATTAATACCTAACCTATATATCTGGTTCTTTCAGCTGGTTGGGTTAATGCAGCCCTTTGGGATTACAAATCATGAATGGATAGCTGTTCCCAAAGACATGTACGCTTACAGTTGTAAATGTTGTATTGACATACACACAGAAAGGTTCACCGACTAAGCAATGCCCAATATACACAGTATCCTGGTAAGGGAACCAGTTTCCAGGGAAATCTTGTAAACATAAAGGGAGGCTTATGAGGGGGGCACTATATTTAGAACAGACTACAATCTGAATGTCTACCATCCTTGGAAAGTTTCTACCACTAACACAGCAAAGCGTCTTCAAGAAAGTAACACAACATGTTTCCCTTTTAAATGCTTAGTTGAGCCCAGCAAAAGACCCTATAACACTAAGACGGCTCACTCAGCCTGTACTGTGCAATCAAGAGAACAGCCAGCGCACCAGGTGGTGGGTTTGATCATTTTGCTAGTGTTATAATGGGTTGTGCGAATGGTGTGTGTGCTTGAGCATGTGTGTGTGCGTGTGCATGTGTCAGTGTGCTGGAAGAAGGATGCTGGGGTTATGTGTGTATTGTGGCAGGGGTGGGTGGGGTGGAGAGGTAGCGGTGGTGGTGGGAGTTCTATAGGAGTAGCAACATGCAACCCGTGAGGTGTGGTGTGAGAGCGCCGACTGACATGAGTGAGGAGGGGGAGGGGGGAGAGGGAGTGTGGGGGAGGAAGGGGGAGTGTGGGGGAGGACGGGGGGAGGGGAGGGAGGGGAGGGAAATGGGGATGGGGAGGAGGAGGCGGAGAGGGAGGTGTGGTGTGAGAGCGCCGATCAGGTGAGGTGGGTGAGGAGGGGGAGGGGAGAGGGAGGGGAGAGAGGGAGTGTGGGGGATGGAGGACGGGGAGGCAGAGAGGAAGGGGGGAAGTGGGAGGAAGGAGGGGGAAGGGGGAGGAAGGGGGAGGTGTGGTGTAAGAGCGCTGGGTAAGGTGGATGAGGAAGGAAAGAGGGAGAGGGAAGGGTGGGGATGGGAGGGGGAAGGATAGGGGAAGAGCGGTGAGGCCGGGGTCGGTGGGAGAGGATGGCAGGGGAGTGAGAGAAGGGGAGGGCGGGAGAGGGAGGGCGAAGGGCGGTGAGGCCGGGAGGGATGATGGAGGGCGGGACAGAGGGAGGTGGGGACCAGGCAGTAGGCGCAACATCAATATCCAAATAACAGGCAATCTCTCTTTTTTTATTTTAAACTCACCCTCTCGTCTTGTATGTATTTACATGTGAACCACCAGCCAGAGGCCGGGCTGATCAAACCCACCACAAGATGGCACTGCAAAATTCACATTACCATGGCAGAGATAGGGAGTGAACCGTCTTAGTGTAATAGGGTATTCAGTCCAGCGCAATACACATTACATTAATTCAATCAGTGGTAATGCAATGATCTGTGGCCTAATACATTCACGTGAAATAATATCCCCTCCTACTGGGATGACAGATCAACCCCATTGTCGCACTTCGAAGAGATCACCAGAGAGTACATGTTCTTACTTACGTTATGCTTTAGTCTTTAGCACAAAAATCCTAGGAAATGACACTATTTAGGAATTACGAGAAAACTCCCTGCGGTAACAAGCTGAAAGAGTACTTTCCAACCAATGGCATGCCAGTTAAAATATATCTAGATATTTATTTTTATTCAATATGTACACCTATCCATGCACCCACACCCACCCACACCCACCCACCCATACCCCAAGGGGGATAGCTTACCGGGTACACATCTAACATCACGTATATACACCAACTTAAATAGCTTTCTTTATCGTGGTCGAACACAGAACTACACTAGTTTTGCCTTAAAAACACTGAATGTGAAATGCTATCATAGAAATATACTAATTTTGTGTGTGTGTTATTTTTTTTTCAATTATAGCTCGATAAAATGTTATAATTATAGACACTCCCCGTGGTTCCCATATGAACAACTGCTACTGGGCATATTTAAACCACTTTATTTAGGTAGTATAATATAGAGTAATAATTTTAATTACGTATATATTTTTAAAGATTAGTATTACTCCTCTTTCTCGCTCTATAGGTAGATACTAATCCCTTCTTTAAAAATAAAGTTTGTATCTCTCTCTCTCTCAGATAAAGATTAATATTAGTCTATATACTCTGCTCACTAACACCATTATTTTGTGCCGAATTGATATGGGTAAATGCTTTCTTATATATGTAGACTATTGGGTGTCTACAAATAAGTTTATATAGCTTTGTGAGACCTAACAACTGTCTGCTTGGTTTAGGATGAATGTCACCCATGATTCCTACCAATCGCATGGGACTGTTACCACTGAACCACTGCATACACTCAAGAGGATCGGGTTGGGTTGGCATTTGTTGCTACAAATTACAATAGTCTGGTAGGACACACGAGTGAGAGCCCTGGAGACACAATGTGTACAAGGTTATGAAAATTGGAACCTATTCTCTAATGAAGTATCTAGTGCTTTGCAGGTAAACTAAACTCTTTACGATGATTTCAACTATCTAACTTTGTTAGGTATTTTAATAATCGTTTTGCTCTATTCTCTTGAACTAAACTATTTACAGAAATGTCAAAATACCTTTGAATCACTTTTTTAATTACCCCTTCGGCCTTTTCCCCCCTTATACTAAACTATTTACGGTGATTTCAAATAATTTTGATGTGAGTGGTCACCGGCAAAAAACGCAGACAGCAAACTGGGATTATTACACCAACACTGAACTTCCGCGAAAACACGGATTTTCCCCCATAGAATTAGCACTGTCAGGGCATCGCGGGAAAAATGCCAGAAGTCAGGGTTTCAACTATCCTTGTTCTGCCTATATTATCACCCGTACATAAATCGTTGAACGGGATTCGAACCAACCAATGTTGTCATATATATCCCGATTCCTTAGCATTTTGCTTAACATTAATCGATAAATATAAAACATCGCGGAAATCCACGAAATCCCGGAGATCTTTCATCCCTGTTTTAATTATCATTCTGCGCTATTCTCCTGAACTAAACTCATTTACAATGATGTCAAATATCTACTTTTGGTTGGTCTTTTATTCATCCATTCGCTTCTTTTTACCCCCCCCCCCCCCCCACACACACACCTAAGTTAAATTACTTGTGGTGATTTCAAATACCTAATATTGTTGGGTCTTTATCATAATCCTTTCGCTCAAATTTCCTATCTTTGAACACTTCGAGTGGAATGAAAACCACAATGGCGGATTTTCTAGACACATACAAGGGCACCAATGTCCATGTCATAGTATAGAGCACCAGTGGCTATGTAATAGAATATATCACTGAAATAAGGATCTAGTCGCTTAATTGGACTACAGTTACAACTTACAACACGTGTCTGGGAGGAAGGTCCCAAAATAAGGCATCTAAGATGATATAACTACCCAGATTCTACTTATTCAGGTAGAATAAGATCAATATGTACATAACACCAATACCTATATCCTACTTTGTTTCACATCTCTGTTTCTGTTTGATACATTGGGCAGGTCTCGTTTTGTACCAGGACTAGATGCCGCTGGTAATGTGACCATGCTCCTGTTTGCTGCTGCTTGTCTGGATTATGCTGTGAATAGAGTAAATAGTAGTAGTTGACAACCAGCAGGTTGACCGTTGGGGTGATTGTCTTTCCGATGACCTTGTTCCTGTAATCAATGACCTTGCGCCATACTCTCCCATCCACCGCCACAGCCTCCATTGTCCCTCCAGCCAAAGCTGTGTCCATCCAGCAAGTCAAAGGCTATAACAAACTGCTACACTCGGACCTTTCTTAATCCGATGCTGACATTGAAAGCTATTATTTTCTATGATCAGTTTTGATTTGACCTTTGATAGGAATTAAATGCAATCACCTAGCCCGCACTATCAATGACCTTGAGATAACCGCGCCGGCTGCATTTATGCTCACATAGAAGGGCAATGACCTTTGACATGCTAGGCAATGACATTGACTATGTGGTTGGCCTTGACGTACATCTGATGTGACCACGCCGGTTGCAGTTAGGCCTGATACGAAGCAAGAGAAGGGCAATGCCCTGTCCAGACTAGCAAGTGACCTTGAGCGGCAGGAGAAGGGCAATGTCCTGTCCAGGCTAGCCAGTGACCTTGTGCTTAGCCTTGAGGTGCATCTTGAGGTGATCACGCCTGCTACACTTATGCTCACAGAGGTGACAGGAGAAGGGCTTGTAGCCACTGTGGATGGCCATGTGGCGAACGAGCCGCCAGCGTGCACCAAAGTGTACGCCGCACACCGTGCACGTTTTGTCCTGCCCGGGGAACGTGAGCACATCGTGAATCAGCGGGCCGTACAGCTGCACCTGCAACAACGAGCAGACGGGCAGTTCAGTCGTCGGGCTCACCGGAAGGGGCACCAGACACACACACCGGCACTAACAGAACACAACGGAGAGGAAGGAGCTGGGAAGGGAGGGAGAAGGGTTTCACGTAGTGGGTGGGGTGTGATATAAGTGTCACTGACCGGTTACCTACACTGGCACTCTCAAACAGGTGCTTTTGGTAGGGGAATAAAATTGTGGATATGGCATTGTAATCACGAATGACACTTGTACTGCCCCCTTCCACTGATACAAGTTCAAGTCCGGCTCACCTCAGCAGTGTGGCATAGACGGTTCCATTCATACAAATATAACTCTAAGTCAGACTGAAATTCAAATACACCATCCTCAGGAAATCGGAAGTCAGAATAGAGGGTGTAACTTGTGGGTACATAGAGATGTGTATAGATAGGGTTCATGGGGCTGTAGCATCAGCAGTTATTCTTGAGGTCTCCCACCAATAAGTTGTCATCAGGTTATGGTGGTGGGAGGGGTGAGACACTGAGAGGCTTTATTGGCGACTTGTCCAATGGTACCTTGGTGCCTGAATGGCCATTAGCCATTGACCCAGTCACCAGCTCAAACAAGGTTTATGTGTCGGCAATCATTGAATGGCACCGGTAACTAGCCCACCAACAGTTTGTACCTCACATTCACAGTGACTTTATAGTGCTGCCCCACTAGGAGACCAGGCCGCCAGTACCATCACCTGATATCTCACTCACTCACATTATCCTGACACTGAGCCACCAGTCCATGCCATATCCTAATAATGCCTAGCGCCTGGCTAGGAAATGACATGGATATATTCTTACGTAATTGGTTTGACTCGACCAAGGTTCGAACCTGTAGGTTCGAATCCCACGATCTCCCAACACGGGCCATCATTGGGCCATCACTGAATGGCACCGGTGACCATCCGATACACAGTTTGTATGTGTACATGTGTGTACTGTGTGTGTGCGTGCATGTGTGCTGTATGTGTATGCACATGTGTGTACTGTGTATGCACGTGTACATATTATGTGAGTGTTTCTGTGTACTGTCTCCATCTGTACCATGTGTGAATGCACGTGTACATTTGTACTGTGTTCGTGTGCGTGTACGTGTGCGCGTGCATGTCCATGTATCGATCATGTGAGAGGGGGTGTGCGATGTGCGCGTACGGTGTGCGCGCTTCCCCTTGGTGTGGCGAGCAGGACTGTCTAGACCAGGTGAGTCGGTCAGTAGGTCAGTAGGTCAGTAGGTCAGACGCTAGGCGGTGGGGATGGGTGGAGGGCCCATTTTGTGTCTGTTTTTGAGGTGCGACTTTATCTGGTCCTTCCGGGAGGCCTTGTAGGAACACAGGTGGCATCCGTAGGGCTTGTGGCCGCTGTGCGTCGCCAGGTGGCGCACCAGCAGCCAGCGTGCGCTAAACGACACACCGCACACGCTGCATGTGCGTTCGGCGCTCACCACTGGCGCACTTTTCAGCGGGCAGAATGGCGCTGTCACCTGAAACAACCAGACGAGGCATTTAAACCGACGGCCTAGCGGCAGGAGGGAGAGTGCGGGCCGTGCAGGTGCAGGTGCAGGCACAGGCCGGCCTGCAGGTATTATTGGGCCGCCGAGCAAAGATGGTGGCAAGGGACAAGGGGCAAATATGGCGGCAGTGGGCAAAAATAGTGGCATGGTGAAAATATGTGGCAATACCGTGTAAAGATGGTGATGGGCGGGAAATATGGCAGCAGGGATTAAATATGCCGGCATGGGGCAAATATGGCAGTAGGGAGCCAAGATGGTGGCAAGGGGTAAATATGGTGGCATGGGGAAAATATGGTAGCAAGGGGCAAATATGGCAGTAGGGGGCAAAGATGGCAGCAAGCGGGTAAATATAGCCGCATGGGGCAAATATGGTGGCAAAGGGCAAAGATGGTGGCAGGGGGAAAAGATGATGATGGGGGCAATTATAGTGGGAGGGGCAAATATGGTGACGGGGGGCAATTATAGTAGAAAGGGCAAATATGGTGGCAAGGGGCAAATATGGTGGCAGGGGGCAAAGATGGCTCCAGGAGTAGACACAATGTCCTACCATACCAATGGTGGGTGTGCTAATTAAAGTGGCATATGTGATGAAACTAACATTTCCCAAGCCAAAGCACTTGTCTACTATAGTTTATCTTACTCAATTTAAAGACACTGGCACACTCAATAAACATGTATTGCTGGATAGAAGGAATATTAAATCAATTTGTCTGAAGCTGTCACTGCTGCAATTGATACAAGCCTATAATGTCAAGTATTTTGGGGGTGCATACACAAATTATTCATGTCACTTCAAATATCTCCAAAGTTAGCCCTTTTTTAATCAACATTACCCCAAATAAAAGTAAACTAGATCATAACAATTAATGCAAATATCTCCAAAGTTTAAGTCACCAGTAATCTTTATCCGTCGGCACAACCTATGAAACTCCAATATGTATTATGTGAAATATAAAAATGGAGTTTTATATAAATATTATAGTAATGGACTGGAGTAGGTTATCTGTATGAAGGCCTGTGGGAAAATTCTAGAACAAATAGCTTGAGCTGTATGGTTAGCACTTGTGTGTGCATGTAAGTAGGGATAGTGGGTGATGTGTAGATATTAAACCTGCATAGTCCGATGAATAATTATATAGATTTAACTCAACATATCTAACTTAGATATTGATGTACTTATTAAGTATTTATTGCCAAATAGAAGGGCACACTGAGTCAATTTAATAGAAAATGCTACGGCTGAAGCTTATGGTGTCAGAGTTTTGGCATGCTTGCCAAAGCTAATTTGACATTTTTTTGTTTCCACTTCAAATATCTCAGAGGTTATCCATTTAAATTAAAAATCACTTGAAACTAAAGTAATGTAGATAATAAGAATCAATTTATTAGATTTTATCTCAGAAAAAATTAGAGAAAGTCAAAACCATCAGACTATGCAACTTTAAGTAAATGTGAATAATATTAAATAAATACAACTAAATAAAATTGAATAATAAATAATAAACGATGACAGAGTTCTTTCTGGTTCCTTTAATGGTTTGGTTACGGGGTTATCATAGTCTTATACATCTGTTTACACACACTATCTACTCATATCTATGTCACCACAGCAGGGGTGGGTGACGTCACCACAGCAGGAGTGGGTGACTTGGAGGTTTTACGCCATGTCGGCAGCTATGGCCATATTCATAGCGAGTACCACATCTTGAAGAGCAGATGTCCAGCGTCAAGCCCTAATGGCCCTGTCACATTACAACGTTTCTTACCGGCGTGCCGCCAGTGCGCAAATTATTATCAACGCGTCGAGACACGTTCAACTTTTCGGCGGGTTGGAAGAAAGTTTGGCGTCCGCACGGCGCGTACATCGCGCGTGGCCAAAAAAATTTAAAAGTTTGGCGCGACGTCCTCATATGACCTTAGATTTTGGTAGGACGTAAAACAACAAAGCAATCATTTGGCACAACGTGTGGCAACGTCTGCCTAGCGTGCGCATAACGTTATTCCAGCGATGTCCACGTGCTTATGACGACCCCGGAACATCCGGAATGTCCCCGGAACATCCGGAACGTCCCCGGAAAGTCCCCAGAACGTCCGCACCCACGCGTTGGGGCACGTCGAAAGTTTTGTGCGTGCACAAACCTTCGATGCGCGCCGACACACGCCAAAATGTACCGACGTGTACCTACGCGCGCGTAACGCTTCCTGATGCTTCGCCCAAAAAGGCAACACGTCGGCGCGGGTTGGTGAGAAACGTCATAATGTGACAGGGCCTTAACGTCACGTGTTCACATATGAACATACCAACAACTCACACCTACTAACATGAGAGTCTCCACTGGGCATACCTCAAACTGACTTTCCAAACAGGAAGTCTGAATGTAAGCTGACAATCAAGCTCTAATAAAGAATTTTTTTTTGTTTTTGTTGTTGAAGATTTATACTGCCTATCATGGATAAGCCTGAATAGGCTTGTTTTCACCATTAGACAGTTTGTCGATAGAAAGCCCGAGCCTAAACTTTTACCGACCCAATGGATTTTTTACCTCCCACACCACATAGACATGGTATGAGAGCAACTGGCCTTTGAAAGTTATAGACAGCGGTGGAAATCCAGATTGGCAGAGGTGGGGGGCACAGGGAATCGAACCGCTGACCTTCAGATTAGGAGTCCGACCTAGAAAAAAGTCAGACACTCTAACCACTCCGCCACAGAGAACGCCAAAAGAATCATATACCAAAAGAATCATATATATATATATATATATATTATATACAGTAAAACCTCTCTAACCGACCACCTCCACAGATCGACCACTCCCCTATACCGATCGCTTTATTTTGGTCCCGTATTCTAACTCCCTATGCTTTACTGTATATATGGGTCGTTCTCAGAAACTGTGTATCACTTGGGGTAGTCTGTTTGAAATGTGTATTTCAAAGCAACCATTCTTTGCAATATCAATATTTTGATGTCATGTTGTAGCCAATTGATGTGAGAGATAATAAAGATAAAGATGAGTGCCAGTGTTGTGTATTATGTATGTTATTGAGATGGATGTGACCTAATCAGTAAAGAATTATACCACCAATTTGTGACATTGTCAACACGATTGAAAATAAAGGGTCACAAACTTTATGAAAACACCTGAACAACAAGACATTTAATTTCAAATGGTCATATTTAACATCCTCCTTAGTTGGAGAATTTTCTATTTTTTAAATAGTATAAAAATAAGGAAATAATTAACCATTTCTGGAGTCATTAGCAGAGTAACATTTCAATTCCACTAGCCCACACTGTGAAACTACCCATCAATCACTGAGTATAAACACAACATAGGAATTACTTTCACTATTTAACCCATGACCTGATTATGGTATAGTTACATCCTGAAGTTGCCCCTGAACAGTGAAATTTGAGCTCAATGTCTGTGTAAAATAGTTGATTCCCATTTGGAATGTTACCATGCTAATTTAAAAATTACACCATCAAATTATTTCAGAATAGAATAGTGGCCTACTTTCATGTGAATCACTGCACAAACTGCGGGAAAGGCAAATGAGCAAGAGTGAGCAGTTCATCAGGTCTTATGTTTGTATGTTAATAGGTAGTCCAAACTGGTTTTTGTTATTTTCACGAAGTTAATTAGCAAATTGTACACAGTTAGAAAGATATTATCATTCTGATTCTGACAAATATATATAATACAGGTAAATTGGGTTTTTAGTCCCTACGTAATGAATTTCTTAATCATTTTCAGTTTTTGGTACTGATGTCACGGTTTTGGTACACAGTTTCTAAGACCCATATATAGGGTAAAATAGGTCAAATTCTACACCCTTAAATTTTCTGAGTGTACTTTTTTTTATTAAAGTTCTTCAAGGAGCCAGAGAGAAGAGAGACAACAGACCCCCCCCCCCCCCTCATTCTGCGTACCATTAAATTATTTTCTGGCGGAAACCCTGCCCTATGCTCAACACTGAGGGCACTGCTTGAGACATCATGTGCATTCTGACCATGTGGTGGCTGTGTACAAACACTGAACAGTAAGTTTCTATGGTGACTGACCTGCCAATCACTAGCTCAATATTTTTTACAACCATGATTTATAGCTATTGGGAAAGATTATTTCAAATTTACTACCTGTTCACAAACACATGTAGCTAATTATGAAGATGAATAACCCGGTAGTGCTAGGACAATTTGCCATATATACATTGGGAGGATTATCATGAACCAGCTAGGTTTGAAATTGAAGTTCAGAGAAATCAGAGAAATTCCCATTGTTTGTTGTTGTTTTATGTCCTAACAACATCTAAGGTCATAACCAATGACAACGTCGTCATGCAAATGCACATATTGAGTGTGAGTGATTCTATCTTTCATCCAGAAACACTACTTTTTGAGATTGGAGATGCGAATTTGCGCTCACATTTCTTGGGTAGCAAAGGCCAATCGGGGGCGGTGAGGGGAGAGTCGAACCACTGTTTATAGGCTCTTCATATAGTCTGGGTCCAGCCTTTCAGTAGGGTTGGTTGGTTGGTTGTTAGG
Organism: Branchipolynoe longqiensis; assembly: GCA_030323885.1. NCBI lineage: Eukaryota > Metazoa > Annelida > Polychaeta > Phyllodocida > Polynoidae > Branchipolynoe > Branchipolynoe longqiensis. The sequence goes on along the minus strand of CM059188.1, from coordinate 99,473,122 downwards.
GAGTTTTACGTCCTGGCAACAGCTAAGGTCATATCAGGATGGCCTTTCAATAGGGTAGTGGGTTGGTAAGTTTTGTACACGTGTATTTAATTTAATACGCATTGGCTGTTGTGGCCTTCCCAGCCACTGCCGTTGCTGATGTTGATGTTTCTGCTGCTGATGTTTCTGTTGATGATGTTGCTGCTGCTGCTGCTTCTTCTGTTTCTTCTCCCAGGTTAATATCCGGCTGGCTGTGTTTCATCTTGATGTGCCTGTTGAGGTTGTCTGGGCGTGCGCTCGTGTGTCTGCAGAAGGGACAGGCGTAGGGCTTCTCGCCCGTGTGGGTCACCATGTGGCGCGCCACTTGCCAGGGCACGTCAAACTGGCGTCCGCACACGCCGCACATCGGGCGGGGAGGCCCGGCGTCGGGGTCGGGGTCGGGCGGGGCAGGGACGGGCAGGGCGGGCGGGGCCAGGGCGCCGCACAGGGCTGCCAGAGAGATCTGCAATGGACAGACGTAGAAGGCATGTAGGCAGGGCAAGCATGGGCTGGAATTTGGAGGATAGGCCGGGGGAATGTAGGTCTGTGTTACGGTTGACAGGGGTCGGGGGGTCGGGGAGGGATGATTTTAGATAGGTCCCTTCTACTCAAATAGGTTAACTTAATTAATTAGATCCCATAGAAAATGTGCCTTTGTGAACAATTGCAGACTATTCTGAAGCCCGTGGTTGTTGTTGTTACTGTTGTTACTGTTGTTGTTACTTTTGTTGTTGTTGTTACTGATGTTGTTACCGTTGTTAGTGTGGTTGTTGTTAGTGTGGTTGTTGTTAGTGTGGTTGTTGTTACTGGGGTTGTTAATGAGGTTGCTGTTAATGTGGTTGTTGTTAATGTGGTTGTTGTTACTGTGGTTGTTATTGTGGCTGTTGATGTGACTGTTGTTGACGTGACTGTTGTTACTGTGGTTGTTGTTAATGTGGATGTTGTTGATGTGACTGTTGTTATTACTGTTGTTGTTACTGTGGTTGATATTACTGTGGTTGGTAATGTGGTTGATGTTAATATGGTTGTTGTTACTGTGGTTGCTGTTACTGTGGTTGTTAATGTGGTGGTTGTTATTGTGGATGTTGTTGATGTGACTGTTATTACTGTGGTTGTTGTTAATGTGGCTGTTGTTGATGTGACTGTTAATGTTGTTGTTACTGTTAATGTTGTTGTTACTGTGGTTGTTGTTACGGTGGTTGTTGTTACTGTGGTTCTTCCTGTTGGTTCACTCCTAGGAGCTTTTTTGTTGTTTCATAAGGCCTTTTGTTTCTGTTGCCATCATAACCTTTATTTACTTACTTACTCTCACTCACCCACTCACTCTCTCACTCAGTCACTCCTTCAATAACCTGATTCGCAAACGCCAGCTATCTCCGACAGTTGCCATTATGGGACACTAGATTTGCTTATTACTTCATTAATTTCCATAATTAACATATTTATTATTGATGCATGTCTTTTCCTTGATTTCTTTAAACTAATGTTAAGTTTGTATCATTAGTATATCGCCAAAGTTAACGCTCTAAAATAGTGGGTGAAAAAGAGTGATTTCGTCAGCAGGCTCAATTTTTATGACAAGAAACAGTTGAGTTTTATTTAGCTGGATCACTTCTTCAAAACCCACAACGCAAACTGCCTTTAGACATCAACTTGTAGGCTTCTATATATAACGAGAATTGTCAATATAGATTAATAGTGTATTACAGGGTCCATCCACACGTGAAGATATCTATTTCAAGCCTTTTCAAGGCTGTTTTTGATAGGAATTCAAGACTATTTTCATTTGGATTTAGTTCGTAATCACCATGGCGATTTCAGTCTAATTTAGATCAGTGGAATTTAAGGCTTTTCAAGCGTAATTACCCGAAATAGGTTAAATTCAAGGCTTTTCAGGGCCTTGAAGTGGAGCAAATGAAGTTCAAGACTTTTCAAGACTTTCCAGGCCCCGTACAGCTCCTGGCATTGATTGTTTCTGCCTATTTGTTTTTTTTCCAATTTTCCCCAATTTTTCCAATTTAATCCTATCAGCCCCTCAAATGATTTCAATTGCTAAGTCACTGGGGTCCTGATCGAATTGTTCAAAAATCTGGATGTGACATTGGTGCAATTAAATTGATATATATCTAAAAAAAAGAAAAGAAAAAGTAGATTTTATTTAAGTAAATTGATTTCAGTTTTAAATGATACCAGACTTAAGCTAGGATTCCTTACACGCGGTATGCGGCATGCTAATGCGAATGTGAATGCGGCATGCAAACGGGTTGATTCCTTTCACCCACACCCACACCCACACCCACACCCACACCCACACCCACACCCACACCCACACATAGTGTCAGGTTTCTCACAACTGTTTTCTATGGCAAACGCAGCAGCATTCGCATTCGCATGCCGCACCAATGGCTACATGGACCGATTCAGTTGCCACATTCGCATTCGGAGGCATGGAATCACCCCCATTCACTTAGATGCTTTTCCATTTTTTGTCACATTCGCATGCCGCATACCGCGTGTAAGGAATGTAGCCTTTAGCCTCCTTGGTTTTACTGGTTATGAGATATGATACGAGATATGGTGGGAGCATTCAGGCGCTCCCAGACTGGAAGCACGTGAAACTTGCAGAAGAATATGAGTACTTCCGGCCACAAAGAAGTAAAATGAAAATATCAGATAACAACAAAGATGTCCAACGGAATAGATAAGTTTATTCAAAATACACACAATATTAAACGGGAATGACTTACATTTTGTTATATTTACATCAATATATATAAGTACACATGTGTGTTTGTGTGTATATATTATATCCAAATATTTGTCTATATATATATATATATATATATATATATATCATCGTTCGAAATATGGCTTGTCCACTTGTCCGAGCCAAGTGAGAGCAGGCACAGATAAGTAGAATATGGCTTGCGCTTTTCCCTTTGACAAGTGATACTTTTGGGCAAAAAAAGGTGGCAGAAACTGGACTTTGGGGCATCTGTGGACACCTTCTACAGAAAACGAATAGTCATATCAACAGACAGGACTGTGGTTAACTGAGATAATAAAGGCAAGTTTTGTGGAAAAGTGAAAATTCAAGTGGACAAGTGAAAATCACACCAGACCTGTCTGATTGAGAATTGAGAGATTTGGATATATAAACACACATGTTATTACCGACACATCATTATTATTATTATTATTATTATTATTATTATTATAATATTATTATCTCAACAGCTATACTGTTAATCGCGTGCCATCGTAATCAATATGAAATCATGACCGTTTAATTATAGGCAGTGGCTATTCATACGGGACCGTATCAATAGCCAGAGCGCTTATTAGTACGGCGGTAGTCACGTGACTAGCTTTAATCCAATCATAAGATGAAACAACCCTAACAAACCCTTATCCTAACCCTAACCGTTATCCTAACCCCCGTCCTGATATGACCTTAAATGTTGCTAGGATGTAAAACAAGAACAAACAAAGTCATCCTAACCTAGGCTAACGCGGCGGGGATATGACAGGATACGACGTGATAAAGGAGTGCCGTACTAATAAGCGTTCTGGCTATTGATACGGTCGTGTACGAATAGCCACTTCCTTAATTATACGCACTGACATGCTCTGTGGTGCTGGTACTGTTAATAAATCAGTAACTTTTATTTAAGAGTTAGGCCAGCCGCAATATTGGTCAAAGACAATTCTGGTGAATTAGGGGGGGGGGGGGGGGGGACAACTAGATATTAGCTCATCGAGAGCAGAGTCCTTATGTCTCGGGCTGTGTGAGACTAAACTGAGAGCTCTAAATGAGAGCTTGCATGACTGAGGGGTGTGTAGGGCAGTGATAAGATCAACACACCCAACGACAAAAAAAAACGGAAATCTGACTTCCAATGGAATTTTCTAGTGTTCAGCATATGAGTAGAAATAACGTAAATGACCAAGGAGGGGGGGGGGGGGAAATCGGAAACATGAGGAAAATTGGTGGGTGTGGGTGTGGGTGTGGGTGTGGGTGTGTGGGTGTGGGTGTGTGGGGGGGGGGAATCTGATATCTGATGTGTGTGCAATATGGTAGTTAGCCAGGAATACAGCTAACTAACCAAATCCAGACTCACAACAACAACAAAAACGGAAATCTGACTTCCGATACAATTTTCTAGTACTAAACATTATGAGTGGAAATAACGCATAATATAACGAGATGGAGACAGAGGTACTATATAATGGTTATTTAAGTGAGTTTGTGTGGTTCCCGTCTTGGCCGTAAATTACCAATGTTACGTGTAACATCCACAATTATGACCAAGGAGGGGAAAAGCGGGGATGTGAGAAAATTTGGGAAAAGAATATCTCATCTCTAATACAGCTAACCAACCAAATCCAGACTCACAACAACGAGAAAACAGAAATCTGACTTGGAATTTTCTCGTGCTTACCATGTGAGTGGAAATAATGCATATGACCAAGGAGGTGAACAAAATCGGAGATGTGAGGAAAATCGGAAAAAAAATATCTGATCTCTTGATCTCTGATCTGGGGCCGTATGCACGAATCGGGGTTAGGGCCGTAACCGCGGCTAGGCTAGCTCCACACGGCTAAATGTGAGAAATCTGTATGCAATTACACACATTTAGCCGTGTGGAGCTAGCCTAGCCGCTGTTACGGCCCTAACCCCGATTCGTGCATACGGCCCCTGATGTGTGCAATATGGCAAGTTAGCCAGTAATACAGGTAACCAATCAAATCCATTCTTCCATCCCCCCCCCCCCACACACTCCCCCCTCCCCCCCCCCCCCCCCCCAACTATTCATTTCGCCTACAGCTTCTTGCCCGGCATTTTATGCTTATGCTTAAAATGGCGTCGCAAGTGGCCCTTCTGTGAGAAGCACAGCGAGCAGTCGGGACAGGCGAAGGGACGCTCGCCCGTGTGTGAGCGGGTGTGCGTCGCCAGCTTGGATGGCGAGATGAACCCCTTTGCACACACTGAGCACCGGTGCAGGTTTGCCTCGGCTTCCGCTGTTCTCAGCTGGCCCACACGACGCCCCCACAGCGGAATGTGGCCACCACCCTGAAAGAGGTAAAAGCGGACGACGGGTTACTACCAGGTTCACACTGCTCCTGCCCACCCAGCTAGTCCTGGGGGGCTAAGGTTAGGAGCTAGTCGGCTAAAGGTGTATGCTAAAGCTAAGATTCCATATACACGGTATGCGGTATGCGAAAGCGTACGCGGTATGTGGCATTCACACCGATTGGTTCATTGAGCGATCCACTTTGCCGTCCACGCATTCGCAACCGGATTTGGGAAGCACCACCGTGCGTCTACATGCTTTTCCATTTTTGGTCCCATTCACATACATGTATATGGAATGTTAGCTTTAGGCTGCCTACTGTTACCCGCTACTGCCTTGAGATCCGTAAAGTGGTTAGGAGCTACTCAGCCAGGCTTCGGTGTAGGCTTAGGCCTAGCTACTGTTGCCCGTTACCGCATTGAGATCCGTATAATATATAAGTTCCACCACCACCAACACGCCATCTGACTGCAGGAGCAAGAACTAATGGACTGGCAGTACCCAGGAACTAATGTACTGTGTAGTACTGATAACCAATGTATTAGTATTACCCAAGAACTAATGTGCTGGGTAGAACCCAAGAGCTAATGTACTGGGTAGGATCCAAGTACATATGCATTGAACCAATATACAAGAACCAACGTACTGGCATTACCCAAGAATTAGTGGACTGTGTAGGACCCAAGAACTAATGTACTGGGTAGAACCCAAGTACTAATGTATTGAACCAATATACAAGAACCAACGTACTGGCATTACCCAAGAATTAGTGGACTGTGTAGGACCCAAGAACTAATGTACTGGGTAGGACCCAAGTACAAATGCATTGAACCAATATACAAGAACCAACGTACTGGCATTACCCAAGAATTAGTGGACTGTGTAGGACACAGGGATGTTCGAATTACACAACCTACCACACAAAGGAAGTGGGTGCTTAGCTCATTCAGCTACTTTGTCTTTATGTTCTTGTAATTCCTAATTCAATTTAAAACGATATATATATAGTTAAGTACACGTAGGCTGAGAACCTCTTTGGTTTGTGTGTGTCTAGGTTTTTTAAGTCTAACTTAGATATGGTGGACTTAGTAAACATTTGTTGCCACACGGAAGGGGATACTGAGGAAATGTAATAGATCATTTTACTTCAGAATCCTATGGATTAAGAGTTTTGGCATGGTTGCAGAAATTAATTTTGTATGCTTATGCCTAGTACACACCTACCGTTTGTGCGCACCTACCTACCATATAGGATCTAAAACTGCCCGTTTCGCACACAAAAATCGCTATGTGTGCGCTCCCCGCTCACACCTAGCGATTGCGATGCGTGCATAAAACCTCAGTTTTAGGGCTAAAACCGGCCGATTACGATTGTGATTAGAAAAATGAAGCGGCCCGTTTTCAGTTTTAAGCGGGTCGGGTCGAGTCACGAGTTTCAGTGCGCGAATCCTATACGGTAGGTGTGTACCAGGCATTACACTTCAAATATCTCCAATGTTAGCAATTTAAAATTCAATAATCTATCAGTCCAGACTTGGGTCAATTCACCGCTGGTTCCTGGATAATCAACGCTGCTTCTGGCATCACCAGCGCTGGTTCCTGCATCACCAGCGCTGGTTTCTGCATCAGTGCTGTGGTTTCTGCATCATCACCACTGGTTCCTGGCTAACCAACGCTGGTTCCGGCATCACCAGCGCTGGTTCCTGCATCAGCGGTGCTGGTTTCTGCATCATCACCACTGGTTCCCGGGTCCTACTGACAGGATGGTGGCGGTGGTAGTGAACAAGCGCTATTTAAGTGTTTTGTACAGAAACATGGTTCCAATCTTCAACAAAAGCTCCAATAACAGCGGACCATGTTGGTAGGTGTGGTGGATACTTTTTGTTGCCGGTTGTGATGTCTTTTAAAACCCAATGAAGTGGCCTTCTCCCCCTCCACCTACCAGGGATCTGGATTGGGCAGTGTAGGGGAAGAGCCCAGAAAGGGCACAAATTACCGTTGATTTATTCTAACTGCAGCGAACTGTCGCGTTGATCCTATATGAAATCAGGTGCTAGTTGTAGTTCGCTTTTTAGGTGAAGGGCGCCTTCTTTGATTACAACCCAATGACCAAACAGGATGGCCGAATGAGTTGAGTATCCGTCTCCCGTTGTGGTGGATCGTTGGATTAGAAACCATGGGTTCAAAACAATTACTTAAAAATTGACAGTTGTCGCTCGCTCCCTAGTATGGTGCTTGGCATTACTAGGATAGGGGCAAGGAGCAGTGGAATGAGACAGATCAATTGTCCGCTTAATCAATGAATGTACTATAAAAAATATATATATACATTTTTTCCCCACCAACTTAAAATTGTTGCATTGGATAATCCCCAGGTATTCCTGTGGTGTATCCTGGTGCTAAAGAGTAACCACACTAGGATAGGCTTTTGGTGGACATGCGCATATGCACGTGCATGCGCATGTGCACGCAAGCGGCTAAGGGGCTGCGTCGGTGGCCGGTTTCACCAGATGGCGCGCCTTGACGTGCATACGCATGTTGCCCTTGGTGTTTGAGGTGAAGCTGCAGACGGGGCAGGCGAAGGGCCGCTCCCCCGTGTGAATGCGCATGTGCCGAGCCAGCTTCCAGGGGCTCGGGAAAGTCTTGCCGCAGAAGCCACAGGGGTGGCCGGACAGCGGGCAGAGCGAGGCCTGCAACAACACCCAAAACACACCCAGTTCAGCGACGTGTTTCACTTGTTAAGCTAAGATTCCATATATATGTGAATGTGACAAAAAATGGAAAAGCATGGAAAAGCATGTAAGCGCATGGTGGTGCTTCCATATGTCCGGTTGCGAATGCGAATGCAAATGCAAATGAGAATGCAAATGCAAATGAGAATGCAAAGACGACAAAGTGGATCGCTCAATGGACCGATTGATGCAAATGCGTTTTTGTCACATTCGCATACCACCTTATGGAATCTTAACTTTAACGTCGCATAATCCGTTGGTTTTTAATTTCTTTTTTACTTGAATATAGTATGGTGGCCACTATAACCTAGTTTTATTGTGTGAGTTTAAACAAATTATCTATATTACATATAGCGGGGTGAAATTTCAATCGTGGACAATTGGTCTTCCTCCTCGTTCCAATGCTCCTTGCCATATCCTAGTAATATTGAGCCCCAGGCTAAGTCGTGACAAGTATAACATTTTAGGTTTTTGGTTTGACTCTATGAGGATTTGAACCTGATGGGTACTAATCCCTTGATCTGCCTACGCTACAGTGTAGGATAGGGATGGGGGCGAAACGCCCCCGCCCCCAATCCCCTACTTGCGCGCAATTAAACGTTAGCCCACACTTCAGTCACTTCTCAGGAACCAGCGGAATCCATCTTAGAAGAGACATATTGCCTAAGTTTGGATGAGTGTGAGTGTGGGTGTGATTGTGGGTGTGAGTGTGGGTGTGAGTGTGAGTGTGGGTGAGGGTGTATAACACGCTCTGATAAAGTTTTGTTACAACCATTTTTTATACGTCTAAATATTAAATACTAATGTACACCTGGGTCAAATCCAGACCGAAACCTTTCTATTGTCAATTTATTTTTTAACTAAAAAATGTTTGGGTATACATGGCAAGGTTTCGATTTCTGCTTGCTTTTGGTTCCCCACCAGATTTGTACTTTTTAATAGCTGGTAGTGCAGAATGCTATGGTGTGTTTTCACTTCAAATATCTCTACTAATAACTATTTAGAATAAAAGTTATTTCAAACGAAAGTGAGGTCAATTATCACAATTAATCTTTATATTCATAGAAATTGTCTCTGGAAAAGACAGAAATTCCTGTAATATACTGTATTCTCGCAGGTTAACAACCTTGGCCTTTAAATTGGCAAATCACTGAAGTGGAGGGTGGGCGTTTAGCGACACATGGGCATTTAAGAGGTAGGGGTTTACGAAATATTGGCTAAGTGGAGGGGTGGGCCTTAACCGACACATGGGCGTTAACCCGCGAGAATATGGTAATATACAATTCTCAACAACCTGAATAATGACACGCATACTTGACTTTCATTTGACTTTTATTTTAAATCAATTAACACTCGTCTAAATAAATATCCTTTGAATATAGGTGTTTATTTATACATTTACATATTCTCCAACGAAGATCAGTTACATGCTGCAACCTTTGCTTTATTTATTCAAATGTTCTGACCAGCTCAGTATCGTTGCCCCTCATGGAGCAGTCACACTACGACGTGTATTCCGGCGTGCCGCCAACGTGCTTAAATATATTCAACGCGTCGAGAAACGTCAAATTTTTCGGCGTGTTTTGAGAAAACTCGACGTGTTGGGAGCGTGTTGCTGGCGCGTTGTTGGCGCGCCGCCAACGTGTTCCGCAACACGTCGGCCAGCGCCGAAAGTTTTGTGCAAGCACAAAACTTTCGGCGCTGGGCGACGCGCGCCGACGGGTTGTATCAAAGCGACCTGTCAATCATAGTGTACCGACGTGTACCGACGCGCCGGCAACGCGTTGCTAACGCGTTGCCGGCGTGTTCCGACGGGTTCCGATGTTTCGACCAAAAACGCAACACGTTGGCACGCGTTGTCCAACGCCGGGCCAACACGTCGTAGTGTGACTGCTCCATTAGGGCCTCCAACCGTCCATGTTGATACAAACATGATAATGAATTAACTATCAAACCGTTGAGAAACATTTATCTCTATTTGCAGTCAACACATGAAAATTGTTCCCAACATGGGTATTCCGAGTTCCACTGGTCGCTCAGGGAGCACTGAAACTGCGACCCAGAGTATCGGGTCGCAGCTTCCGCTTACACACCGGAAATGGGAGTAGTACTCCTTCCCCCCGCCCCTATCCTACACTCTAGATCTCATGTTAACTTTACTTTCCACCCATAACCAACCTCCATATACAGTATAACCCCGCTAAACCAAACTTGAAGGGACCCTGGAATTTTTTATTTGATTAACCGATCATTGGCTTTGTTTGTTTGTTGTTTTACGTCCTAGCAACATCTAAGGTCATATCAGGACGGGTACCGACTTGTGACAGTGCACACTCATGGTGACCTTATAGTGCTGACCGACTGGGAAATCAGGCCGCTGGCACCATGACCTGATGTCCCACTCAGTCACATTATCCTGACACTGAGCTAACCAGTCCTTCCCCTATCCTATTAATGCCGAGCGCCAGGCTAGGAAGCGACAAGTACCAATTTTAAAGTCATTGGTTTGACTCGACCGGGAACTGAACTCCCGACCTTCCACACACGAGGCCCGCGCTCTACCGATTAGGCCACCGCGCCCGGTCTGCCTTGGCTTTGACTTTGACTTTGAGTAAGCATGTATTGCACATGTAACATACAATGTATGTGGACACTGATTATTGTTTTTTTATGTATGTAGAGTATATATCCCCATTAAACCAATATCGGTTAAACCCAAACAATCGGTTAATCCAAACTTTTGTCAGCGGCCCGGCAAAATACTACCATTTATCATATAAAAAAGTTGGTGGGGTCTCAGATGACTTATAACCACATGAAAGTTTTGTTTAGCCATACCAGAGTGGCCTGAGGTCCGACAATTTTATTGGGATTAACCGATAATTTGGATTAACCGACTTTGGTTTAACCAACTTTTTTATATGTGTGAGTTTGCCGGGCTGCCAAAAAAAGTTTGGAATAACCGATCGTTTGGTGTAACCGAGCTTGGTTTAACGGGGTTGTACTGTGCCCCCCGATGATTTGTGAGGTTCTTACCATGCATTTGTTTCTAATGTAGATTCCAATGAATTATTCTAGTGAATATTTTCAATTTGATAAAATACCACTTTGTGTATATGAGTCAGCCTCACGAAAATGGGGCAATCGGTGGTCAATTGAAGATGTCGGCGTCGTAATTCTTAAAAGTGTAGTACATTTCTTTGTTTTATATTAAATTATCCTAGAAACAAATAAGGTTGTTGTATTTTCTCGACCTTTACATTCAGGATAAATTTAAGGACTTTCCAACACCTCTGTCAATGCTAAACTATAATTATACCGATCGACGCCGACATCCAATGATAGACGCCGACAACTTTACCAGATGTTGGCGTCGCAATTCTTAAAGTGTAGTGCATTTCTTTGTTTTATATTAAATTATCCTAGAAACAAATAAGGTTATTGTATTTTCTCGACCGTTACATTCAGGATAAATTTAAGGACTTTCCAACACCTCTGTCAATGCTAAATTATAATTATACCGATCGACGCCGACATCCAATGATCGACGCCAACAACTTCCTCCAATTGGCCCATTTTCGTGAGGCTGGCCATATATATAGTCGTTCACCAGCTTCGGCCAGGTAAGCTGAAGCTGTGACGCAGTGTGTCACCGGGTCATGGTGCCGGTGGCCTGACCGGGTCATGTTGCCGGTGGCCTGATTTCCCAGTGGGGCAGCACTATAAATCCAAATCCAATCATGGTGACCATTCAGGAAATATGTCAGAATACATAAACTTTCGAACTATCGCAAATCCAAGTGAAAATGTTCTCCTTTGTTCGTTGGTTTTCTTTGATTTCATCTTCCCTTGTTTTGGGGTGGATTAAAAACAAAAACAAAAGACACCTTTTGGGGGATGGGGGGGTCCCATCCTACCATGTCCAAACCTAATGCCGGATTTGGTATATATGTGTGTATCACGCAAAACTATGCCAAACATGTAACTATTTCAAACAAATGTGTACCGTGTTAAAATAAACCGAAGAATCATAGGCAGAGCTCTTAAAATTGACTTTAGTCACTAAGTATCCTATGACAATTTAATTAATTACCCATTCTGTTATCTCCCCGCCCAATAGAGGATTTCCACCACCACCAACCCGCCCTCTGACATCAGTGGGAGAACTAATGTTGTGGGTAGCAATTCATTGTGCAGTCTGCTCATTGGAAAAGGTTTGATTTCCATCATTGCCTTCTTCCCTGATGGGCCAGCAGGATAGTGCAAGGACTGCTTAGCTCAGTGTTAGGATAATATGACTGAGTGGGATATCGGGTCATGGTGCCAGGGGCCTGATTTCCCAGTGGGGCAGCACTATAAAGTCACCATGAGGTAATCACAAGTCGGTACCCGTCCTGATATGACCTTAGATGTTGCCAGAACGTAAAACTCCCAACAGCCAAGCAATCTTCTTTGATTGGAGTGGCAATAAAAAATGTGGTAATTGAAAATTCCCCAGCTTAAAGCTGCATAGTCCGATGAAGTATCAAATTTTCAAAACCAAACCAATTATCCAGAATTGATTCTACATATTTAACTTAGATACTCAGGCACTTATTAAACTTTTGTTGCTATATAGAGGGGGAATACTGAGTCAATTTAATAGAAGCTGTTACTGCTGAAGCCTATGGTGGCTTGCAAAAACTTATTGTACATGCCTGTGCTTCAAATATCTAAAAGGTTTACTATCTAAAATAAAAGTTACTTCAGTAAGGTAGATTAAAAAAATCAATTTAACGTATTTATCTGAGAAAAATGACAGAAACTGAAAACCAACGGACTATGCAACTTTAATGAACTAATGTACAATGGACTGGATGTGGTGGCCTAATTTTTTGTTAAGATGCCGAAAAATAAGACATTTTTATTAAACAATAAGTCATACTTTACTGACAGCCCCCCCCCCCCCCCCACTCACCGCTGTCGTACGCTTTGTACGACCGTGACAATGTTGACAACTTTGGATGGCCCCTAAGCACGCCCAGGTCATAACTCCAGTCCTTCCTCACGGACCAGCGGAAAACAAGTATTATAGATTTTTAATTTATTAGCAAATCGACCTGCCATTTTGAATATTCACACCAATGTGACGTCATTCGCGACAAGTCCTATATGAGGCGGTTCAGATAGTTTCAGATGGCTTCAGTGAGGCTCTGGGCACTCGTAATGTCGGTGGGTCACTATCATGAAAACTGGTCAGCATGGGATGGGATTTTAAAACATCCATAACAAAAACTTCCTACTTATTTTTTTCGTTATACTTTTCATCTTCATGTTCAGATTTGATGTAAGAAATAAGGGAAATAAAATCAACTGTGTGCAACTTTGGTCCTTTTAGTTGTGAAGTGTTTTTGCAGACAAAAAAAAACTAAACATTTTACAGTCAGCCATTTGTAACATGACATATGGGACATGGTTGAATCCTTACTAACATCTTGTATTGCATTGATATATCAAACAAAACAGTTCCCAAATCAAAAAGGAAGCATTTATTAACATGTATGCATGCTTACATTTTTTTAATATGTATTTGATGTCTTCAGAAATAACATTACAAATTTCCATCACAGCTGTAACCAGTAGTGTCTGGATGCCACACAAATATTGTACACTAATTATTCAGTGGATAAAGCATGGCTGGGAATTACTTCTTTTTTATCAATATAAGCACTACATATTTCTATATATTATGCCATGATTAATATGCTTCTAAGTATGAAATTATTTAATTCTGCTTAGATTTTTATTAAGCAGACTGTGTGGTGTCCTAAACATGTGTTACATCTGAGCAACACATGCCATAAGACATAGCTTAATCATGGACTACACCTTTATTTTTTATCTCATCAATTAATATTTTACAGAGATGTAAAGGGGAGATTTCCAGCTTTCATTTGCAACCAAAAACTGTTAAAAATTCTAATATTAGATTAGAACTCTCCATGTGACACTTCTGGCCAGTTTTCAGGAGAGTGACCCCAGTATGTTCAAGTGATGCCTCGTTTACAGCAACAGAGTGATTGAAACATACTGCACTAAGCAATACCTTATGACGCGCCAGGGTAGGACAATAATGATTGCCCGGTTGCTCGGTGCATCTGGTAGAAGATTTCAGTTTTGCCACTCAGGCAAGTAGAAAATTCAGTCAGTTGCCTGATTGGGAAAAAAGTTACTATCCTACGCTGCGCCCACTGTAAACTCGTAAGGCATAATGATCCTCTAAATGAACCAACGCTCAGTACACACGTCTGTGGAATACCTTTTCTCCCATGCCCTCCCACAAGTGCCTCTATAGCCGCTAGTTCTCATCAGGCCCTTTGATAACAGTGCAATTCTATGCAGACTATTATGTAGAGAGTCGGTGCAAGGCAGGTGTTTTTTCTATGTAAAAGTCAAAACCAATTGGTTATGACACTTCAGTGGAAAATAGCAGTGGAATTTGTATTGTACAACCATTAGTTTATATCATAGACTCTCACAATTTGACCAAATGGTTTCAATGCGACTAATGAACAAAATCATGTACAGCACAGTGCCCTGTGTCACCACATGCTGCTTAGTGTACGGCACGGCGTCCTCTATGCTGCCAACCTGTGTCACCATATCATGCTTCGTGTGCAACACAGCACCCTCTAATGATGTTAACCTGTGTCGCCTCCTGCTTCGTGTACAGCCCAATCTTCCATCCTACAAACCTGTGTCACCACATCTCGTTTTGTATACAGCATAAGTCTTACATTTTGCTAACCGGTGTCACCACATTCTGCTTCGCGTACAGCACCGTCTTCCATCCTGTAAACCTGTGTCACCACATCTCATTTTGTACACAGCACAAGTCTTCTATCCCACTAACCCGTGTCACCACATCCTGCTTCGTGCACAGCACCGTCGACTATCCTGCAAACCTGTGTCACTACATCTGGTTTTGTATGCAACAACAGTCTTCCATCCTACAAACCTGTGTAACATCTTGTTTTGTATACAGCACAAGTCTTCCATCATGCTAACCCATGTCACCACATTCTGCTTTGTGTACAGCACAGTCGTCTATCCTGCAAACCTATGTCACCGCATCTAGTTTTGCATACAACAACACAGTCTTCTATCCTGCTAACATGTGTCACCACATCCTGCTTTGTTTACAGCGCCCTCTATATGCTACTAACCAATGTCGCCCAATTCACCCCCCATCGCCCTGTGCGGTATAGAATTCATATCCCTTCTTTGTGTCATTCCCCCACCCCCACCACCAGTCCTCACACCACCCCCACCCCCACCCCCACCACCATCGCCCCCACCAGAGCCCCCCGGCGTCTGGCCGGCGTACATGCCGGCAACCAGCCGCTGGTACTCTAGCAGCGGGAGGCCGTCGTCGGCGGGCGGCGGGCACGGTAGCCCCGGCAGCTGACCGCGGCCGGGCGGGGGGCCACGGGCCACGTCCTCGTGCCTCCGCATGTGGATGCGTAAGCTCTGCTTGAGGTTGGTGGCATAGTCACAGTGCCGGCACTTAAAGGGGCGGGCCGGGGAGTGGATCTTCATGTGCCGGGCGAGCCGCCACTTCTCCGGGAAGCCCTTCTGGCACACCTCACAGTGGTGGTTGTTTCTCCAGTTCCACCCGGGGTCTGCCTCCTGCTGCTGCCGGGGG
Source organism: Branchipolynoe longqiensis (assembly GCA_030323885.1). NCBI lineage: Eukaryota > Metazoa > Annelida > Polychaeta > Phyllodocida > Polynoidae > Branchipolynoe > Branchipolynoe longqiensis. The sequence continues at coordinate 99,457,613 of CM059188.1, read as the reverse complement.
ACGCTGCCGCCGCTCCCGGCTCCAGCTCCGGCGCCCGCGCCCAGCTGCTCGCCTGAGAAGAGCGCCGAGAGTGGGTTCTGGGGGTGGCCGGCCACCTGAAACAGCCAGAAAGGGTTATCGGTTTATCATCCTGCTGCTAGGTGTGGCAGGGTCGGGGAGTGTGTGTGTGGGGGGACGGGGGAGGGGGTGGCTGGTGGTGCGCGATGAGTGTTCTCATTTTGCTGGGCTACTCTCATCCTGATATGACCTTAGATGTAAAACTCCAACAACTACCCTACTACTCTCAATGCTAGGAGGGTTGTGATGATGGTGGTGGTGGTGGTGGTGGTGGTGATGATAGTGATTGTGGTTGCAGTGCTCATCGTGATAGGCTATCACTTATGGTTGCCAGATTCAGCAGCAACAACCACTTAAAATATAAAATGGCAAAAGGCATACCGTGTGTGCCTGCGGGCTCTTTAATGTCAGCTCTGGGTTGTAATGGGTCAGTTGTGTTTTTGGACACTGCTGGTCACAAAAACATTGCGCATTTAATCAAGGCGATCCCCACTCTTCCTTCCCTCCTCCCTCCGTCTCCTCTCCTCCCTCTGTCTCCCTTCCTCCCTCTTCCCCTCCTTCAATATCTGCGAATTCCGATTTCCACAACCACCACCACATACCCCACAACCTACTTGAAGAAGCCCAGATACTCGCCTTCTAGTTCAGATCCATGATGACTACATGAGTCAGTCAAGTCAGCAAGCACTAAGAGTTTACAACAACAACTACAGTTCTCCTCTCTGACCGATCCAGACGCACGTGCAGTGTACGGCTATTACTACTCTATTTCAACAGCAGTGTACTGGTGGCTATCGAGACCCACGCCCGGCAACACTGCCTCGCCGCCGGCACCTTCGGCCACCTCCTCGACGCTGAGCGTGCCGTGCGCAGAATCCAGCAGCACCTGCTCGTCGACCGCCTCCAAAGGCAGCGTCTCCAGTTGGAGCGTCGCGCCCAGCCCGGCAGGGGTCAGAGTGCAGTCAGCCGTGACGTCGTGACGCTTCTTGAGGTGAGTGCGCAGCGTGTGGCTAACGCTGGCTGAATAACCACAGAGGTGGCAGACGAACGGCTTTTCGCCCGTGTGAACACGAACGTGTCGCTCGTACTTCCACCGGTCACTCACAAAAACCTTGCCACAGTACTCGCACGTCATCTGCTGGCCACGCGTCGCTGCACTGGCATCGCCGGCATCACGCTGCTGCTGCTGCTGCTGCTGCTGCTGCTGCTGTTGTTGTTGCCCCTTGGTGGGACCACCCCGGGCGGTGGATCCTCTCCTGCGGGTCTTGCGGGCCATCCTGGTCGAGGTCGGCGGCACCGCCCAGCCATCCGTGTCATCGCACAGCGGCGGTTGAGGGAACAATAAGAGTGCCTGCAACGACCAAGACGTCCATTGGATCAAGCCGGTTAGCATGTGCCGTTATATTCATCGGAGCCCGGCTCTTTTTTTTGTACAGTTAATTCAGTTTGTTCTTGTATGCTCACCAGCATTCAAGTTTGTTTATGTTTGTGTGTTTTGTGGGTGTTTGTGTGTTTGTGTTTGTGTGGGTGTACCATGTTGGGGTGCTTAACTCCCCCATGCTCTGTTATACGAGTACAATAAATAAACCGTTCTGACATGACCTTAGATGTTGCCAGGAGGTAAAACTCCTAACCAACCAATAAATAGAGAACCTATCTTCAGCAACCCATGTGATCGGTGAACCTATGCCATGTGCGAACATCATCTCAATGTACAAACTATCTTTACTTCACCTGAATATTGCTCCCAGAACAGGACACCCGCCATGTCAGGACAACATTGTGTAGAAAACACTTCCAATTGTCTACCATGTTGAAACTCACCACATTTACTAATAATTGGAACCTGTTTTCAGTGACTAGTGTGAGCAATGGACCTATGTCATGCGCGAACATCATCTCAATGTACAAACTGTCTAAATTTCACCTGATTATCGCTCCCATAACAGGATACCTGTTATATCAGGACAACATTGGTGGATGTATTGTAGAAAACACTTTTCTACCATGTTGGCACCCATCACATATATTGATTGATTGATTGATTGATTAATAATGGCTTTACTCCGTGCAGGCAGTAAATGCCAGGGATAACATAGGCCGCTTCAGCTCTAGATCAGTGACCGGGAGCGGCGGCTGAATCAGTAGAGCATGGGCCTCACGGGCGGGAGATCAGGAGTTTGGTTTCCCAGTCGAGTCAAACGAATGACTTATAAAATGCATACTTGTTGCTTTCTAGCCGGGCGTTTGGCATTAATAGTATCGGTCACGGACTGGTTTAGTTCAGTGTCAGGATAATCTGACTCAGTGGGATATCCGCTCATGGTGCCAGCGGCCTGATATCCCAGTGGGGCAGCACTATGAAATCGCCATGAGTGTGTGCTGTCACAACTCGGTACCAATCCTGAAATGACCTTAGATGTTGCTAGGATTTAAAACTAATTGATGCTCCAACTACAGGATGGCCTGTCCATGGAGAATGCAGTCGGAAGCTGATTGTGACAGCTGGCATCACACGTGAGTGGGAAGAGAGGGGAGAGACGGGAGAGGGGAGAGAGGGGAGAGAGGGTAGAGAGGGTAGAGAGGGTAGAGAGGGGAGAGAGGGGAGAGAGGGGAGAGAGGGTCCTACCATCAAAACCCAGATTTAGGTCAGGTCCCTCGAGTTATCCACGTCAAATGTGTAGGACGGTAATGAGTCACTCTCCTGCAGACTTAGTGAATCCGCCCTGCTAACATAAGCCGCTGAGTATTGATTTATTGGACCCGTCACAAGCAACCACCAGCCCAAGCTGCCCTGCTCACACGACTGGTGGGCTGTGTGCTGGGGACACCTTCACTGCAACAGGGGACCCGCACGGCCGTATATCACTATCAGTGACGCCCCCTGTCGGTGGGATTGCAAAAGGTGTCGCCACGGCCAACGCAGGCACGTACCATGGCACGAAACCACTCCCACCTGCTCCGTTAGGCCGCCAGTCAGACAGGGCGCCCCTGGCGGCGGCCACAGCGGCCGAGTGGTTGCGGCGAATGTGCTTTTTGAGGTACTCGGGTGTCGTGGTGGCATAGCCACAAAGTGGACATACGTGGTCCGGGCGCGATGTGTGCGTGCGCACATGCCTATCGAGGCGCCACCTCTCGGGGAAAGTCTTGGCGCATATGGGACACCGCATGTCGGAGGCAGCGCGGGACGACGGCTGGGGCCCGCCAGAAGTGTCGAATATAAACGACGCAGCCGTCACAAAGCCGCCCGACACGCCCGCCTGCAAGAGACCACAGGGAGCATGGTGACTACTGTTAGGGTGGGGCAGGCGCGGCATATATGTCTTAAAGCTGCATAGTCCGATGAGAGCAGATGATTTGTCAAATCAAGGCACATGTACTGAGATACTGGTGCACCTGATGGTCCTACATGCCGCGATTTGATCCTACATACCCAACTGAGATACTGGTGTACTTGATGGTCCTACATGCCCCGATTTGATCCTACATACCCAACTGAGATACTGGTGTACTTGATGGTCCTACATGCCGCGATTTGATCCTACATACCCAACTGAGATACTGGTGTACTTGATGGTCCTCCATGCCCCGATTTGATCCTACATACCCAACTGAGATACTGGTGTACTTGATGGTCCTCCATGCCCCGATTTGATCCTACATACCCAACTGAGATACTGGTGTACTTGATGGTCCTACATGCCGCGATTTGATCCTACATACCCAACTGAGATACTGGTGTACTTGATGGTCCTACATGCCCCGATTTGATCCTACATACCCAACTGAGATACTGGTGTACTTGATGGTCCTCCATGCCCCGATTTGATCCTACATACCCAACTGAGATACTGGTGTACTTGATGGTCCTACATGCCTCGATTTGATCCTACATACCCAACTGAGATACTGGTGTACTTGATGGTCCTACATGCCCCGATTTGATCCTACATACCCAACTGAGATACTGGTGTACTTGATGGTCCTACATGCCCCGATTTGATCCTACATACCCAACTGAGATACTGGTGTACTTGATGGTCCTACATGCCTCGATTTGATCCTACATACCCAACTGAGATACTGGTGTACTTGATGGTCCTACATGCCCCGATTTGATCCTACATACCCAACTGAGATACTGGTGTACTTGATGGTCCTACATGCCTCGATTTGATCATAGATACCCAACTGAGATACTGGTGTACCTGATGGTCCTACATGCCTCGATTTGATCCTGCATACCCAACTGAGATACTGGTGCACTTGATGGTCCTACATGCCCCGATATGATCCTACATACCCAACTGAGATACTGGTGTATTTGATGGTCCTACATGCCCCGATATGATCCTACATACCCAACTGAGATACTGGTGCACTTGATGGTCCTACATGCCCCGATTTGATCCTACATACCCAACTGAGATACTGGTGTACTTGATGGTCCTACATGCCCCGATTTGATACTACATACCCAACTGAGATACTGGTGCACCTGATGGTCCTACATCCCCCGATTTGATCCTACATACCCAACTGAGATACTGGTGCACTTGATGGTCCTACATGCCTCGATTTGATCATACATACCCAACTGAGATACTGGTGTATTTGATGGTCCTACATGCCCCGATATGATCCTACATACCCAACTGAGATACTGGTGCACTTGATGGTCCTACATGCCCCGATATGATCCTACATACCCAACTGAGATTCTGGTGTACTTGATGGTCCTACATGCCCCGATATGATCCTACATACCCAACTGAGATACTGGTGTATTTGATGGCCCCCATTTGACGCTACATCCCCAAATGAGATACTGGTGTACTTGTTAAATATGCCTTGATGCATAGAAGGAATCCTAAATCAACTTAATATAGCCTGACTTCGAATTTATTGCCACTTAGAATGAATGCTAAGTCAGTTTAATAGTCGGTCTCAGTGATGCACGTCATGCAATGCTATTATTATTAATGATACTGAATAATTAAGACAAATATAACTGAACTGCTGTTTGATACTCGTACTAAAATATTTATTTTGATGAACATAGCTAGATATACATGTACTTTATCAAATGCGACATAAATCTCAGGAGGAACTGAAAGCTTAAGCTGACAACAGACAACTCATATACAGGGATGAAAGTGGTATCCGGCCAAAAGAACCGCGGAAATCTGGCCGAGACGTTGGCGCCACCTAGCGGTTCCATCAGAACTAAGTCATGGTTACACAGACTGCATATAATTAGCGTTTTTCCTCTAAAATTCCAATTACCCTGGTGTCAAGTACAGAGATGAAAGTAGTCTCCAGCAAATCAACAAGCCGAGATTATTACCCCAATGGCGAATTTCCATGAAAATGTGGATCTTACGCCATAGACTTTGTACTGTCAGGGAATCGCGGGAAAATGCCAGAAGTTAGATTCAAACTAGTCTTGTTGTGACTATTATCGCTCATACCTAACCCGTTCTTGTCTGGGTTTAATATAAAAGCGGGATTCAAACTACCCAACTGTTGTTATATATACATCCTGATTTGTTTTTTTAACGAAATTTTGCTTAGTCGGTAAAAATAAAAAATCCTGGAACTCCGCGGAACCGCGGAAATCTTTCATCCATGCAAGTAAGACCAAAAACTGCCACTGCCACAGTTGAAGAGCGATAGTTTTGTTTGATCTCTACAGTTGTGTTTGATCTCTGTAGGAGAGGGACCCGTCCCGTCCCACACCTGATTCCCTTCCGTTGGGAGTCCCATTAAGAATTGTCTGCAGGTAATACCAGGTGATGATCTAAGGGTAGGTAATACCAGGTAATGACCTAACGGTAAGTAATACCAGGTAATGATGACCTAAGGGTGTTTAGTAGATCATGGGATCGGACCCTGGTCGAGTCAAACCAATGACTTAAAATTGATACTTGTCATTTCCTAGCAATGCGCTTGCCATTATTAGGATAGGGCAAGGACTGGTTGGCTCAGTGTCAGGATAATGTGACTGAGTGGGATGTCAGGTCATGGTGTTGGTGGCCTGGTCTCCCAGTGGGGCAGCACTATACAAGTCATCATGAGTGTGCACTGGCACAAGTCGGTACCCGTCCTGATATGACCTTAGATGTTGCTAGGATGTAAAACAACAACAAACAACAAACAAGGTAATGACCTAAGGGTAACCTGGGATCCTCATTAAAAAAACACTGAACTCAGAGCCGCGTAGTCCGATGATAAGACCAAATTTCATTGGTCCTACATATTCAACTGAGATACGGGTGCACTCATTTACCATTTGGTGCTGCACAGAAGGGGAATAGGAAATCAAATTAATGAACCTGTTACTGCTGAAGCTTATGGTGTCAGAATTAATTCAACATGTTTTCATTGGAAATATCTCATATTGTCCATTTATAATAGTTGCTTCACACTAAAGTAATGTAAATTATAACAATCAATATACTATATTTAAAATTTTAAATGGCAGACACTCAAAACCATTGGAATTTTGTAACTTAAACATAGAACTTACTAGACAAACTCATCAAGCCTGGTGGCACTACCCAGAATCTGAAAGTTGGCTATTTAAAATAAGGTTAACATTTTTTTTTTTTTAATGGTGATCGTCCCCGCCCATTCCTGAAAAATCGTCCGCCCATGAGTTTTTTTCTATTTAACTTTAAAATGCCTCGGGTTAGCAGCAATGCAACTTTTGTATCAATTTTTAAGTCATTGGTTTGACTTAAAATAAGGTCAAAGAAAAACCAAAAAAATGGTCATCGTCCCCGGGGGTTTGTGCCTCAAAAATCGCACGCCCCTAATACTTTTTAAACTTAAAAATGCGTCTTTCATATCAATGTTTAAGTCATTGGTTTGACTAGGCCAGGATTCGAACCGAGGAGTTCGAATGCCATGACCTACCAGAAAGGAAGGCGCACAATCAACGCATTCGGCTCTCGCGTCTGGTTACGTATTACGTCTCCATCAAAAATAAAAACCGCCCGACCGACCCTGATTTTATTTGAAAAGGACGATTACCAATTTAATTGTTGTATTTGGCCTACCTAATATATTTATCTTTTTTAAAAAAAGAAAAAAGAAGAAGACAAAAGCTCAAAACTAGCGGACTATGCAACTTCAACCTAACCCATAGCACCATGTGACACTAGCAGTTGATATATTACTAATACATACACAAACTATTACACAAAGTAAACTAGTACTATTCTCAGCAATCAACATTCTAGTTCGATTTCTAGTATCAAATATTTATTATAAAATGTTCACAGATCCTAAAACAACATTTACCAGCTACTAAATTACCAGGGATAGGTGGGAGGGTGTATGTTGGGTCATCTTTGCATTTTCAAAATTACTGTCGGCTTTGGTTTTGAGACAACCATCGTCTCTTCTGTCACTAGTGCCGCTCTTGTGTGAGAGAGAGTATTGAGAGAGACTCGGGTCAGATGACAATGCAGGGCCACATTCAGATTCCGTCTCGGTGACGTCGCGGCGATGCTTTTTGGCCTATTTGTGTTCAGGGTGCGTCGCGGTGACGCCTCCCTTTTCATTCTGGAGCTGAAAGGCGCCTCGAAAATGGCCGCCGCATTCAGTGGTTTCAGCCACTCACAGCGCAGCTTTTCCATTGCAAATGGCCACCGCCTATGGGGGCAGCCATTTTCGAGACAACAAACTGCTTTTGCCGTTCAGACTAGCGTGACGTCACAGCCATCTCCAAGGCGCCTCTGAGATGGCGCCTGAACGCGGCCCAGGTATTCCAAGTTCCGCTGGTCCCTCAGTAAGCACTAAAGCCGAGACCCAGCACGCCGAGTCACAGCTATAGCTTACATAGGGGAAGTTGGGGTTGGTGTGTATCCATCACCATATGCCCTATTCAGAACAACCCCGTTAAACCATGCTCGGTTAAACCATCCTCGGTTAAACCAAACAATCGGTTAATCCAAACTTGTTCTAGCAAATATTTTATATGAGATAAAATACCACTTCTTGTAACATGCATGTGTTGGTATTGTTTTCACCTCCCCACTCGACCCCACACACTTTTCTGCTGTATAAACTGTAGATGTGACCTGGCATGCTGGGTTTTAGCCTCAGTCCTTACTGAGGGACCAGCGGTATTCGCAATACCTGTTTTTATGCTGTCCTGCATAATGTGGATTTTGAGTCTGGTTTGTCCATCTGTTTGCTCATTTGAAAATCCATCACAGCGGATGACGTCATTCGCGACAATACATGTATCCTTTTATGGTGTATAGTAGCGCGTTCTCTGAGGATGTTAGGACTCAGTTCGCATTCTCTGCTCATCGTGATGTCAATTTACCCATCGAGGTTTGATTGATTGATTAATTGATTGATTTGTGGTTGTTTTACACCGTGTCGGCAACAAAGACCATATTTACAGCGAGAAGCACTTATACTCTGTCCATTTTCGTTTAACCATCACTTTTACACAGAGTGTAAAAGAACACAATCAAATATTTGTCAAAAGACACATATATATACTAAGTGAAAACGCTCACAATTATAAATTGAGGTTGGGAGAGTCACTCAGGAAGCTGGAGATAGTCACTCAGCAAAATTACGAGTAACTCATCAAGATGTCATCGAGGTAGGGAGGGACAGGGTCCGAGGATCTGAGCCAGGGCTTGGCCCTGGGTATGGGCCGAGCGGTTGCTGTGTTTGATGTTATTGGGAGATCTTGTGCCAGCGCCACAAGTGGTCTTTGAGCATGCCCTTCTGGTTGGCTGCATAGTTACAGAGTGTGCACGTGTACGGCTTTTCCCCGGTGTGTATGCGAACATGCCGCGTGAGCCGCCAGCGCTCCGGGAACTCCTTGCCGCAGAAGGGGCACCACAGCCCGCCCGCCGGCCCCGGGCACGGAGGGGTGGGCGCCGGGGCCGACACCTCCTCCAGCCACGCAGAGCCGGACACCTGAAAGACGCGGGTGGCGGAGATGAGTGAATTAAACTGATGATGAGTGAACTAGGCTCATGGAACGCTGATGGGTCGCTGGCATTCCTGTTATCGTGTAAGGAACTTTTGGGGGAGGGTGGGTGAACTGTGTTTTTATCTTCAGGATATGAAAAATAGAGGGGTTGCTGGCATTCTTGTCATGGTGTAAGAACCTTTTTGTGGGTTTGTGGGTTGGGGGGTGGGGGATTGTGTTTTTATCCTCAGGGTATAAAACCTACAAGGGTTGCTGGCATTCATGTCATGATGTAAGGAGCTTTTTTTTGTGGGTTTGGGGGTTGGTGGGGTGGGGGGGGGAATTGTATTTTTATCTTCAGGATATAAAACATAGAACAAAAAGGCCCCCAACTAGGATTGCAACATGGATACCTCGAATGCATCATAACTTAAAAACGCACCACTATGATGCTAAACATTTAGGGTGTCTCCATTACAAACTTAAAGACCCACGACTAGGAGTGTCACACCTCAAATGCCTTACAACTTAAAGACCCATGACTAGGAGTGTAATGGGGACACCTCAAATGCCTAACACCTTAAAGAACCATGACTATGAATGTCATGGGGACACCTCAAATGCCTAACACCTTAAAGACCCATGACTAAGAATGTCATGGGGACACCTCAAATGTTTAGCAACTTAAAGACCCATGAGTAGAAGTGAAACAGGTCCACCTTGAATGTTAACTTAGAGACCCACTAATAGGATTGCTACGAGGACAACTTAATGACCCACTAGTACAATTGTAACATTTAGCAACTTAAAGACCCATGAGTAGAAGTGAAACAGGTCCACCTTGAATGTTAACTTAGAGACCCACTAATAGGATCGCTACGAGGACAACTTAATGACCCACTAGTACAATTGTAACAGGAACTCCTCGTACAGACACTTCCTTTCAACGAATTGCAATGATTCTAGAACAGTAACAACAGCAATCTGGGAGAGAGTAATGCAAATCAATGGCGAGGTAACCAAAACTATCACAGCAGAATGCTCTCATAGCAGTCTGTAATGGTGCAAAGACTATGTTTGATGAATACTAGATGACACCTAACATCCGATATTTTTTAATGATTTCCTGACAATACCAAGCCAATGAGAAATTTTCCGTGTTTTCGCGGAAATTCAGGCGCTCACTACAAGGAATCCCAACTTCAGCGGTGATCAAAAATGGTGAAAATCCGGTGATCTTTCATCCCTGGAGAAAGCCAACGCCAAGCTAGAGAGAGAGCCGTTAAACTGCTGTAAAAACAACTTGTTCCTAGATACTCTGAAAGACCGACAGATAAAAGACCCTTGGGTTTTGTTTGTTTGTTGTTTTACATCCTAGAAACATCAGGACGGGTACCGACTTGTGTCATTTCACTAATGCTGACTTTATAGTGTTGCCCCACTGGAAGACCAGGCCACCAGCACCATGACCTGATATCCCACTCAGTCACATTATCCTGACACTGAGCCAACCAGTCCTTGTCCTATCCTAATAATGCCGAGTGCCAGGTTAGGAAGCGACAAGTATCAATTTTTAAGTCATTGGTTTGACTCGACCAGGGTTCAAACCCACGACCTACCAACACAGGAGACGGATGCTCTAACTCAAACTCATTCAGCCATCCATGGGAAAGGTTGGTCCAAAGTCTATTATTATGTCAATCAAATCTGATGTAGGCTTGTTTAAAAGGTTGATTATGTATGTAGGGAGGAAGGCCATCTAGTAGAGACTTCCAAAGACCCTATAATACTAAGATGGCTCACTCCCTATCTCTCCCATGGTAATGTAAATTTCGCAGTGGCACCTTGTGGTGGTTTTGATCAGCCCGGCTGCTGGTTGGCATTTCACATGTAAACACATACAATTATATTATACATGAGATAGGTAAGTATGAATACACATCAATATGAAATTGCTATGAACAAATACCCATCATCATCAGCATCATCATCATCATCATCATCGCCACACATCTTTCACATTCATACATACATTTATACATATAAGATAGCACCTGTTTAACCAAGAGAACAGCCAGCGCACCAAGTGGTGGGTTTGATCATTTTGATTACACAGTACAGGCGGAGTGAGCCAGCCGTCTTAGGGTCTTTTAGACTTCTCAGTCCCCCATCCCAACACGACTCCAGTCCTATGTATCCTATCTCAATCCTGTGATGTGAAGTTGAGAATGTTCCCATCACCTCGAAGTTGCATACTTCCATGATGTTTTTTTTTTTTTACCTTACAGTTTTGAAGTAACATTTATGTTAAATGGCTAATGATGGAAATACTTAAGTGCAAGCGTGCAAAATTAATTCTGGAATGTACCGTAAATTTCAGTAATAACAGGTTGTATTAAACTGACTTGGTATTCCTGCTGTGCAGACACAAATGCTTCATTTTCTTTCTGCTTAATAAGTCCACCGGTCGATATATAGAATCCGATCTAAGTACGCATTTTGGTTTCAAATTGGACTATGCAGCTTTAATATGGAGGATTTTTTCTTGAAGATTTATACTGCCTATTATGGATAAGTCTCAATAGACTTGTTTTCACCATTAGACAGTTTGTCGATAGAAAGCCCGAGTCTACACTTTTACCGACCCAAGGGATTTTTAACCTCCCACACCACATAGACATGGTATGAGAGCAACTGGCCTTTGATGACGCTGTAAGTTATCCACAGCGGTGGAAATCCAAATTGGCAGAGGTGGGGGCACGGGGAATCGAAACACCGACCTTCAGATTAGGAGTCTGACCTAGAAAAAAGTCTGACACTCTAACCACTCCGCCACAGAGAACACCATATACACAAGTCCTGCTATAATGCAGGTGTGACTTAAATACAGTAAAACCTCTCTAACCGACCACTTCCACAGATCGACCACTCCCCTATACATCGGTTGATTTATTTGAGTCCGAAACCACCACCCATACAATACCATTGTAAAGATTTTTTTTAAACGACCACGTCCCTAAATATTTTCAAATATAATTGCCACATGGAGATTGTAGGGACTAAGATCTCTTCAATTATTCGACGTTCCATCCTCCAGTGGCTGAATCAGTAAGAGCACTGGCTTCTCGTGTAGAAGGTCCAAGGTTTAAATCCTAGCAGTCAAACCAATGAGTAACACAATTGACATTTGTCGCAATCTAGCCTAGCGCTCATCAGGAATGGATGATGACTTGTGAACTCAGTACCAGGATAATTTGACTTGAGTGGGATGTCGGATGATGATGCATGCGGCATGGTCTCGCAGGGGTGGGCAGCACTATAAAGTCACTATGAGTATGCACTGTCACAATTCAGTACCCATCCTGATATGATCTGAGATGCTGCTAGGATGTAAAACCCAAACAAACCAATTTCAAGCTCCAATAAATAGCATGGCTTCTTCAAGTGCGTCCAGTGTTTTGTTGCTGGTTCCATTAAACTACTCCGCTGCCATTGGTCCACGCTTAACATAGCGGGGAGGGCGAAGGGGTGGGAAAAGATTGAGTCCACTCACAGTCAATGGGACATCACCTAGGACTCGTGTACGTCACTCAATGAGGTATCACATACGACTTGTATATGTCACCAATGCGGCGTCACATGGCACTCGTGTATATCACTCAATGAGGTGTCACATAGGACTCGTGTATGTCACTCAATGAGGCGTCACATGACTCGTGTATGTCACTCAATGAGGCATCACATGACTCGTGTATGTCACTCAATGAGGCGTCACATAGGACCCGTGTATGTCACTCAATGAGGCATCACAGGACTCGTGTATGTCACTCAATGAGGTGTCACATAGGACTTGTGTATTACTATGTTGTGCACTCGGACCATGTGGTCGTTGAGCATGCCCTTCTGGTTGGCAGCATATTCGCACACCAGGCACTGGAAAGGCCTCTCGCCCGTGTGAATGAGCGCGTGTCTATTGAGGCGCCAGCGTTCAGGGAACTTCTTGCCACACACGGTGCACAACCAACTGCTGCGCTCGCCGGCTGCTGAACTCCCACCCATCTCCTCCAGCCACGAGGAACCACCACACATCTGAAACACGCAGGTGGCGGAAGCAAACACACGTTAGCGTCAGGTCGCACTGCTGCTTGTGGGGGTAAAAAAAGATATTGTGATGACTTAGAGGATGAAGATGACAACAGGTGAACACGTGTTTCTTGTTCATCGAGTAATAGTAATAGCATCATAGCACAGCTCCCTGTTCATGACTTGACACCACATCATCAGTAGGTGTGTAGATGCCCACGGTATATTTGAAAATCGTGGTGAGAAGAAATTTGATCCATTGTTGGTTTTTGTATCGTGAAATAAATTCTTGCCATAACATGTTTCACCCGGGACACAAAGTTTTTATTGCACTTTTAATGCATTTTAGGAAATAATATTATAACATTTGTGTTCAGAACTAGGCATCAATGATGCTATGCTATTTATAGCAGCAGGGCTTTCCCTGGCTTGCATATTGTGAAAATTGAAGGTGAACACGGGTTTCATGATGAGACACCTCATGAAAGATGCTTTATGCTCACTTTCAAGCATTGTTGTTTTACACAGACACTCAACAGTACTAAAATTAGCTTTCTGACATTTTTGCATGTTACAAATTTGCAAATAAACTAGCTATGTTTGAATATTTTGGTCTTCTATGACGTAGTTTCCAAAACAAGCAGTACAGTTTCACCATTCCCATTTTTAGCTGCATATTTGCGTGACAAATGAATCTATTTTTGCAATAAAAAATAAACCAAACATTTTTTCCAAATGGATTGCTGTCATTACTTCTTTGGGGTATAATGAAAGGAATTTTCTTCATTTGGTATGAAAAGGAGAATTAATTTAGAAGAAAACAGTTAGAATGTGAGGGACCAACCAATTAGGACCGGCACTGAAGAAGAACCCATGTCGGATCTAATTTAGGGAGTGGCTTTGATTTTAAAATATCATTTCATCAAATTATGCAACTTTAATGCAATCAGGATTGAGTGAATCCTGGTCAGTCAGTGCAAACATTGAGCGGTCTATGCAATTGTTGCGTGAATCCTGGGACGTCAATGCGTAAATCTTGGATAGTCACTTTAAAATCTGCATTAATAGGTAAAATTGATAATTGTCTGAAACTAGGTTGGTCAATGCTATCGTGAAGCAAATGTCGGTCAGTCGGTTGTTGGTCGGTCAATCAATCGATCGATCAATGAAGCATTTGGTCGATGTACTTTGATCAATGCGAGGTAGTCTGTTAATACTAACGAATGAGTTGAGTGTCCGCCTCCCATTTTGGTAGGTCCTGGGATTCGAAACCTGGGGTTTGAACCATGGCCGATTCAACCCAATGACATAAAAATTAATACTTGTTGCTACCTAGCCTGGCGCTCGGCATCACTAGTATAGGGCAAGGAGCAGTGGAATGATGAAGACCATTTGTCCACAGTTGAAATTTCTCCTGTTTAGTCAACTAATAATGTACACACAAAAAGGTAAAAAAGGTACCGTTGATTTGTGTCACAGCTGCATTCCACTGACCGTCCCGTGTGCACACCCACTCTTATTAAATGGGTACTTTTGTAATTACGATTTTTAATACAAAAACAAGTCACCAAAAAGTAATACCATTGAAAACTATTTTTATTTCTTCAAACTCTTGCTACCACTCACTGTTATGATAGTAGTTAGTGTTAGTGCAGCTTCCAGATACAAAGTTGAAGTCGTGTAGTCGTGATTACAAAGAACAGCAGAAACTATTTGATATTTTATTTCCTCAACAGCTTGCTACACCATTCTGTGTTATGATAGTAGTGTTACTGTGACTTTGAAAATTAAAATGGCCGGGTGGGCTTCACTGTGGCTGCCCCATGGCTTGGTGAGTTACACCAAAGACCCTATAATACTAAGACGGCTAACTCCCTATCTGTCCCATGGTAATGTCCCATGGTAATGTAAATTTCGCAGTGCCACCTTGTGGTGGGTTTGATCAGCCCAGCTGCTGGTTGGTGTTTCACATGTAAACACATACAATTATATTATACATGAGATAGGTAAGTATGAATACACATCAATATGAAATTGCTATGAACAAATACACATCATCATCAGCATCACCATCATCACACATCTTTCACATTCATATATACATTTATACATATAATATAGCACCTGTTTAGCCAAGAGAACAGCCAGCACACCAAGTGGTGGGTTTGACCATTTTGATTACACAGTACAGGCTGAGTGAGCCGTCTTAGTATTATAGGGTCTTTGGTTACACTGCCCTGTAGCTGCCTGATCTGGGTGGGCTACACTGTGTGGCCCCGTCACTGCCTGATCTGGATGGGCTACACTGTGTGACCGCCCCGTCACTGCCTGATCTGGATGGGTTACACTGTGTGACCACCCCATTACTGCGTGATCTGGATGGGATACACTGTGTGACACCTCGTGGCTGCATGGTCTGGGCATGTTTCACTGTGACTGGCTTCCCTGTAGCTGCTTTAGATCAGCCATGCGTCGGGCGGGGCGTGTTTGTGCCTACTTTTCATGTGGTTCTGCACATGTGCTTTCTGGTTGGCGGCAAAGGGACAGAGCTGGCATTTAAAAGGGCGCTCCCCAGTGTGCGTGCGGATATGCGTCTGCAGCTTCCAGGGGGTCATAAAGCCCTTCGCGCACACGGGACAGCAGTGCCTATTGCGGGCCGCCCCGCCGCCCCAGCCCGAAGCTTGGGAGACCACGGTGCAAGGCAGGCCGGGATGGCGGGACCACACCTGGAAGAGGCAAACAGCAGCATCGTATCAGCACATCGCTACTCACTCAGCTTGGACAGGCACCAAAGAACACCACCAACACACCACACCACCCTCCATGCCCCCCACAAACAGCGCTAACAATGCACCACGCCACTAACATCGCTAACAAACACCGAGAGGAGATGGAAGAATGGGTGGTGAGGGTGGAGTGCTGTTATTTAGAAAGAAATGATCATAATTTTTCTCAATAATCAAACCATCATCGATTTTTATTAATATTATATTGTCATTGCTCGAGATTCAAATGTCCGGAAAGGCAGTCTACTACTCCTGTCAGTACATTGCTAATATATATGCATACATATACACCGACTATTGTCCTGAGCCTATGATAGACAGTTGAAACAAGTTGAACTTGAATCAGACAAATGAACTGAACATCCGCCCTCATGTGGTAGATCTAACCAGGCGGGTTAAAATCCGACCGAGCCAAACCAATCACTTAAAATTGTTCTATACTTGTCGCTACCTAGCCTGGCGGTTGGCATAACTAAGATAGGACAAAGAGCAGTGGAATGACGAAGACCAATTACATGCCAAAATGCGGTTGCAGGTGCAAGGTGCTCTGCTCTATAACCATATAGTCATGAGGCTTCTCGGGGTGGCGCTTCTGAATATGCTGTTTCACATTGCCCTTTACGTTGCCGGCATATTCACAGTATGGGCACCTAAAGGGCTTCTCGCCCGTGTGAACCCGCATGTGGGTGGAGAGCTTCCAGTTGTTCCTGAACGCCTTGGCACAGATGGTGCACACAAACAGTGGCCGCCGCTCCCGAGGCTCCAAGTCTCGCAATCTCGCCGGCAATCTCGCGGGAGTGAGAGCATAGGGAGCCGTGGGGCCGTGCATCTGCAACAAGCAAAACGGAAACGGTCATATCCTCCATCACTTCCGCCAATCACTCCTCACGTGCCTCCGCCCCAAAAGAAGCCGATAGAATGCAAGACAAGGTCCATGTGACTGCATACTTTTTTTTTCACCCACCCTCCTTCCTTCGAGTCGCGTCAAGCTTTCCCGCCTTTTTTTTCATCGCATGATTAAAGTAAAAAAATAAAAAATGTATTTAAGAAAGCCAGATTGTGTGTGGCGAGAATCTAATTCACTTCCGGTTGGTCATGCCAGCCATGATGACGTCATTAAGCCGCCGGCGTGCGCGCGCAGCATGTGCGACTTGAGGTTGACCTTCTGCGCAGTGGAAAAGCTGCAGAAAAAGCAGCAGAAGGGCTTCTCGCCCGTGTGCGTGCGCATGTGGTTCTCGAGCTTCCACCGGTCTGGCCACTCCTTGCCGCACACGGCGCATGTGTAGCAGCTGTAGGTCGGCGCCGGGCACGTGTCCAGTGGCCACCTCTGAAAGCACCAAGCAGGCCCAAGCGTTAGCACCAAGTCAGGGCCAGGTCACGTGGGAGGCTTCGTAGTGGCCGCGCCCGGGTTGCATCCTGTTTGTTGTGATGTGTTGTGATGTGATGTGATGTGGTGTGGTGTGGTGTGATGTGGTGTGATGTGGTGTGATGTGGTGTGATGTGGTGTGGAGGGTTGTGGCGTTGTGTGATGTGATGTGATGTGACGTGATGAAGATTGGCAGTTCCCATATTATTTTTTTTTATGTTTATTTAAAATATATATTAGCCTATTATGGATTCCTCTTCATTGATGAAAATATATTCTACTAGCTGGCTGTGCAAAGGTTAAAGTTAGGCTCCACATCAATCCCAGGACCAATGTTGATTGTGTTGAACTGTCATTACATATATATATATTCAAGGTCTCTGACTATATTCAGAGACCGTGTATATCTGTCCTCCCTGCGATATTCCGGACTCGTTTCAATATAGTGTTGCCACCTAGTGGAATCCATCTTTACCATTATGCGGTAAACCATATCGGTGGCACCATCTAATGCTTACAAGTTATTAACTAGGTCAGTGTACTACATGATCACGGCGAGATAGATATGAAACTTCCTTCTTGGCTTCCACTTCGGGAGTTTTTACAGTCATTTGGGATGCTTCAAGTATCTCCGAAGTTTGTCATAAAAGTTAGATAAAATTATTGAAGAATAAATTACAATGATCAATCTGATATATTTCTCAACACTTGGGGGGTTGGGGGGTCGGGGAAATCAAGAGCCACCGGACTAGGCAATAATTGGAGAAAATAGAATACTGTAAAAAGTCTGGAAAGTCTGGGGGTGATCCGGGATAGTCAGGGGCAGTCCGGGGCAGGTCCGGCCTCATCCGGGGGCCAGTCCGGCCCAGTCCGGGGCTCGTCCGGGAAAGTGTGACTGTGAGGCAAAAATCAACGAAAAAAGTGATTTCATCCGTGGCGGTCTGGGACAGTCCGGGCCGTTGATCCGTGGGTGGTCCGGCTCAAAATCCGGGGCTCGTCCAGCTATGTGTGACTGGGGCATATAGCCTGACAGCATATCCCAGTTGACCCAATTTAAAGGTCAGAGCTTCAGTGACAAAACAAGCCAGTTGGTTGCTAATAATAACATGGGTATTTCTTCTTCTTTTTTCCCCTACAGATTTATATGGCCTGTCATGGATAAGTCTGAATAGAGACATTAGACAGTTTGTTGATAGAAAGCCTGACCATACACTTTTACAGACCCAAGGGATTTTTAATCTCCGCCCCCCACCACATAGACATGGTATGACAGCAACTGGCCTTTGATGACACAGTGGTCTAAATACAACTGGGCAGAGGTGGGGGCACAGGGAATCGAATCACCAACCTTCAGATTAGGAGTCAGACCTAGAAAAAAAGTCAAAAACACTCTATCCACTCCACCACAGAGAACACCATTTCATGTTCTGCTAATATGGATATTTCATGTTCTGCTAATATGGGTATTTCATGTTCTGCTAATATGGGTATTTCATGATCTGATAATATGGGTATTTCATGTTCTGCTAATATGGGTATTTCATGTTCTGCTGGTCGGTCAGGAAGGACTGAAGCTGTGCGGGGGTCGCAGTTTTATCTTAAGTAACAAAAGTTGGGGTTGATGCCTCTCCAAACCTCTATCCATCACTATAGACACTACTGGAAATTCATCTCCTGATGAACAAACTTGATAGGGTCCTTCCGAACATTTTCTTTAAATGTAGATTATTGTGAAAGTTCCCTAGCAAATATTTTACATTGGATATAATACTACTTTGTGTGTGTATGTATAGTCACTACCTCCCCCACCTTCCATCGGGTCCCATCAGAATACTTAGTGAGTGGCATAATGTGGTTTCTGGGCAAATCGGTGTGGGGTTGTCCTATAAAACAATATGCAGGGATGAAAGTGGTCTCCGGGAAAAAAAGCGGAAATGCTGATATTCTCCCATAGGCTTAGCATTGTCAGGGAATCCCTGAAAATTCCCGGAAGTCAGATTTCATACATATTGGTATACGCTGATAGTTCTGCACCGTTTGAAGCATGTATTAGTAGTATACGCTGCTAGTGCTGCGCTGTTTGCACCACATATCGGTATACGCTGATAGTGATGCAGCATTAGAAGCACGTATTAGTAGTATACGCTGCTAGTGCTGTGGCGTTTGCCCCACATATCGGTATACGCTGACCCTGCTGCGGTGGTTGAAGGCATTAGTAGTATACGCTGCTAGTGCTGCGGCGTTTGCACCACATATTAGTATACGCTGATGGTGCTGCAGCCTGAAATAACGCATTGGTTGGTTGTTGGAGTTTTATATCCTGGCAACATCTAAGGTCATATCAGGAAGGGTGCAACGTATTAGTATACACTTATAGCTACAGGAAAAATCCCGGAAATCGCGGAGATCTTTCATCCCTGAATGTGTGAACAGTCCCTATGGTCATAGACCTACAGGTTTTCGATATTTGAATTGAAATTATGTAGACCCAGGTTTAGTAGCAATTAGGCAGCATTCTATTTCTAAACACATGGCTATTTGTATGTTCTGAATGTTCCTAAGGACACGGAGATACTATGACGATGAATAAACAGCTAGTTCTAATGTCATTTTCCATATATATATATATATGAGTCAGCCTCACGAAAACGGGCCAATCGGTAGTCAAGTGAAGATGTCGGCATCGCAATTCTTAAAAGTGTAGTGCATTTCTTTGTTTCATATTCAATTATCCTAGAAAGAAATCAGGTTGTTTTATTTTCGCGACCTTTACATTCAGGATAAATTTAAAGACTTTCTAACACCTCTGTCAATGCTAAATCATAATTATCCTGATCGACGCCGACATCAAATGATCGACGTCGGCATCGCAATTCTTAAAGTCTCATACATTTCTTTGTTTTATATTATATTATCCTAGAAACAAATCAGGTTGTTGTACTTTCTCGACCTTTACATTCAGGATAAATTTAAAGGCTTTCCAACACCTATGTCAATGCTAAATTATAATTATACCGATCGACGCAGACATCCAAGCTCGACGCCGACAAATTCCACCAATTGGCCTCTTTTCGTGATCCTGACCCATATATACATTGGGAGGTATGGCAAGATCAGTTGTATTGGAAGGCAGGGGTGTCAGGACACCGCAAGATGTGTTTGGTTAACCCTTTGGAGCTGAGCAGGCCTGGGTGTGCTCGTAAGTTCCACGTGCTTAAAGGCCTGGTCCACCTGTAGTTGAATTGCTTTTCTAGATCCGTTTTCCTGATAATTTATACATCATATCAGAAATACAGTGCTACCCAATTGCAGGAGCCTTCAGGCGCACCTGCACTTTAATTTGAAATTCGCGGGCGCAACCTGATCACCGAAGGTTACCCAGAGTTTATAGTAGGGCTACTGCCATGGGCTCTTTTTATAGCTTGATTCAGGCCTTTCAGCCATCTAGACATCTTCTTGATCCTCAAACTGCAGACATATAATCTGCGCTTCGCTGGAGTCTGGCTGCGCCCCGAGGTCAACATGGACAACCTGCGTCTTCCTGCCTGGTGTCTTGGCGCCCGGCGGGGATCCAACACCATGACGCTTGCGCAGATGAACCACCAGACTCTTCTTCTGTGCGGCTGCGTACTGGCAGTGAGGGCAGTGGAAGGGCTTTTCGCCTGTGTGGATTCTCACATGAGTGTCAAGTTTCCATCGGTCGGGGAAGCCCTTACCGCACATGGCACATTCGTGGCGGTCTGTTCGCACTGGTTTAATCCAACCGGAGAACTGTCCATTGGGTGGTGGTAGAGGTGGTGGTGGTGGTGGAGGTGGTGGTGGAGGTGGTGGTGGGATAAGTCTACTCTGAAATAACAACGCCAGACATGCGCCAGTTAGGACTCAGTTCGTAGTGTGGTGGTGGATGTGGTGGATTTGGTGGATGTGGTGGTGGTAGTGAAGGAAGTGAATGTGGTGGTGGAGGTGGTGAAGGAGGTGCATGTGGTGGTTGTGGTGGTGAAGGAAGTGAATGTGGTGGTGGAGGTGGTGGATGTGGTCTTGAAGTGGTGGTGGTGGTGGTGGGGAAGGAGGTGAATATGGTGGTGATGGGGAATGTGGTGGATATGGTGGTGAAGGTGAATGTGGTGGATATGGTGGTCAGTCATGGTGGATATGGTTGTCAGTCGTGATGGTGGTGGTGGTGGTTAATGAGGTGACTTGTGGTGGTGGTGGTGGTGGTGGTGAAGGAGGTGAATGTGGTGGTGGTGGTGGTGGTGGTGAGTCATAGTGGTAGTGGTGGAGGTAATAGTGGTGGTGGTGCTAGTGGTGGTGGAGATGGTGCGGGAGGTGGAGATGATGCGGGAGGTGGAGGTGGAGGTGGAGATGGTGCGGGAGGTGGAGGTAGAGGAGGTGGGGGTGGGGGTAGGGGTCTGGAGCCAAGATCACGATGTGCTAGTTACCGATTCCTATCGCATGTGTTATTTTATGAACCATTGGACTGATTGATACCAGCAATCTCATGCCACTTTCTTTGAATGAAGCAACCAAATATCTCCTGTCTAGATGAAACCAGTTTTGGGATTGATGCAATAAATTTGATTTCTGGATAAACCACCGGTCTTTGTCTGATGCAACCAATATCCTGTCAGTATTAAACCATTTTATTCACCTCATTGTCATGATTGTGTAATTCGGTGTCAGTCTGAGCATTCTACAATAGATCCCTGTGTGCCAGTCAATGGGAAGACAGTATTATATGATCCTTTAAAGTTTAAGCAGGCTTGCTCTAGTCAATGGGAAGGCAACACTGACCTGACAATGTAACCCTTTAAGGTTGGGAGCATCCGAGTGCACCCTGAAGTTCCACTTGTTTACATCCCTGGTGCACCTGTCGTTGAATTGCTTTTCTAGATATTTTGATAATTTGTAGATAATATCAGAAATATAGTGCTACCCGATTGTAGATGCATTCAGGCACACGCAAACTGTAAACACACAAAACCTGCTGGTTCACCTGGGCGCTCATTATCATTAACGTTCCGCTGATACGTCGGCATCGTTAATGGTGGTGGAGGTGGTGGTGGGAGGCAGGGGTGTCAGGTTGAGCCCCTTCCTACACCTCCTTGCGGAGGTGTAGGAAGGGGCTCAAACTGGAAAAGTCTGTATTCTCTCCAGTTCGTTAGCCTGGTCTAGCAGTCCCTATATCTTCTAATATGGGTATCTGAATATTGCAGGCATTTTCATGTTTATTTTGCTAAAAATGTCATTTTCATAAACTAATCAAAATGGTTAGGACTGGCAAGAGGTATATCTTCATTTACTTTAAAAATAATAATGACATTGGGTCCGTGACCAGGATTCGGTACATATACATGCTATGCTGTATAGTGTTGAACCACCCTTACTGTAACTGAGTTACTTTGATATTTGGGATTGTAACTACGGGGCAATTCCTGGGAAGCTACCCGTACTGACCTCCCGAGATGAAATGTGACCTGCCCAGGTGAAATGTTACCTGCCCAGATAGGAATGGATAGGGGAGGGGAGTCTTGGCTAGGATGATATTCTTGGAATGGCAGATGGGTAGGTTTGAATCCTGCTATAGATGCGAGGTTTCCCTTCGTTTTGCAAAATCACCCCTCTGTCCATGACATAATCATTAGCAAGTTCCAGATGCATCAAAATAACTAAAATACATGGTTGCGGAACTTCCTTGTTCCATTTATTTATCCTTTCAAAAAAAATATTTATTTAGTTATAAAATAAACAAATGGAAATGCAATTTCCTGAATCACAACGTTCACGGACACAAATCATTGTGCTATGCGTAGTTTTACATTTTATCCCATCACCATTCTGATTCATGGTCATCTACAATTCAATTACGATGCATGAAGCATCGGCGAGATTGTCTATGCACTACATTGTTCTCGTCTATACAGTCAATGACGTCCAAACACATGTAGAATTAACAATTAAGCCCAACCAGGCTGCGCAATCAACGCAATTATTGTCTATCAGAATTGACCTGATGGCAAGACCACACTGGGAAATATAACGATAACTTAGTCCATCTGGAATTAACAATTAAGCCCAACCAGGCTGCGCAATCAATTCAACTATTGTCTATCAGAATCGACCTAAACCGCACCACAACGCTGGGAAATATAATGATAACTTCACAGTCCATGTGGCTATTGCCTATCAGAATCGACCTGACCGCACTACACCGCTGGGAAATATAACGATAACTTCACAGTCCATGTGGCTATTGCCTATCAGAATCGACCTCCCAGCACTACCCAGAAATTCAAAAATATACAAATTATTATCATTGAGACTAGAGGTGATCCAATTTGGGAGAGGGTTGTACAACATACATGCTAGCGCATTGTGTTAGGGCAAGTTCGGGTTCGGATACGCTGAGAGGGGGGGGGGGGGGGGGTTCTAATCTTTGCTAGTGGGTGATGCCGGTGACAGTTTCAGAGAGGCTGTGGCCGTCTCGTCACGTGACCAGAGGATGGTGGGAGTTCCTTCCACGCTGATGATGAGTGGGGTCTTGGCTCTCCCGCCCCCTCCCCCTCCCCCAACCCCCCCACTTCCCCCGGCCGCCGCTCCCCGTCCCAAGCCGCCCCCCACTTCGGCCTGCACCCCCAGGTTGTGACGCTTCATGTGCGTCTTGAGGTTCTCCTTCACATTGCATGCAAACCAGCAGAAGGGACAGTGGAACGGCTTCTCGCCCGTGTGAATGCGCATGTGCCGGTCCAGCTTCCACCGGTCGGGGAAGTGTTTGCCACATATAGAGCAGGGGATGCGCTTCTTGTCAGCAGAGCCGTGCTCTGAACCACCCGCACCGACACCACCACCGGCAAACCTCTGAAATGGCAAAAAGTCTCCTTCAGTTTCAGATCATGGGGTGTGTTTCGGTGCAGGCTTATATCACACATGGGGTGGTTTGCGGGGTAAGAGTGATTGAGGTGTCTCTATTATAGTGTCTTCCTATGCTGGTTCTAAGTGACTTCACAATGGAAAATCAACTAAGAATGTGCTCGGTCTAGGTAACTTCACAATGACCTTTTAAGAAAAATAAACTAAGGCAGTCTGGGGGTATGAGAAGTGATTCTGAATCCATCCGAATATTTACTTTCAAAGCGAATCGGTTTCAATGGTTTGTAGAATTGAGCGCAAAAAAACATATATGCCATTGAATTGGCTGCCCAAGATGCCTAATGCCTTTATAGAGTAGCACCTGTCTACAGTGACCCATGTGCGGACGATTTTTTCAATCTATAAACTGTCTTTGTAGAATTCAGCTAACCGTTGCCACTCGCCGACAATTTTTCAACGCACAAACTGTCTTTGTTTCGTTTTTATTTGTCCCGCTAATGACGGGACAGGACACCTACTGTCAGGACAACATTGGTATGGATGCGGAGGTGTCCGTTGAAGACATACTATGGCACACGTATAGTATGTCATCGAAACAGGGCTGAGGGAGCAACGAGCACTGACCATGCTCAGCGCGTGCTGCTGCCGCCGCCGCCTCTCCCCGGTGACTCAACTGTAGTTATTATCTGTGGTTGCGCTTCATGTGTGCGTCACAGTTGCGGCGATCACCCGTGCGGTAGCTGCAGTAGGGGCAGTGGAAAGGCTTCGCGCCTGTGTGGATGTTGACATGATAGCCCAGCTTGTTATTGTCACGAAACGCCTTCCCGCAGTACTTGCACTGGTACTTCCACCTGGTGTCCAAACTAGGCACCAAACTAGGCACATCCCTGGTGGGGCGCCCACGTGGCAGCCCCATGGTGGCGCCCCCACGGGGCCGCCCCATGGTGGCGCCCCCACGGGTCCGCCCCATGGTGGCGCTCCCACGTGGCCGCCCCTTGGTCGCACCCCCACGGGGCCGCCCCATGGTCATGCCCCCACGGGGCCGCCCCATGGTCGCGCCCCCACGGGGCCGCCCCATGGTCCCGCCCCCACGGGGCCGCCCCATGGTCCCGCCCCCACGGGGCCGCCCCATGGTCCCGCCCCCACGGGGCCGCCCCATGGTCGCGCCCCCACGGGGCCACCCCACGGTCGCACTCCCACGTGGCAGCCCCCTAGTGGAGCCGCATTGCAATTCTGCAGTTGGCTGCTTTGTCTCAGGCCTCCGGATGCCTCTTTGGAAAGGCTTGATGGCACAGGGTGTTGTGTGCGATTGGACAAACACAGTGACAGGGGCAGGGACAGGGATAGGTACAGAGACAGGGGCCCTATCTAAGGTGCTGACACTAGCCGGGTGTAGGAAGGGGCTCAAACTGGACACGCCAAGCCTGAGGTGGTCACACAGCGGGCTTAGAGTGTCTGAAGGTCGGCTGCACAGTGAGCAGCTCAAGGAGTGCAAGCTGAGGTGGGCTTCGAGCTGCTCATGGGAACTGTTCACCTCACCACAGATCCAGCAGTCTGAGTCGCCGGAGTCAACCACCACCTGCAACAGAAGGGAGGAACCACGTTAAGCGGGTGCCTGGCAGGGAGTCCGCGGGGATGATTGAATCACTGATTGAATTGTTGATTGATGATGGATGCAGTCTCCAATAATCCCCCCCCCCCCCAAGCAAAAAGCGGAAAGCTTAAACATAAATTTTTAAGTCAATAGCGATGTTAAGCCTATGCTGTGCTTTCCATTTTCATTAAGAACAAAAAATGATCTACAATTTCCATTTCTAACAAAAATTAAAACCAAGGTGAAAACAAATTTCTATGAAATTCTCTGCAATTTACGGGTAATTGCAGCCTATGAGCAGTTTCCCTGTTATTTCTTTTAAAACTCTAATTGAATGGTTAGTATGGAAAAT
Organism: Branchipolynoe longqiensis; assembly: GCA_030323885.1. Lineage (NCBI taxonomy): Eukaryota > Metazoa > Annelida > Polychaeta > Phyllodocida > Polynoidae > Branchipolynoe > Branchipolynoe longqiensis. The sequence goes on along the minus strand of CM059188.1, from coordinate 99,431,564 downwards.
CATGGAATTCAGCATAAACACTATCATCTGACACCCCTGATAATGTACAATGCATTATAATAATTAATACACAGCACCACATAGGTTACCATTATCTGATTAATATAAGCATGATCAGCTTCCCTACGGAGGTCGCCCCTCCACCGATCCTCACACAATCCCTTCAGTGCCCCACTATTATTATTTCAATGAAATGGTTCTAATTATATTCTTATGGATGTAAGAATTTGCAAATAGACATTTGAAAAAAAATTCAGTTTTCAACATTTTCACAGTTCAGTTGTATCAAACGGAGTAGGAGTATGATAAATAACCATGATTTTCCAACGAAAGCCACTTTCATGGAAAGGACTATTGTGGATTGGATGCATGCCTTGTTCCGTTAAGCTAATTACCACACCAGGGGCCAAATGTATTAGGGCGGATTTCCCAGGTTAGTGGCCAAAGTGTCAATGTATGTGCACGGGTTAGGCAAACGCCTCGAGGGTTAACGTTGCCTTCACTAACTCCCACTTGAGCCTGTGTGTCAGGGTTAGGCACCGACTCGGCCCAAATCTAGTCAAAGCGACCATATTTCACAGAATTACATACGCAATAAGTGAAATTTTATCAATTTAACCCTAAATTCGAACCCTCCTTAAGGCTACCGCCGCATTGGCGGCGATATTAATATTTATATTTTCGAATCGACGAAGGTACAGTAAACAAACCGCCGCCGCCGCCGCCAGTATGGAAAGGGAGGTCGATGCGGCGGCGATTTGTTTACTTTACGTTCGTCGATTCGAAAATATAACTATTAATATCGCCGCCAATGCGGCGGTAGCCTTAAGGAGGGTTCGAATTTAGGGTTAAATTGATAAAATTTCACTTATTGCTTATGTAATTCTGTTAAATATGATAGCATTTAATATATTTGAGCCTAATATATGGCTACAAACGCAGAGGGATTTCCCAAATGTAGAAATAACGCACTGGTTAGCTAACCATTGCGCGCTTTGGCAACATACATTTCCGTGACACATATATCAACACCGACATTAGCTAACCCGCCGGCCGCCCTTAACTCTGCAGCCGATAAATTTTGGCTCATACATTTAGCCCCTGTAGTGCTTAGCTCAATAAATTAAAGTTGGATCATCAAGTGAAACATTTTCACAAACATATGCAACTGAAATACTGGGGCATTTATTAGCCATATTTTACTGCATAGAATGAACATGTAATTTAATGTAGGAACATAATTAAAAACCTGTCAGAACTGCTTAATTTCAGTCTACACATCAAGATTCTGTATACCACACGATTCAGCAGTAACAATTCTATTAAATTCATTTAGTATGCCCTTCTATATATAGCAACAAAAGCTGAATAAGTCCAGTATCTAACTAACTTGGATATGTCGAATCAAATCTCTATATATAAGTACTTTGGTTTTGTAAATTTCTGTTAGCAGACTATGCAGCTTTAATATTTAAAAATCGTTGTTTTTTTTGTGTTTTCTTTTTAATATTTAAATAACCTTAAGTATTCAAACTGAGTACCGTAAGTACAGTGCTAAGAAAGAAGGAAATCAGTTTTTATTTGTGTGTGAATCCTTATTTATTAAAATGTCATTTTTATACAACATCTAGATACAAACATTTTTTATATGGTATTAGTTGCCCAATACTTAAATAAAATAATATGCCTGCGACATAATTGTCCGATGGAATTGCAGACGTCTGGATAGTAATTAGTATGGTCAGTCTATCACATGAGCCACTTTGTGTGGAAGTATTCGAACTATTTTATATATAAATCTAGTAACGACCATCCAACTGATAAATCTCTTTGATAAATTCTCAGTCTTAATGCATGAATTGATAATGGGTGGACAATTGTTCCTACCCACTCCCTAAATAACCTCATTTCTCCTGAGAGCAAGTCATGGATGTAAAATGTCTTTCTTCACCTTGAGTGGACCCAGAATGGTAGAGCAATGAGGGGGCAGAGGGGGGGGGGGGGGGTGTAGGGGGATGGGTGTTTCCATGGGGACTGCTTCAGCCATCGTCCAGCTAATTGCCTTCTACCCAGCATTCAATATTGCAGGGATGAAAGTGGTCTCTGCCAAAAAAGAAGAGGAGGAAATCAAGCGGAGACCTTCGCGCCACGGAGCGGGTTCCGACGGAACTTCAGCGGAATTTCCGAGAAGACGCGGATTTTCTCCCATAGCATTATCACTGTCAGGGAATCGTGGAAAATGCCGTCATTACAGCTTCCCTGATTCAGCTCTCTTTGTTGTGATTATCAGAATAAACTGCAGGACATCGGGTCATGGTGCTGGTGGCCCGGTCTCCCAGTGGAAACGACACTACAAAGTCGCAACAAGTAAGCACTGTCACAAGTTGGTACGCGTCCTGATATGACTTTTAGATGTTGCTAGGGCTCTGCCTATCTGCTGGGGACATGGCCATGTCAGTCGGCCTTAAGACGGTGTCGCCGGATGACATGCGACTTAAGGTTTGCACAATCGTTGCAGGAGAAGCTGCACACGTGACAGCGGAAGGGCTTCTCGCCGGTGTGTGTGCGTACGTGACGCTCGAAGTTCCACATCCGGCCAAAGCCCTTTCCACAATATGCACACACGTATTTCCACTCTGCACCCTTGATAGCGGCACATGTGCCCTGCAACATGAAAAACATTGCGGTCATCACTCATATCTCAGCCATACAGTGGTGGTGCTGTGTGCTGGTGTGTGTTGGTGTGTGTGTGTTGGTGTGTGTGTTGGTGTGTGTGTGTGTGTGTGTGTCTGTGTGTGTCTGTGTGTGTGTGTGTGTAAAAAGTCCCAAGGAACCATATGTTTACGGGTTGAAACTGACTTTAAAGTATATGGGCTATAGTGAAGGATGGGACTCACTGCAGGGAAATACGTTACAGGTTTAATCCTCCACCCCACCCACACCCGAAAGTCCAGCAGACACAAACTCAGAAGACATATTGTGGCACCCGGCTTCAGGTAGGCTGGGCACAGTTGTAGTTTGCCCGACTGTAGCAATGTAGCAAGGTACATCGTGTGAGAATATTCTGAAGTAGCCAAGGACCCTTCACAAACACCAGCCCCCATCCATATATGACCATCTGGGAATAATACTACCATAGACATCCTGATATATATGCTTTTCGGCTACAAAATCAGTAGTAGATGAGTCATAGTTGAGCCATATCAGTACTTGGGAGGCGCCACCAGTCAGTACAGTATATCATGTAATAATAATAATAATAATAATAATAATAATAATAATAATAATAATAATGACATAAATCCCTTCTGCGCCTTTATACTCGCATAATGCGTTATACATCACATATATTATACACGGTGTATGATTTTTATATAAATGTACCTGCGTACATTTATATATGTTCTCCATAGTCCACACATTTCCATTTCATGATATGTAAGGAATTATGGGAGTATAAAAAAAAAAAGACATCTGGAAACCTCCCAGTCACTCTGCCCCTACCACTCTGGTATTGCAGCTCCTGATATCCTGTAATGTGTGGGCTTGTTCCTATTTCCCCCCATGGGTGGGGAGATTTGAATACTACCGCTTCTCCCGCCACTGCTGGCCAGATTTTAAAACACTATATAGTATATCCATTTTATTTATTCCTTTTCCATGTGGCGTAACCGCACAGCAAAATAAGGCTTGAAACTGGGCTCAAACTTGCCGGTAAGCAGCACCACACTCTGTTCACAATGGTGATGCCTCATGTGACACTTGAGGTTTCTGATATCGTTACAGGCGAGTGGACAGACCAGGCAATGATAGGGTTTCTCCACAGTGTGTGGGTCACTCCGGGTTCCTTTTGTTGACGAAGGCAGTGCAAGCAAACAGCAACCTAAGGCTTGAAGCTGCGCTCACACTTGCCGGAAAGCAGCGCCACGCTCGGTTCACCATGGTGACGCCTCATGTGACACTTGAGGTTGCTGACATCATTACAGGCAAGCGGACACACCGGGCAGTGGTAGGGCTTCTCCCCGGTGTGCGTGCGCACATGTCGCTCCAGGTTCCATGTGTTGACGAAGCATTTGGCGCAGTACGAACAAATGTACTGCTTCTGGAGGCTGGCGGAGGGGCCCGGCCGGCACGCGCCCGCCCGGGGCCACAACGTCTGAAACAGCACAAAGCCTGCGATCAAAAGGTGGCCACTAGGGAAGGAGTGTGTGTGTTGGGAGCAACTCCATCCGCTGCTTTGCTTTGTTGAGCTGTCTTCAGCGCCTTATTTCAACTTCTGCACAAGCTTGGCGCACTCCCAAGGTCCGCGTGCATTGCTTTATAAGGATTACGTTGATTGATTGGCTGAGCTTTAAGCCAAATGGGCATCAAAGAACATGTTGCCAGTAAAAAAGTGAGCAGAATTTATTTTGTTACGCTGGTTGATGACATTCAAACTCTCAAAGAAAGGATGGTCACTTTATTATTTTATGCACATTCTACACGAACCATGAATCACAACTGTGTCAGGTCGGTTATGTATTTCCCATCTAATTCGCCAGGTTATAATGTATGATTGTACAAGGATGTCTATGACATCTTGTATTCTAAGTAGTCGATCATCCAAGTCCTGATATGACTTAACTATTATTCATCCACTACTGATGTCGTAGCCAAAAAACATATATATATCAGGATGTCTATGGTAGTATTATTCCCAGATGGTCACTGGTGTGGCTCAACTATCACTTATTCACGACTCATTTAGCAGTCCTGTATCAGGATGGCTACACCTCATCTTTCCTAATGGTTACCCCTCTGTAACCTGTCCGATGTGCTCAGAGGTTGCTACCAAGCCTAGCGATCAGCACTACTAGGATATGGCAAGGACCATTGAAATGTTCACAACAAATGTAGCCCCAACCCCCCAGTTGGAAATGCTATTTTCACATGGCTCATAACCCGCTAAACCTGTGAAAAGAAAATATTGATATTCAAAATGGCAGCATGGCTGCCACGTTCTATCTCTCTCAGAGAATCTGGGAATAAATATTTTCAACAACAAAAAGCGAAAATTTGCCCTCCGGTGAATCTGGCAATGCTAAAGCATATGAGGATGATAAGGGTTATGTGGTGTGAAGTGTGCATGGGCCAAGGGGAGAAAATGAATTTCTCATGCGCAGTGACCGAATAAGTTGAGCATACGTCTCCCCTTTAGGTGGATCGTGGGATTCGAACCCTGTTCGAGTCAAACCAATGACTTAAAAATTAATGCTTTTTGCTTCCTAGCCAGGTGCTCGGCATTATTTGAATAGGGCAATGACTGGTTGGTTCAGTGTCAGGATAATATGACTGAGTGGGCTATCAGGTCATGTTGGTGGCCTGGTGTCCCAGCGGGGCAGCACTATAAAGTCACCATGAGTGCACACCGTCACAAGTCGATATTCGTCCTGATGTGACCTTAGATGTTGCCAGGACGTAAAACTCCAAAAACCAACCAAACAAGCGCAGGAAAATGTGGAATCAGGGCTGGTGGCCCTCTGGTGGCTGTGCCGAGAACCCGCTGGGGTCAGTGACCCCGTGGTGGCGCCTTGTGTGCGCGCGCAGGTTGGCGCTGTCGTTACACGAGAATCTGCACACGTGACAGTGGTAAGGTTTCTCGCCAGTGTGGGTCCGCATGTGTCGGTCAAGTTTCCACCGGTCAGAGCAGTCTTTGCCACAAAATGCACAAAGGTGCAGCTTCCTCCCGGCGTCCAGGGTGTAGGTCTGAAAACACGAAAAGGGGGCTGTCTTTATATATATCTTTTTTTAAAGATATAAAAAAATAGTTTTGTAAAAGAAGACCGAATGGCAAAGATGTGTGCTCTTTGTTGGTTTGTGCCTCTGGCTGGCCTTGTGGAAATTTAACCGCATGCCCCCCTGGAACCGCCTCCAGATGTGGTTATCCTTTAGCAGGTCGCAGTCTTCCAGTTCCACTATAAAGTCACCGCCACAAGTCGGTGCCCGTTCTGATATTACCTTAGAAGTTGCTAGGACAATAAGCCGTGAACAAAAAAATGGTAACCCCCCCCCCCCCCTTCCCTCGGTCTGGCGCCCATGAAGAGTGAACTGTATGTGATATGGCTAAATCGTGAAGTCACATGCCCCATCTTCTGAGCATTCACGGTTCTCGTGATGCACAGATGACTTATCTTTAACGAGGAAAAAAAAGAGACAGAAAATGGTACTTCGGGTAAATTTTTCAGTTCTAAGGATACGATGGTAAAGGACCCACATGTTTACGAGAGAGAAAAATATAATAAACCCGCCGAGAATCGAAAATTGCTCGTCCCTGTTCATAACTATTACAGACCTGCCTACAAATAGGATTTTTGTGTATTTTGTAAACCGTTGCAAGCCGAGTGCGACGATGCGAAAATTAAAATTGTGTACGCCCCCCCCCCCCCAATAGAATAATACAAAATTTTAGAAAATGTATCTTTTTTTTTTTAATGTACATAATTTTATTTATTGAAGTACCAAAATATGAAATTTGGGGTAGGAAGGGGTCTAGCGTAAAAAAATGGAATACTTTTGGAATGGATGCGAAAAAAGAGGACATTTAGACATCACTCCACGTGCTTGCTTAGTCTTTCTTTATTTGGCAAACATGAATTAATCTCTTTGACCAGTGTGACTATAAAGAATCAAGCATTTCCATTGACGAGTTTTAACAATCGACAGACTGCATTATACATAATGCTGCTTAAATAGCACTCAATGATATACAACTTCATCAGAATTTGTTGACGTTTTTGGTTTAAAGGCCGACTCTTGGTCTATAACTTCATCAGATCTTTTCTGTGGTTTGGTTTAAAGGTTGCCTTACAGCAGCAGGATGAAATGGTCAGTTGTTCATTAACGTCATGGCCTTCCATGCCCTTAGCCCAAATATATGAGAGAAAAAAAGTTGGTGATCGCCCTTTTGATCACAAAAATCATGGTTGGGCGGGCGTTTTTTTTAATGTTTTTATTTTTATGGCGTATGACGTAGACGTAATCAGACGCGATGGCCGAATGAGTTGAGCATTCTGGCTGAGTCAAACTGATGATATAAGAACTGTCAGTTTTTAGCAACAAAAATGTTCTTAATTAATATGGGGGATGGGGGGGGGGGCTTTTTTGAAGCACAGGCGGGGACGATCACCAATTTTTGTTTCCCTATTGGAGTAAGGGTGACACAGTACTGCGTTCAGTGTTGCCGTCTATAACTCTCTGTTGTGATCACTCATCAAGGCTAAAATTATATCGGTAAAAGAATGACACCATGGTTTCTAATCACATGGCGTATATTTACAAGCGCCGTCGTTACAGTTGCTATGGTGACTGTTAATCACAACATCTAACATTTTTTTTTACAGCATGGATTCAACTTGTCTAAAACCAGATTTTCCAGCCATTAGACAATATATTATTTCCCACAGCTTGTATTATGTGTACTGAAGGGTTTACAAACAAACGAGAGATTATTAAAGTCCTAACAAGCTAATTCTCAGACAAATTTTCCATATATATATATTTATACAATGGGAGGGTAGGGACCAGTTAGGTTTTAAGGTCCTGTGGGGATTCACATTCCGCTGCCAACCGATATTTTCATCAAGGATGAAAGTGGTCATGTGGAGCGATAATAGGGTCACAATTACAGAATGTTCTCCAAGCAGAGTCTGTGCTGACTGGCCATAGGCACAAGGGTTTACATTATGCTCGGGAAGGACTTTCTGAAACCTAATTTGGGATAATTGTCCACGGTTCCTTGACAAGGCTCAGCCAATTCACCCTATTCACGCCGCAGCCATGTTGAAACCAGACCGAGGGCACTTACGCGTCGGCGAGGCGACGCTGTATGTAAAGTAATGTGAATACTTTTTTGTTAACCAAAACCTCTCGAAATCACTCAAATTTTAGGGTATTCATTTTTGAAAGTAACATTCATATTTGCATACCTGTTTTCTACCTATTGGCAAATTTTCACAAAGATTGGGTGACCCTTGCATGATGATTTTTCCCATTCTTTAACTACAATGTGACTGTCAACTTCAAGTCTGCATAGTTATAGTAGTATCACGTAATGCAGCACTGTCAGCATAGTTATCTGTGCAACACAGTTGAACAACTAGTCTTAGTAATTACAAATTAATAAAAGCTTTAAAAGGGTTAAAATATGTTTTTTAAATATATCTATATTAAGAAAGTTATGCAATTTTGAATTTAAGGAAAGATTGGCAGCCAAGGTGACATTGCCTCTGATCATCACTCAATCTTCATGAAAATTGACCAATAAATAGAAAAAAGGTATGCAAACATGAATATGATAGTTTCAAAAGTGAATATCTTCAGATGTTTCTGTAGTAGTTCATACACATCGGCACAGAGTAGTGTCTTATGGCCATTTCCAATACCGACGCTTACTCAGCCTCGTTCTGATGACGAATTAGGTCGCGCGTGAATAGGGTGAATTAGAAAAGTCCTGCGTTTTCATGTGAGAAAAGTTCTGCATTTTCACTTCAATCCTCTTGACTGGCCGACGCCGTCTCCATCAGATTTGATTAGATTCCTGGCATTTGGTGTTGTATTGCGAACAATTTATAATTGTCGGAAATCAGCGATTATCAAAAATCCAGGAAAGAAATTGGGGAGATTTTTCTTTTCAGTTGTCTAATCTTGTTCCCGGCTTTAATACTGTAGGTTTGTAATGTCAGCCACGAACCACATCCGTTTGTTGTGGCCTGTCGTTTGCAAACCTGCCACGAGAGGGGGTAGGGGTTGGTTGTCGTTTGCGAACCTGCCACTAGGGGTTAGTGTCGCTGCATGTGTCTGCGCAGGTCGCTCTGGTCGCAGAAAGTCTTTTCGCAAAGGCCACAATGAAAGGGCCTTTCACCAGTGTGTGTCCGAAAGTGCCTTTCTAACTTCCACCGACCATAGCATTCTTTGCCACAAATTCCACATTTGTGATGCCTTTTCCGAGAAGCAGACGACGCACTGGTCCTAGCAGTGGGGCCGTGGGTCTGAAAGATCGAAAAAGTTTATTTTGATTTGAGACTAAAAAAAAAATGTAAAAATTAAAAATAGAATTAAAAAAAGACTAGAACATTGAAATAACAAAAACTAAACAAAAAAAATCTTCAGCATACGAGTATTCCTAGACTAGTTCGAAACCCATGGTTTGAATCCCATGACATGCCACACGGGAAGCACGCACTCAAAACCAATTCTGCCATGTTGTATGGTTACATTATCATCCTGTTGAAAATCTCATGAGAATGTGCTTCTTCGATAGGCAAGCAGTTATCTGACAGCATAACACGTTGCACTGATTCACACTCACTATGGTCTGTCAAGATTGATATCGTCTGGCATATATGGCACATTGAAGTTATAGTTTAGGTATAAATGTTGGTGTGTTTTTTTGTGGTGGCGTATATATGCTGCCCATAATGGTTAGTCTAAGCCCAAGTCACACCTACCCGGACGAGCCCCGGATTTTTAGCCGGACCCCCCCCCCCCCCGGACCACTGTCCCAGACTGTCCTGGACAGCCCCGGATAAAAATCGCTATTTTTGTCTTTTTGGGCTCACAATCGGACGAGCCATGGTGATATGGTGATATGCTTTGTGCAAAGGTTTGTTTATATATATATATATACAAAAACGGGGCTCATCCTGAACTGAGCCGTGGTAAACCGGGCTATCCGTGGTCATCCGGCTCTTATCCGGGCAGTCCGGGAGTGGTCCGTGGCTATGTCGGGGCTAGTCCGGGTTAAACCATGGCTAAAACGTGGCTCATTCGGTTTTAAAAACACCTGGGCCCGTATTCATGTGGAGGTGCCAGGGCCTTAACCGCGGCTAGGGTAGCTCCACCCGGCTAACGGTGGAAAATTCTTATTCATGTCCCGGTGCCAGCGCTAACCGCCGACCGTAGCCTAGGCTAAGCTACCCCAGTTTCAAAACACGTTTAACTGCAAGCCGCGTCGGTTAGTGTGGCGGCCGCCGGTATATTATAGCCAAATCTATTCAATGCGATCATATTTAACAGATTTACATACGCAATAAGTGAAATTTAATCAAATTAACCCTAAAATCGGAAGCGTTGAACCGTTATTAACGCTGCCGCCACATTGGCGGCGTTATTCATATTGTCGAATCGACGAATGTAAAGTAAACAAATCGGCGGCGCCGCAGCGACGTCGATATTCATACTTTCCCATATCAACAAAACACACATCTCCGCCGCGGCGTTATTCATATCGTCAAATCGAGGGAATTCCCAAATCTATAAATAAACTCACGGTTAGCTATCCGCGGCGGCTTTGACATTGGTGAATACGACTTGACCTATTTCTCCAACCCACCGCTAGCCGCTGATAGCTACCCCAGAGCTAGCGTGTAGCACCGGCTACACCTCACACCACTACATGAATATGGGCCCTGGACTTCCCCGGACGGTACACAGAGTACCCCCGGATGATGCCGGATCGAGCCCGGATCGAGCCCAGATTGCAATATTCCCCAGATGTTTTACACATTTTAAAACAACCGGGGCCGATCCCGGATGAGGCCAGACCAGCCAAGGATCACCAAGGACAAACCACGGATCACGGTGAATCGCCACGGACCACGCCCGATGATGGTCTGCGGCTCGTCCAGCCCATGATCTGGGTAGGTGTGACCTAGGCTTTAGACTTCTTTGCGCCGCTAGACACTACGTCTCATGGTTCACTTTGTTTTATTACATTCATTTGTGGAGCTATCTATTGCATGCATTTGTCATGGGGGTGATGAAAATGGGAAATATTGCGCCTAGAGTGGGACTCGAACCCACATCTCCTTGCATTCCGGGCCAGTGTGCTAACCATTACACCGCCTAGGCTCCCTTATATCACCACACTACCCACGCCTAGCTGTCTATGTGGTTACTTGCCTGATAGGTCAGTGCAGACCACTACACTCGTCAGCCTGGAATTGTAAGTCTTTTAATGCTTACAATTACATACATACAGGCAATGCACTAACACATACATACACAGGGTAGGTTCAACAACTATACAGCGCATAGCTTGCACAGGATCATGGTCATGGTAACCAGTGTCGTGGGGCCTACCTGTCCATGTGATTACTTGCCTGTGAGGTCAGTGCAGACGGCTACATTCTTTCTGTTAGTAAGCATTCTCTCACATCTTCCCACTATACACTAACTATATATGGTTCACAACATGGTTAATGTTTGAGCGTTAAACATAACAACTAAAATATTGAACAGTATTCCACCTCATTATTCAATCAAAAGACAATTTTAGGGATTATGTAGGCTATTGGTGAAACCACTCAGTCCATCCGCAATGACTATTAAGTATACATGTATGTATTGCTTCTTCCTTCTTCTTCTACTTCCTTCTTTTTTTGGGCACATGTTGTCAGTTATTTCGGTCCATTTGAAAATTAGTTCCCCTTCACCCAACCAAAAACACAAAGCATATGTAGAAAATATCTTTTTAAATCACAGCAAAAACAAAAGTCCATTCTCTGGGTGAGTTATTTTATTTGCATCATTTTGAGATATACAGTTTATTAGAAATTACTTCATCCACTCGCAATGACTATTTTTAAGGATGAGAATAGAAATGTGAGGCATGGCGACCGGGGATAGGGGGTGGGGGTTTACTAGCCAATCCGTAACAACTGTAACTTAGAAGTCGCTCTCCACCCAAAACCCGAGCCCTCTCTGTTGTTTGTCTTTCCAATGGATTTATACATTTCAGAAACCTGATGGTGCAGAAACCTCAGTGTGGTGGAGGGGTATTGGGGTAGACAGGGGGGGGGGGGGGGGACAAAACAGTCCAAACACAACAACAAACCCCGCAAAATTCTCATGCTAGTACACAAAGTATTATGCATGTAAAGACGTATGTACTGAGTAATGCCTAGTACACACCTCCCGTATAGGATTCACGCACTAAAACCGGCGACTCGACCCGACCCGCTTAAAACTGAAAACGGGCCGATTCGTTTTTCGAATCGCGAATCGCAATCGTAATCGGCCGGTTTTAGCCCTAAAACTGAGGTTTTATGCGCGAATCGCAATCGCTAGGTGTGCGCACACCTTGCGATTTTTGTGTGCGAAACGGGCAGTTTTAGATCGTATACGGTAGGTGGGTGCGCACAAACGGTAGGTGTGTACCAGGCATTATTTTCTGTATATATATATATATATATATCTCCCTCTGTGGATACAGCCCGAGGTACATTCAATAAAACCTCTTTAACCGACCACCTCCACAGCTCGACCACTCCCCTATATCGATCGCTTTGTTTGGGTCCCAAACGATCATCCATACAATACCATTGTACCAATAATTAAACAAATAAGCCGACTACCTCACTAAATGGATCACTTAAGGTCGGTCCCATGATCGGTCGATTTAGAGAGGTTTCATTATATACACATCTGAATGCTTTGTGGGCTATGTCTGCCATTCAGATAGGTACCGGATATAGCCTAAGTACTATGAAGGGGCTATCCCACGTTTTCAGGGCCATATGTTGGGGACGAGGCTGGGGAGAGGAATCAGTCATGCATGACTTTATGGCTTAGGTAAATGTTGGTTGGTTGTTGGAGTTTTACGTCCTGGCAACATCTAGTCATATCAGGACGGGCTTTAGTTAAATGTTGGTCTAACATATACACCAACCATCATGAGCGGGTGTCCTTGTATTACCTTTGAAACTAAGCACAGAGGTACTAATGATGCTGAGGTTGTTGCTTCACATCCACATAAACCTCTGTACCACACTCTTTGTGGTGTCTTCGGATGTGTGCCTTCAGATTGGCATTATCGTTACACGCGTAGCCACATTCTGCACAGTGGAACGGCTTTTCACCAGTGTGTGTCCGGATGTGTCGATTGAGCTTCGATCGAGCATTGAAGGCTTTGCCACAATATGTGCAAGTGTTTCTCCTCCAATACTCCTGCATGTATGTCTGAAATGTGGAAAAATGATAAGTCTTTAAAACTGCCTCAAATGAATCATAAATTCCATTCTCTGGTTAGTGAATCGGTCACATTAAAAAAAAAAAGTGATATATGTGTGATATAATCTATTATATAAATATAAATTGGCGGATGGATGTATCTTATAATAATGATTATTTATTATCTACGATTTGAGAACTATTTCTTTGCATGCGATTATATTTGCTGCGGGCCAGTGCCTTGCTGCTGCCCCGCCCCCGTCCACCTTCTACTCGCGCACTGTAGCCACTTCCCCTCCCACTAGACATCCATTTTTACTTTGGGTAGATTAGTATAGGTAGGGCGTTTATTGCTCGGCCAAGACCCTTATCAAATAAATTAGGCTGTTCACCAACATCCATCTCGCCCTCTTCCTTTCACGTAGCCTGACTTTATAACATATATATTTTTTAATCCAATTTTGTAATTAATGAAGATTTGTCATTGATGGTACTGAATTTGTGTATGATATATATAGTCGGCACTTAATTTGTGTGTGCTGTATATCAGGGATGATAGTGGTGTGGGAGGGGGAAAAAATCGGAAATTGACGGTGAGGTGGGCCATAATAGGAATACAGTCCCATTAATTACAACAGAATGCTCTCTAGGCAGACCTGGTCATATGGATTGTGCTAAACATATGGTTGGAGAGTATACTACATGAAACATACACCCATCATTTTTATTTCTCCTCGAATTTACACCTATATCAAAAAAGCCCCCGACTGTGAAAAAAAATCGGAAATCCATAAAAATCGGAAATTTCTCATCCCTGGTATATAGACGGCACTGAATATATGTATATAGATGGCACTGAATTTGTGTATGATGTGTACAGACTAACTACATACAGAGTACACACAAACACAGCCTAAATTGTAGTAGTTGCATTATCCAAATAGACGATTCAGCATGCAATTTTCCGCACATGAAACAAGAATCCAGTGTCACCGGCTGAGCCATTGGCAGTGCGCATAGTATTGAATCTTTCACCGTTAGAAAAAAAGAGTCGGTCCCAAAGGAGGTTTGCCTGGACCTACACTTATGCATGGCTTCAGTTCTGATTGACAAACATGATCCTCCACCGCCCCCCCACCCCCCAGGATTGTCGGTAGAATCTTGTACAAAGTATCAAATTTAACAAATTTAAACTGAATATAAGTAAATGATGCCTTCCACGAGATTTGTCGATGACACCCTGGAATTTGGTGAAAAAGTCAGCTGATCCATTGTGCATCGGTTGCCATGTAGTGATTGAGGGGTGGCGGAAGTGGGTGATAATGCTTATGAAGGCACCGACCAAGTGTGGTTGGTCATCCAAGTGCAGCTGGTCATCCACAAGATGGTTGTTTGTTGGAGTTTTACGTCCTGGCAACATCTAAGGTCAGATCAGGACGGGTACCGACTTGAGACAGTGCACACTCATGGCAACGTTAAATCAGGGATGAAAGTGGCCTGGGGGGGGGGGGGGGGGGGGGGGGGGGGGGGGGGAAAGCGGAAATACTAATTTCTCCCATTGTCAGGGAATCGCGGAAAATTCCCATAAGTCTGGTTTCATATATATTGGTATATGCTGATAGTGCTGCGCCTTTTTGAAGCTTGTATTATTAGTGTACGCTGATAGTGTTGCGGCGCTTGGAGCATTTATTAGTAAGTAGTATACGCTGATGGTGCTGCGGGATTGAAAAATCCCGGAAATCCGCGGAATCGTGGAGATCTTTCAACCATGCTTTATAATGCTGCTCCACTGGGAGACCAGGCTGCAAGCGCCATGACCTGATATCTCACTTTATCCTGTGACTGAGCTAACCAGCATAAGGAGACGGTCATCCACAAGATAGTCATCCAAGTGAACCTCGTTAGCTAAGTGCAGCTGCCATTTAATTGCAGCTGGTCATCGGAGTGCAGCTGATAATATAAGTGGACTTGGTAACCCAAGTGCAGCTGGTCATCCACACAGCACCGATCATCCATGTGGCGGTGGTGATCCAAAGTCCAGCTGCTGCAGCTGGTCATCCATCAACGCGCAGGCAGGTGCTGTCGGAGACTGTGCCTCCTCAGGACGCTCTGGTCGGAGAACTCCCGCCCGCATTTGCCGCACCTGAATGGCTTCTCTCCAGTGTGTGTCCGCACGTGGCGCAAGAAGTTGTTCTTGTTTCTCTTGGGGAAGGTCTTCCCACAGAACTGGCACACAAAGGTTTGTGTGTGCGCATACAAGTGTGGCTCTGCTGCGTGGGTTGCCGAGGCAGTGGGGTGTACCCAGGATGTGTGGTCCTCCGACTCCTCCTCACCCCCACCTTCCCACATACCGACCAACACATGCTCCTTCTGCAACAAACGAAGGCACGCTTAGTCACGTTTTAGTCACCGGTGTCGTTGGTTAACTGCGCCCACATTACTATTTCCATTTAAAACCAAATATGCAAGTTGTGCGCATTGCAGAATAGAGCAGTGTACTATACACGTCATGGGTTTGTTTTGATGGGCCCGTCCTGATATGACCTTAGATGTTGCTAGGACGTAAAACAACAAACAAACAAACAACAACTTGTTTTGATGGGTGGGAGGGGATGAGTGGGGGGATGATTTGGATTTTTTTGGTTTAAATTAAAACTGAAGAAGATTTATGGCAAAGTTAAGAAACGGCATCTATAGGGTTCGCGATGATATTAGTTTAAAACAATGCAACCATCTATTAGCACTAGTATAAAAGAATAACTGTAGGGCAAGGAATGCTATTTTATTAACTAACAATCCATGACTTTTGCATAACTACCATGTGTTAGGTTCAAATTGACAGCGCATTGCAGTACATAGGTTATTTCCTTCTAATAGCCCGCCAGGTAAGCTGGAAAGTACCCAAATAGAGTTGTTCCAGATTTTGCCAATAGATGTCACTAGCTTAACTGGAGGGGTGTAATACATGAAGGGAGCAGCAGTGAAATTCCAAAGTAAAAATACAATATAGTTGTCTTTTTTAAATATTACAAGCTTAAATCCTGTTGCAATATGAATTTATAATCAGGCATTTTATTATTTTTCCAGGCATTCTTTACGGAGATACAGCATGTGAAATCAGAGAATCAGGATGTCGGGATGTCTATTGTTAGTTGGTGTGCAGCTTCTAAGTAACTTATTTAATATTTTCCATGAATGTAGACTAGTTAACACATAATGTCAACTTCAGGTTGCATATATTTGCCCATGGTGCAGGTAGCCATCTGATATGATGCTCTATTCCCTCTTAAAAATGTCCTAGAATGAAAAATTCTAACTTTTTTGCCACAGATTTTCTGAACTAAGATGGGCATAATGATGCGGTGTCTGCTCAAACCAGTATGTTGTTTTTATTCATTCCCAATCCGGTAAATAATCGAAGCATTGCGGTTTGATATGATGGCTCTTATGCTCTCGTCAAATACGAACTCTGGAACACCCATCCCCATGTCCACCCCGACACAGAAAACAGAATTCAGAGATTCTCTGAACCAAGATGGGTATTATGGTCCACTGTCTGCTGAAACCAATATTCCGGTTTTGTTCATCTCCAATCAGGCGTGGTTAGGGCACGGCACGGGTTGGTTGGTTGGTTGGTTGGTTGGTTGGTTGGTTGGTTGGTTGGTTGGTTGGTTGGTTGGTTGGTTGGTTGGTTGGTTGGTTGGTTGGTTGGTTGGTTGGAGTGCTGGCAACATCTAAGCTCATATCAGGATCGGTACTGACTTGGACGGGTACTGACTTGAGACAGTCCACACTTATGGGGATTTTATACTGCTGCCCCACTGGGAAATCAGGCCGAAAGCACCATGACCCGATATCCCACCCAGTGACATCATCCTGACACTGAGACAACCAGTTCTTGCCCTATCCTATTAATGCCGAGCGCCAAGCTAGGAAGAGACAAGTATCAATTTTGTATGTCATTGGTTTGACTAACCAGTTCTTGCCCTATCCTGTTAATGCCAAGCACCAAGCTAGGAAAAGAGAAGGATCAATTTTGTACGTCATTGGTTTGATTCGACTGGGAATTGAACTACCGATCTCCTGCACGGGAGGCCTGCACTCTACTGATTCAGCCACCGTGCTCAGTGCGCGGTCAGGGAACAGTCAGGGAACGGTCAGGGAGCGAACGCAGCGCTATCATGGCCAGAGCACTGTCAAGGGATGGTCAGCGTGTTGTGAAGAAGCGGTCAGGGGGCATTCAGGCCGGCGCCTGACGCGGGTGTCGAGCGCGTCTGTGGCGCCTCAGGGTGCTAGAGTCTGCGAAGGACATGGGACAGTGTGGGCAGTCGTAGGGCCGCTCGCCTGTGTGTGTCCGTATGTGTCGGGCCATGTCGGTCCTCCTGCTCAGCACCTTGCCGCAGTGCGGGCAGGCTGCGCCGGCCTGTACCCACGGACTGCCCGCACTGCGCAGCGCCACCTGCAAAACACAGGGGAGACGCTACGTTCTACATTCTAGATGTCAGCTTGAACTGGATTGTGTCAGCTTGAACTGGACCGTCCCATCCCGGTCCCATCCCAGACCCCGTCCCGGTCCCGTCCCCATCCCATCCCAGACAAGGACTCTCAGCAGGAGGACGAACCATTAGGTTTTCATTACAAGTATTTCCACTGGCCTCTCACCAAGGACAGAAGCCAAGACCCAGTACACCGGGTAGCAGCTACAGCTTATATAGCGGAAGTTGGGTTTGGGCGCTATACTGCCAGCCCTACAATTTACACTCACTTTTCGCTTATAACCACATGTCTCCTAATTAGAATTTGTTTCTAATGCAGATTGCAGTGAAATTCTCCTAGGAAACATTGACCATTATATAAACTACCACTTCATGTATCATGATGTATATCTAGTAACTCCCTTCCTCCTCATATCAACATCTCAGTTGTAGCTGTGACCTGACGCATTTTCAGTCCTTGAGCGACAAGCGGAACTTGAAATACCTGTATTGACAGCTTTCTTTTAATATTGTTAGTATGTTTCTGAAGTATTTATGGCGGATTTAAGGTTTTGTAAGTTTAAAATATTTCTCCAACTGTTTCATGTGTGTGTGTTCCACAAGGTCTGCTGTAAAGGAGAAACATCCAACTAATGCAGTATAAGAACAAAATAACTAAATCTTTTTCTCACTACATTCAAATGTTGCTGTGACGCCCTTTATTAGCAAAGATAGCAAAATATATACAGTTAGCTTTTTTTAATCCTGTGATTTCTCTCGACCTTATCAGACGCCGTGGCCCAATCGTTAGGGAGTTCGAATCCTGGCCGAGTCAAACCAATGACCTACAAAATTGATACTTTTCACTACCTAGTCTGGCGCTCAGCATTGCCAGGATAGGGCCAGGAGTGGTTACCTCAGTATTAGGATAGTGTCACTGAGTTTGATATTTGTTCATGGTGTCAGCATCCTGATCTCCTAGTGGGGCAGCACTATAAAAATCGCCATGAGTGCGCACTGTCACAATTCGGTACCCGTCCTGATATGACCATAGATATTGCTAGGATGCAAAACCCCAACAAACAAAAACTAATCTCTGGACCGTTAAGCCATTGTCACACCTCACGGGACTGAGCACCGGAGACCACCGGACAAAGAATTGTCTAGTATGGTGCTTTCCGGTGACAAAATGTATCGAAATGTATCGAAATGGAGCGGTATTGGGTCAATTGGCGCCGGGTGACCAGACAAGTACCGTACATGTTGGTGCCCGCTTTGTCCGACAAAACGGAGAAAGTGGACACCGACGGATGGGTACTGGACATGTACGGATGGGTACCGGACACCAACCGGACACGTCAGTCCGGCGGTGTCCGGTAGAAGTTTTGTGCATGTTCAAAACTTGTGCCGAACACCGCCGGAAGGGTACCGGACATCGCCGTACAGTACAAGACAGTGTCCGGTTCTCCAGTCCGGTAAGGTGTGACAGGGCCTTTAGGCAAATAAATGCCATTTTCAAAATAATTAAAACACAGCCCCCTCGTCCCTATCCCCTACCACAATTATTGATAATCTAGACAATGTCTACTCAGGGGATTGTTCCTAATTACTCAGTTCACCATATTGTGTCCCTTCTCACATTAACTCAGGGCTCACATGTACATGAATACAGCTGTCTTGACTTGTGTCAAATGACACAACAATCCTCCCAGCTCTTCTATTCCCTGGCCCAGTTTGTACCATCACAGACTCGACTATCCTCAGTGGAATCAGACGGCATGGCAACAAATGGGTAGAGCGCTCGCCTCTGGTGTTGTCTGTGAGACGGTGGGTTCAATACCATGCTGAATGAAACCAAAGACTCACAAAAACTATTATACTTGTTGCTCCCCTAGCCTGGTATTCGGCATTACTAGGATATGGCAATGAGCAGTGTCAAGTGAAGACCAATTGTCTGCGATTGAAATTTACCCTTAATGAAGAAATGTTGGGGTTAAATGGAAAACTTGCTGATTCCCCCATCTGTGACAGATTAATCCAGGCATGTTATTGGGTGCAGGACAAGAAAACCTGAATTTTTTTTTAGGTTATCGTGCAGACACACAGCATCCCACAGAGTCGCGGGAGGGACGCAAATAGTGTTTCGGCGGCCAGAAAAAAAACAGAAATTTCTTTAAACCACGGAATTCCGGTTTCGGCGGCCATGAAAAAAAAACTGAATTCCGGTTAAAACAGGAGAAAACACATGCCTGTTAATATATTGTCAGTTAGTGTCTGACGGATGGTGGGTTTTCTTGTGCCTGGTTGGTTGGTTTCCTTGTGCCTGGCGCATGGCGGGTTTCCTTGTGCCTTATGGGTGGAGGTGTCTGGCCCATGCCTGATGGATGGGTGGGTAGTGCCTAGCAGGTATCTGGTGGTGGGTGGTGCCTGTTGGGTATCTGGTGGCAGGTATCTGGTGGTGGGTGGTCCCTGTTTCGGTATCTGGTGGTGGCAGGTAACTTGAGGATATCTGGTGGCTGGTGCCTGGCGGGTTATCTGGTGGTGGGTGCTGGGTGGTGGTTCCCAGCAGGTATATCTGGTGGCGGGTATCTGGTGGATGATGCCTGGGTCACTGGTATCTGGTGGATGATGCCTGGCGGGTATGGGTATCTGATGAGTGGTTGTGCCTGGGAGGCAGGTGCCTTCAGTGCGATGCCCTGCCTACCGCACCCATGCCCACCAGGTGTGCGTGGTGCTTCTTAGTGTGCAGGTGCAGTGTACCGCTCTGAGTGAAGCTCTGGTCGCAGTAGATACACACGTACGGCCGCTCGCCTGTGTGTGTTCGCACATGCCGGTCGAGTGTGTACTTGCGTCCAAAGTCCTTGCCACAGAAGGTGCAGGTCCAGGCGAACCTAGACTCGCTCCGGCTGTAATAAGGGGTGGTGTCGGGCATGCTGAGGAGGGGGCGGGTTGGGGTGAGGACATGGGGGCTCCCCTCGTCACCATCCCCGGGCACCTGAAAGTACAGGAGGAGCACGAGCTTAGTACCATGTAAAGTGGGGGCTGCGTCGTGGTGGCGAACTAGATGTAGGGGGAGAGTGGGAGGGGGAGAGTGGGGGAGAGGGGCTGTGACACCAGGAGAGGGGCTGTGACACCAGTAAGTGGATGTCACAAGTAAAAAGAAAGCATTTATATCGCAGTGACGAGGCTTCCGCTTCTATAGATGACGAATGTGGTATGTTTGTGACTAAATAAATTAGGATAGTTACAACTACACCGGGAGTCCGCTGTCTTGTGAGTCATTGTAACAACGGTGTGATCATGTGGTGCATATGCCATGAGCTCATTGTGCCCACGTTGCAGCTATGCTTTGACATCGTGACCATGTGGCAATGCCATGACCTCATTGTGTCTATGTTGTGACATTACTGTGACCATGTTGTGCCTATGCCATGAACTCATTGTGTATATGATGTTACCTCATTGTGACCAAGGTGTGCCTATGCCATGACCTTATTGTAACCACTCTGTCTTAAGCCCTGTTCACACAAACAGCTTTAGGCCAAACTAGATACGGCGAACTAGATACGGCGAACTAGGTGTGAAAGTGTGTCGTGTCCACACATGCAATACTTGGGGCGGTTTAAGGCGGAAATCTGCGCATGAGCGTGTCCATACTCACCAGCACCAGTTTTGGTTAGTCGACGTCACCACGAGAGTGTGTGGGTTCGACCTAGATCTGTATCGACTGAATCATATTGTTTTGGAATGGTCAAAACTTCTGCTGGGCAGTAAAAAGCTAAAAGTAAATGATGAAAAAAATATCTGTGCACAGCTTGCTTTATCATAGATCAAATTATATAATATGCGCTTTTGATCAGAAAATCAACAAACTCAGCACTCGACTGCGCATATGACGTGCTTAAGCCCCCTTAAGTAAACCGCTACAGTCCACACAAGCAAGATGGGCCGACTTAAGCTAGTTCGCTTCATATAAACCACCTCGCGAGGCAGTCTACTTGAGGCGAGCTAGATGAGTCGACTTGGCCTTAATTCGCTTCAGCGTCGCGTCCACACAGCCAATGTGAGTCGAACTAGATAAGGCGAACTAGTTGAGGCGACTTAACGCCCGTGTGTGAACAGGGCGTAATTGTGATTGTGCCAACGCTGTGAACTCTGTGTCTTTCCTGTGACCTCATTGTAACGATGTTGTGCATATGCCATCACCCCATTGCGCCTATATCATGACCTCATTTTGACCATGCCGTGACCTCAATTTTAATATTGTTACCACGCTGAGCTCAAGTCTAACTAATAGTTGTGTGGTTTTGCTCAAATCATATCTAAATATGTGTTCGCGAGGGGTATTCAGCCAGTAACCTGCAAACCTGTTCTGAATGCCCTTTCATTTCCGCAGAAATTGAAACTGTCGTATATAAGTTATCTGTGACATAGAAATTCAATTCCTGAAAGGAACATTTCTTCTTTCCGAGCAACCCACTCATGCAATATACTTAATATGAACACTTTTAATTACTAATCTATATAGACTTTTTTTCCCTAAATTTGACCGGTCCTGATGACTTTCGTTGTGACTAGGTTGTAAAACCCCCGATAAACAAGCAAACAATCGAATTCCACACTATTGGCCACAACATGAAAATGAAAAAAAAATAATACAAACCTCCATATAAAAATTGTACATCTTTATTCCAACAAATCTCACGTTTAAAAACAGTGCAGGTGCATTCATTTAAAGTTTTATATTAAAAACATGTGTTGTTAAATATCCATGATGATGAGTTAAGTCTCATGATACTTGTGAGAATCCAATATACAAGAAGTAATTCGCTCCCCAAGTCCTGCAGGCTGTCCTCAATTCTGGGAACTATTTTTTATTATTTAACACCAAAAAAAATCACCCGGTTTGAATGTCCTATTCCAAGAATGATCCATGTCGCTTTATTTCTTTTTTTTATTCAATTAGAAAAATAGTAATCCAGCCGACTTGATTGTCCACGTCCAAGAGGCATCCAAATCCTTTATATTTTTTTAATCAAGTAAAAAAAAAATCCAGCCAACTTGATTGTTCAATTCCAAGGATCATGCAAGTCCCATTATTATTATTATTATTATTATTATTATTATTATTATTATTATTATTGTTATTATTATTATTAATCAGTTAAACCAAATTTAATCCAGTCGACTTGATTGTCCAATTCCAAGAATCATCCAAGTCCCTTTTCTTTTCTTTTTTAAATAACAAAAATGTTAATCCAGCCGACTTCATTATCCATGTCCCATTCCAGAACTCATCCAAGGCCGTGCTCGCCGCCGGCCGCCCCCTGCTCGCCCCCCTCCGCCTCCCGCTCACCAAACTGCTCCTCTTGCAGCAGGAGCCCCGCGCTCGGCCTTTGCCTGCAGTTGTTGGCGTGTACCCGCTTATTGCCCTTCTCAGCGAACCGCTTGCCGCAGTGGTCGCACGAGAAGGGCTTCTCGCCCGTGTGCGTGCGTGTGTGCAGCATGAGCTTGTAGGGGGTCGGGAACGGCTTGCCGCACATGGCACAGTGGTAGCGCTTGGGGGGCGGCGGCTTGGCGGAGCGGGTAGGCGAGAAGGCCGAAAGGCCACAGCCGCCGCCGCCGCCTCCTACTGCCTGCGCCAAGTCATACTGCGACGCCAGAGCTATCTGATGGAATACCATCTGAAAGCAAGCAGGAGAATGGCCGGTTATCATTGGGTGTGCGCATGTGTGTGGAGTGGAGTGCAGGCGCATGGGCGAGTTTCACATGTGTGTGTGTTTCATATGTGTGTGCATTTCATATCTATGTATGTTGCATATGTATGTATGTTGCATATGTATGTATGTTGCATATGTATGTATGTTGCATATATATGTATGTTTTGTGTGTTTCATTTGTGCACGTTTCATGTATTTATGTTTAATTTATTTATGTTTCATGTGTGTGTTTTGTCTGCATGTTTCGTCTGTGTGTGTATCATCTGTGCATTTTTCATTCATGTACGTTTTGGCTGTGCATGTTTTGTCTGTGTTTCATCTGTATGTTTTGTCTATGTTTTATCAGTGCATGTTTCATCCATGTACGTTTTGTCTGTGCATGTTTTGTCTGTGTATGTAGTCTATATTTAGTCTGTGTATGCTTAGTCTGTGTATGTTTAGTTTGTGTATGTTTAGTCTGTGTATGTTTAGTCTATATTTAGTCTGCGTATGTTTGTTATGTGTGTTTAGTATGTGCATGTAGTCTGTATGTTTAGTCTGTATGTTTCATCTGTATATGTTGTGTCTATGTATGCTGTCTTTGTATGCATGCTTTCTTTGTATGTATGCTTTCTTTGTATGTATCTGTCCATGTTTCGACTGTATGTTTCATCATAATGTTTAGTCAGTGTTTCATCAGTATGTTTAGTGTGTATGTTTAGTCTGTGTACATTTAGTGTGTGTTTGTTTTGTCTGTGTATGTTTAGTCTGTATGTTTAGTCTGTGTATGTTTAGTCTGTGTATGTTTAGTCTGTGTATGTGTAGTTGTATATGTATAGTTGTATATGTATAGCTGTGCATGTTTCGCCTGTGAATGTTTCACATGTGTGTTTTGCCTGTGTGTATGTTGCATGTACATTTCATGCATGTGTATCATTGTACTACAACCACGCACTCAACTGCTTGCTGACAACACGGTTAACATCCCATCACACAACGCTCTCCTACTCACAAACAGTGCGAGCTGTGTACTAAGCCACATAGACAGGCAGTTGGGTACCTGATTCAATGCCAGGACATTTGGAAATGTTTATTTAAGCCACCAGTTGGCAGTGCCCGACAACCAGGGCTTATATATTTTTACACACACATAAATAATAATAGGTGTATGTATGTATGTATGTATGTATGTATGTATGTATGTATGTATGTATGTATGTATGTATGTATGTATGTATGTATGTATGTATGTATGTATGTATGTATGTATGTATGTATGTATGTATGTATGTATGTATGTAAATATATTATATTTAATATCTATATAAATATATAGTAGCATTATGCACATATTTTTATTCATCACTACTTAAATGGGGGTGGAGACGGAAAGGGGGGCGGCGGCGGTGGCGGCGTGGGGACGATGTAGGCGGTTAGGGGAGTGACGTAGTTGGGGCACGACTTGCCCATGTGTTTTTTCAGATTCTCCTTGCGCTTAAACCGTTTCAGGCACCGTTCGCACTGGAAAGGCCTCTCACCAGTGTGGAAGCGGGTGTGCTTCTCCAGGTCAGTCGCCGAGCTCCAGCCCTTGCCACAAAACGCACACTCGAACAGCCTTCGCGCAGACGCAAACTGCACGAGGGCCTGGAACACACACAACAAGCCCGCATTACTACCAGGACCAGCGTGCGCAGGTAAGGGCCACAAATACAGCCAGACACATCCTGAACTCCCCTAGGTACAGCAACCCCAAACACAGACCGCCAGTCAGTCACAGCTCCCTCATCTACCAAGCTCCCACTCACTGCTATTGGCAGACCCGCCTTCCTTCTATTCAGAGGTGATTGGGGATTCCTAGCACCACCCGCCCCCTTTCCACCATAGCGATGTTTTGAAGATCAACATTCCTAGCAACATAATGAATATGCAATAGAAGTGGCTATCATATAAAGCGATATGGTAGTGACTTTGGGTTTTTCCAGTTGGTTTGATAACTAAACTGTGCTTCCAATTCAATTTTAATTGTGGTTTAGACTTGCATAGTCCGATGGCTTCGAGTTTCTCTCATTTTTATGAGATAAATAAATCATATTGTTATAATCTACCATAGCTTACTTTGAAGTAACTTATATAAAATACCTAACTTGAGATATATGAAGTGCAGACATGTCTAATATTCCCTTCTATGTGATGAGAAACGCTTAATAAGGGCACCAGTATCTCAGTGAGATATGAACAATCAAATCGAGATAATTGTTGGTTTTTTTTTGTATTTGATGCTTCATCGGACTACAGCTTTAAATTGCCATGAGTGTACCACGTCCACCCAATCCACCCCCATTGATGTCTTGGCACTAAACAACAAACTGTCTGAGGCTTGTATGAACCATATATAAACTATCGCACCAGAGTGTGGGTGGTTGGCACCCGTCTCTTGGGGGGCTTATTTTAATACCATGAATGGGAATTTAACTAATTCAATAATTGTTAAAACGCCGATGCCCATTGTGAGAGAGGGGGGGGGGGGGGTCTTACAACCAAGACCCATCATCTCACCACCCATACCCTATTTTACTAGCCATGCCAACAAGAGCAATGGTGTTCACTAGTTGTATGTATCACCTATGAGCAATGTCATGGGGTTCACTAGTTGTCAGTGTCACCTATGAGGAGTCATGGTGTTCAACTAGCACTAGTTGTTGGCTTTACCTATGCGCAATCTCATGCACTTTCGTTAGTTGCTGGCTTCACCCAGGCGCAATCTCGTGGCTTTCGTTAGTTGTTAGTGTCACCTATACACAATGTAAGTCTTCAATAATTGTTGGGTTCACCTAAGGTTTTCACTAGTTGTTGGCATCAGCCATCACCTACGCACAATCTCACGGCTTTCGTTAGTTGTTTTGCTTCACAGCTTTAGCTAGAGCTTGGTGACACCCATGAGCGGGTTGAAGGTTGCAGAGGCAGCCTGTTATGCGCAGTGCTGAGGTGGCGCTGCAGATTCTGTTTCTGCGTAAACCCCTTCTCGCAGTGCGGGCAAGGGAAGGGCCTCTCCCCAGTGTGTGTACGCAGGTGGCGCTGGTGTTTGGACAGATTCGGTGACCTGGCGCCGCACACATCGCACCTCAACGCGCTCCGGGTCGGCAGCGTCGGCCCGAACACCTGCGCCTCCTGCAAGTACACACCACACGCGTCGTCAGAGGGCGCCACCAAATGTCACTGCATGCGTTGTCAGAGGTCGCCAGCGGATGTGACCCCGCACCGTCAGAGGTCGCAATCGGATGTCACCGCGTCCCCCGATGTCACCGCGCGACGTCAGAGGGCGCCATCGGATGTCACCGCGCACCTTCAGAGGGTGCCAGGTGTTCTACAGGAGTCACAGACCCCCCCCGCCCCCCTCCGCGTCCTGATGATCTTAGATGTTGCCAAGACGTAAAACTCCAAGAATCAACCAACATAGCACCCGGCCCTTCCCCCACCCCCTACAAAGGTGTATGCGGTTGGGGTTTTGTATAAGTGTTGCCGCATATCTGTGATGTCATGTGGATTTCGTGAAAAGTGGGTGGGGTGGAGGGGATCCCAACAAACCCATTTCATTCCCATGTTCAAGCGCTTGGCTTTAATTTTAATTTTATTTCCAGCCACTTGGCAGGTGAGGATGGGAACGAGGAATGAACCCATGAATGCCATCTAGTGTTATGGGCGTAGCTAACATTTCTGTCAGTTGTGGTAGGCTAAAACAGTCAGTTGGTCTCACTACAGCATCATGTTTAACTGACAGTGCAGTCTCATAGGGACTGTACACGCCCACTAATGTGACTGGTGCAATCACAGTAATTCTACTAGGACCCTAACTCAGTGACGAGGTTTCACAAATCAGTACTCGCTCAAGGTCACCCGCTAAAGGTCCCCTTCCCCTGTATAAGCATCTTCCTCCTGTTCAGACTTGGGCCACACCAAAGGCTCAGCAGATTCACCCTGAGCACCTCCTGCGTCCTGCCATTCCCGCGCACCATTTCCGCGCATCACTTCCGGTCGCCACCCCCGCTGCTGTTGCTGCTGTTGCTGCTGTTGCTGTTGTTGCTGTTGTTGTGTCACCGGCACTGGCACCGGCAACAGTGGCATACAGACGAGGTGGCGCTTCTTGACGTGCAGGTTCATGTTGCCGACCTGCGTGAACTGTCGGTAGCAGATGGGGCATTTGTGTGGCCGCTCTCCCGTGTGGATCCTGCGGTGGCGCTCCAGCACCGACCTGAAGCTGAAGAGCCGGCCGCACGTGTTGCATGCGAGCTGCTCTCGGTGCAGCGAATGCGCAGAGCCGGGTGGCACGAGCTTCCCCTTGAGCGGCTTGGGTAAGGGGTAAGGCCCTGGGTCGCCGCTGCCCACCTGCAATGCACGACGACCACGGAGTGTTATGTTAGTGTTACTGCAGACGGCCAGGCTGTGGAGCGCGTACAGTGAGTGGAGTCTTGGGTGCTTACGTTGCCTATGGTGCCATGGGCAGCAGAATGCGGCTGTGTGTGGGTCTCATAGAAGGAATGAAGCCAGCATGTACTGAAAACACCCCCTCTTTTGGTTCGCACCCAACCCTCAAATGGTGGTGTGTTTCTTGCAGGTTGTGCTGTCTACATGGAAACAGGTAATCGGGGTGCGATAAGTAAATACAATTGTGTGTGCAAATCGGAAGATTTTATTTAGTAGTGCGACCATAAATGATACTATTTGTATATGTTATAATATATATGAATAGTAAGCAGCGTATTTTGCGCAACTTACATATACTGCCTAGAAGTGGAACCAGCTATGCCCATTCATGGCATCCCTTTCCTACCACTCTACCAATTTCCACCATCTTTCCTGAATAGTGGAGAAACTACTATATATACACCTTTCCTACCAGCTCTACCAATTCCCACCATATCTTTCCTGAATTGTATAGAGACCAATAATATAATATATTCATGTATGTGCATAATGTGCATAAAGATATATGTATGTACAGATATAATTATATACTAGAGCACGAGGTCAAATATACATGTATACGTATGTAAAGATGTACAAGTACACACAGACGAACCTATCTACATAACCACACAATTTGCCCTATACCCACTTTCAGCCCTAGTCCCACTGGTATTTTTGCATCAAGTTTAAGTAGTGTCAATCAAAAAATTTGCACTTTTAAAATAAGGTCTTTATTTTTCACTTTTTAAATTAGTAGATCAACATCACTAAAAGTATGAAATAATAATAAAAATGACACAACAATATGCATCTAAAAACAGTTTACCTAGGCTCCACCCAGCGTGAGTATGTTCGAGATGAGAATATAAGTAACAGAAGGAAAGTCTAGAAATGAATGTGTGACAGACAATGTTCGCCAATTACCCCGAACAAGCATCTGTGTGAATGGTGATACAAATAACAACGCGCATGCGTGTATGAGGAACTGACAGGGTGCTGGTTCTCATTTAGCAGCGTCCCAACTAGGGGTTTCAACTGTTTCAGTTCACAAGTCACTATATCAACTTACAGCATCAGCTCATATCAATGCAGCCCTGGGGCCTCACCATAGAAGACAAAATATGGGTTGTGGTGATGGTGAGGACACAAATAGTTCCAGTTCAGCCAGCGAGACAACAGACAACGAAGCGAATCCCTAATCTGTCCTTTGTAATTCTCCTTGAGCCTACAGCGCAAGGTTGTCGACTTTCTGTGCTGATGGTGGTGGTAGAGAATTAAGTGGAAATGGAGGTGTTTCAGAACCCACCACACAAGACACAAAACGACGCATTGCGCTAGACGCGCTTCCGTCAGGGAAACTGTGTGATCGCCAGGTCTGAAGTCCGCTCTGGGAAGACGCTGGCGGAAGTGGACGCTGCGGCCGCCTCCGCGCGCTGCGCCGAATGTGATGCGCGCGCAGCTTGTGGAGCATGCGCAGACGCCGCAGTCTTGTTGTTAAATGGCGGGAGGCCTGCCTCGGCGGCGTGAATGTGCTGAACGTGTCCTTTAATATGATTCTTCTGTGTGAACGCCTTCTCACAGTACGGACACTTATATGGCTTCTCGCCCGAGTGGATCCGGAAGTGTCGGGTAAGTAGCCACGTCGTTCCAAAGTACTTGCCACAGATGCAGCAGACATGATGCTTCCTGGGGGCTATCTTTATCTCCAACCCATAGACGTCATAGGACGTGCCCCTAGTCTGCGGCATCTGCAACGAGACCGGAAGCACGGGTGTCTTAGGTACTAGTTCTCAATATGCTGCGAGCAAGTTTTGTGGGGAGGTGGGGAGTATACAACACAACCAGCAGCCACAACAGCGTGTATGTGTATGTATTATTGTAGGCACTATGTGGGCAGGGAACTAAAGGGGCACAGGAAGGCGGAGCAGTAGGCACTTTACAGGCATGTATAGCATTGCATCAACACCTAACTGATATGACCTTCCTTAGATGTTGCAAGGACGTAAAACCCAACCAACCAACCCAACTCCACACTACTCCACTCGAAGAGCCCAGCACCCTCCAAATAAAAATGATTTATACACACAGGTTCTGGTAATTAACCCCCCCCCCCTTCTTTTTTTAAATGCAGAAAGCCCGAATTAAGCTGCTAGAAATAAATATACGTAGTTCCTGATTAACCTAGAAACTTGCTTTATAATCACCTAGATGGAGAAATGGGGTGTTGGGCAGGAGGAGTGTGGGGGGGGATTAACCAGACGGACACAGTAAATTAATCAATAAATGGGGTGTTTTTTTAGCACGGGGGGAGGGTAATCAATAAATGGAGTGTGCTTAGGTACTAGGGTTGGTTTTTCATTTTGGATGGGGGTTTTGGAGGGAGCGAGGGGGGGGGGGGGTGTTCACATCCTGGCAATATTTAACTACTGCAATCGTAGTAATTATCAAAATACAATTTTGGTTAATTACTGTCTACACTTTTTGTATTGGTATTGGGGGGGGGGGGTGTTAAATAATATTATCGGGGTAAAGATGTGTTCCCGCCTTAAATAGCTCTTAGCGATGCAAAATACGTAGCTGGTGAAACCGCCTGGCAGCAATCTCGTTAATTAAATACAGGCTTTGTTCAGTAAGTTGACTCATATCCCCACATCCTAATGGCAGTGTAGATATGGAATTCAAGGCCGTTTTTTATATCAATTTCGAGACTATTTTCATTTGGATTTAATCCGAAATCGATATTCCAAATGGCGATTTTGGACTAATTCAGATCAGTAGGTACAGTTTAATGGAATTTAAGGATTTTCAAGACTAATTACTCAAAATAGGTTAATTCAAGACTTTCCAAAGCCTTGAAATGGGACGAATGAAGTTTTTCAAGACTTTCCAGGCCTGTACGGACCCTGTAAAAGAATTGTGACGAAGGAGCGAAAGAGTCAAATAAAAAATTACATTAATTACATGATGAGCTAGAAGCCAATTAGAAATGATCCAGAGATAGGTGTAAAATAAAATTTACGACTACAAACTAACCAGACCCCTCTCTCTAGAAGATATTGACTTTGCAACCAGATTTCTCCATCTTCCCCTGTTCTCCATTGTCCTCTGGGACTTGCCGCACCCCATCGCCTCTCCATTCCCTGATGTTGTCTTCCCAACTCTTCCTTCGGCAGTCTTCTCTTCTTCCCCCTTTCACTGTGTCTTGCAAGATGCTTATGACCAGACCTGATGAATGTGCCCTACCATTAATAGGGGCGCGCTCAACTGTATACAAAACCCAAACCCAAATTTAATACAGTTGCTGAGAAGGGCAGTTGCAATGATTTTATTATTAATTAGGCTCTTTAGGAGTTTCATCTCTAATGCGTAACATAAATATGGGGGGGGGGGAGTAATAGCTTAATTTGAAGGAATATATTAAAGCTGCATAGTTCGATGAAAGCATCAAATTGTGAAAACCAAAACAAGTATCTAGATTTGATTCTACATATGTAACTTAGATAACAATGCACTTATTAAGTAGTTATTGCCACAAACATACTGGGATGATCTAATAGAACCTGTTAGAGCAGAAGCAGTTTTGGAGTGCTTACCAAAATTAATTTTGCATGTTTGCTAACATCTCAGAAGTTAGCTGTTTAAAATAAAAATTACTTCAAACTACAGTAAGGTAGATAGATTATAACAAATAATTTAATATATTTATCTTAGAAAATGAGAGAAAGTCAGCATCAGACTATGCACCTCGAAGAAAACAATCAAAACCAGCGCGCTCACCTGCTAAGACCTGAGGCCTCCCGTCACGTGACAACCTCCAGGGTAGCATCGAACCATGCGAAACTCTTTCCCATTTTGTGTTGCGCATGCTAAATCAATTTGCTTCAAATATACCTTCATGCGGAATAGGGAGTCCCTATTATACTTATTTCTTCACATGCGCGAGCCGACAGTCGCATAATTCGCTGGTTTTTAGTTTCTGCCATATAACAATACCCGAGATTCTTTTTCTTTTTTTTAAGTGATAATATAAGAGCCAAATGCTAGACATCGTCGGTTTTTATGACTTTCAGCGTGACATGTTCTATTGAAGTGACAATAACTTGACTTAGTGAACGTAAAGTTGTAGTCTGATGGCTTTGATGGTTTTTAATAATTATTTTAGGTGTATTGTTATATTCCAAATTTCGGGGATTTAAACATTTTCATAAATGGATAATTGTGGGAAAACTGAGTGAAAATATGCAAAAAATTGCTTTGATTAGCACCTAAAAATGATGGACACCATAAGAATCAGCAAGGACGGGTTCTAAATTTATTTGGTATTTCCTTGTTAATCAACAACAAATATTTAATAATCACAGCAAAATTTAAGTTGGACTTTTTTTGTGTGGAAACCATCC
Organism: Branchipolynoe longqiensis; assembly: GCA_030323885.1. Classification (NCBI taxonomy): domain Eukaryota; kingdom Metazoa; phylum Annelida; class Polychaeta; order Phyllodocida; family Polynoidae; genus Branchipolynoe; species Branchipolynoe longqiensis. The sequence continues at coordinate 99,399,539 of CM059188.1, read as the reverse complement.
GGTTGGTCAATATTCACGTAATTAATAGCAACATTCTAATGCATTACATGGACAGAAGTATAGCAGAAATATGAGACTGTCTCAAAAGGTGCTAAGCAATATGGGACAAAACTCTGTCCATAGTAACGATCAACACACTATCTACTTATGCATTTACTCAGGATAAACTGATTAGTTTTTTACATGGTGTTTCATAATCCCAATAGAATACATATATTGATTTGAAGCAAATGTCTGTGTGTTTTCAGGGTAACCGTTTCTGTGCTGTTTTGTGTCAATCGTTACAATGGACAAAAGAACGAAGATTTAGCACCTTTTGAGACAGGCTCATATAGTAGGACTGAGAACAGGTCAGACTGAAAATATCTCTGAAAACATCACTTTGCGTATGTGTAATCACCACCCTCTTCCAGCATGTAAGCTGAAGCTTGTTTGTTGTTGTTTTACGTCCTAGCAACATTTAAGGTCATATCAGGACGGGGGGATAAGCTGAAGCTGCTACCCGGCATGCTGGATCAGTTTCAGTCCTTCCTGAGGAACCAGATATACCCATTTATTATTATTAAAAAGGAACTGGCGTTTTCCAGTTTGTTGGAAGGCTGAGCCAAACGAATGACTTAAAAATTGCAATTTTGATACTTGTCGCTACTTAGCCTGGCACTACTAGGATAGGGCAGGGAGCAGTGGAATGAGGAAGACCTTGTTCGCGATTGAAGTTCCCCTGCTTAATCAACTAATGTAATACCATATACAGTAAAACCTGTCTAAGTCGACCGACCATGGGACCAACCTTAGATGGATCATTTAATTTAGGGAGGTGGTCGGTTTACAGAGTTAAAAAATTGTTTTATTTTTACAATGGTATTGTACAGGCGATCGTTTGTGACCCAAAAAAAGCGATCGATATAGGGAAGTGGTCGATCTGTGGAGGTGGTCAGTTAGAGAGGTTTTACTGAACATACATATATATTATATAAATGTATACATATAATTATATATAGCATATTTATTTGTTGACAGCAATAGTATAAACCAGGCAAACAAAAGTTGTAACATTTTGATATTTTATTTCACGTAATGTAATATGGATGTTATCTGTAACCTTTAATATTTCATTTCACTTAATGTAATATGGATGTTATCTGTAACTTTTAATATTTCATTTCACTTAATGTAATATGGATATTGTCTGTTTAGGGCCAGCGGTCTTAGCCTAGCATGTGACGGGTCTATCCTATGTCATCTCACTTGGAAATCTGAATATCCTTTCAAATGAGAAAGTCCTCTCTGAATCCACCATTTGAATATGAATCTTCTCCAATGTCTGCACGACACTGATCAGAATCTCCATTCATTATTGTATGTATGTATGTATGTATGTATGTATGTATGTATGTATGTATGTATGTATGTATGTATGTATGTATGTATGTATGTATGTATGTATGTATGTATGTATGTATGTATGCATATGTAGAATATAATTTATTATATATATATAAAGGAGGCGGAGTTTCCCCCCTTCTCTTCTTTAATTAATTATTTATTATTTATTTATTATTTATTCTTCACTGTATATTCACCCCGGGCCACTCTTTTGCCCCGGGACTGCCATCTCATTGCCGCTTGGCTCAGTCCAGCCTTGACTGCACGCCGAGCACCACTTATTTTTAGCTTTAGGTAGGGCTGTTATTTTGCCCGGCCAAGGGACCTTCAAGCAAAAATAAAAGAAGGTTCCCCACCACTACTCATTGTTCTCTCTCTTTCCTTACCGTAGCCTAAATTTATATATATGTGTATGTATGTATGTATGTATGTATGTATGTATGTATGTATGTATGTATGTATGTATGTATGTATGTATGTATGTGTGTATGTGTGTGTATGTGTGTATGTGTGTATGTATGTATGTATGTACATACGTATGTATGTATGCATGTGTGTATGTATGTATGTATGTATGTATGTATGTATGTATATATGTGTATGTATGTATGTGGGTGTATGTATGTATGTATGTATGTATGTATGTATGTATGTATGTATGTATGTATGTATGTATGTATGTATGTATACATGTACGCAATCATACACATATTTGTACATATATAATTTTATAATCCATGATTATAGATGAATGCACAACAAAGTGTTGTCTGTTTTCACAGGCTATGTATTGTCCCTTTAGTTACAGTCAAATGTTTTTAAGACTTCCTTCAATCAAAATGTTTTTAAAACTTCCTTCAATCAATCTCATAATTCTATTAACAATTTTTGTTTAAATATTAATCTGTGGTAGAAACTAGTTGACCCGATCACGTGGGTGTCGGATTCACCGCGTTCTGAAGTCATGTGGCGTCAGTGTGTTTCTCGGTCACGTGGGTATCGAGGCTGGAGCAGAGAGCGTGTATACAGATGAGAGGGACAACTCTCATACTATACCATGTAACAGCTGCCGACTGTGGCGCTCCAAGTGGTGGTTGTTGAACAGTTTACGCATATGGGCAAACTCAAGGCATTGTCATTGGTCATGTGCAATCTTCATACAGAAAAAGTGAAATATCTGTAAAACTACACCACATAGAAACAAACTGTTTGGAACACATATAGAAAACATATTCAACGATGAGACTATATTAAATTCATATGGTTAGGGTTCTGTATTTCTATTAATTTTGAATAAAATAAACATTTTGCACTGCACGTACAGCAGACTCAATGCATTGTCAATGGCAGTGAGCAATCTTCATACAGAAGACACAAACCGCTTGGAACACATATAGAAAACATGTTTACCAAAAATATTATATTAAATTTATACGGTTAGGGTTCTGGATTCCTATTAATTTTGAATAAAACTGATGTTTTGCACTGTGTGTACCATCAAACTCAAGGCTTGTTCAACAATAACCGCGAGAGGCGCCACTGTAGCCTGTGTCCCTCTCATCTATATACACGCTCTCTGGCTGGAGTCAGCATTCACTGTCCTCTTCAGCCGGTCACCAGGGTTCAGTATTCAGTCACGTGGGCGTCGCATGTGCGTTCCATGTGGGTATTAGGGCAGGTGGCGCCGTTCGCTGCTCTCCCTGGTTATGCAGGTATTAGGGCTGGTATCAGCGTTCGCTGCTCTCCCTGGTTAAGCATTTATGGCACTGCCTGGTTATGCAGGTATAGGGGTGGGGGTGGGGTGGGGGGATGTTCAACGTTCAATGTTCTCCCTGGTTATGCAGGTTTCGGAGTTCGGGTCAGCATTCAATACCCTCGCTTTGTAGCCACTCTGCAATTCCTAGGTATTACCTCTCAATGCTCTTTGATTTCTTTTAGTGGTTAGTTGCATGTTGGAGTTTTACATTCTGGCAACATCTAAGGCCATATCAGGACGGGTACCGGCTTGTAACTGTGCATTCATGGCGACTTTATTGTGCTGCCCCACTGGGAGACCAGACCGCCAGTACCATGACCTGATATCACACTCAGTCACATTATTCTGACACTGAGCCAACCAATCCTTGCACTCTCTTAATAATGCAGAGTGTCTGGCTAGGAAGCGACAGGTATTTTTAAGTCATTGATTTGAATCAACCAGGGTTCGAACCGATGAGTTCGAATCCCATCATCTTTCTTTTTATTTGTCATGTTGACCAACAACTGAAGGACTTCTGCCATGTGAGCAGCCGTCACCATAACCAAGGCGGCCATTCCTCGGATGTAACACAACTACCGCTTGCCAGGCCCGGTCGGCTCCTTACCAATCTTCTCCCTGGCAGGCTTCTTCGGCCTGAAATGCTCAGCGTGCAAAGTCACGTGTCTGTTGAGCGAGCTTTTGCGATTAAACTTGCGGTCGCATATGCTGCAGTGGAACGGCTTGTCGCCCGTGTGGATGAGCATGTGGTTGCGCAGACTCCGCTTAGCCGTGAACGCAGTCCCGCAGAAGCACACCACTCGGGCGCGTCCGCGACCAGCACCAGCGCCACCGGCAGGGTCGGGGCCTGGCCAGGCAGGCGCGCCGCCGTCACCCACGAGATGCCAATTGTGGTGGTTTAAGGCAGCGTGTGGGTGTGGTGGATCCTGGGTGATGCGTAAATAAACCCAGAAAACAAAGAGCGTTAATATACTCAGTGGTATTGTGGTGGTAATCGTTATCGTTATCATCATCATCATTATGACCGTAGTTGTTGCCAGGACGTACAATTTCAACCATGACCTTAGATGTTGCCAGGACGTAAAACAATCAACCAATCATCATCATCATCGTGTGGGATTTCCATGAATGGAATGTCAACGTGAATATATATATATGGGAGAGATTCAGCATTGTGGTGCCGCTGTCATTCCTGCGTTCAGTATATATTTATTTAGTTCACCCATGCACAAATCTTAGTCAAGCCTTTTTGTGCGCATTTTCTGTCTCCAGTAAGGAACAAATCAGTAATATTATGCAATATTCATGAAGCGTACCACATGATTAACATGATATGCATAAAATTTCAAAATAATATACAGAAAAAAATAATATAAAGATGTATTATACATGTGTTATGTATAATATGTAGGGGATATTATATTGTATCATATATTAACATATGCATTATATATTAACATATGCATTATATATCACACAACTAGACTACATATAAAACAGTATATGTAATATAAAAAAATACATATTACATATGACATCCATATTACTTATGACATACATATTATGTATGAAATATATAATACATATTAAATAAATGTACTATGTTTAAAATACATAATATATTACGGATAAAATACATAATACATTACGTATAAAACAGTATAGATAATAAAATTCATAATATATCACATAAAATACACTCATAACATGCAAAATAATAAAAATATGTAATATGTAATATCCCAACACAAAGCAAAAAAGAAATAAACTGTCCCTTTGAATTACCATTTCATTCAACAAGCCAAGTGATTTATGTATCCTGCTTCCTTTTACTAATTAAAACACGTTTGGTCATTCAAACAGTCCAGCGACAGGACAGTCGCAGGCCATCGATTGGTCAGTGACAAACCATCGACTGGTCAGCCATCGACCATCGATTGGTCAGCCATAGACCATCGTTTGGTCAGCCATAGACCATCGATTGGTCAGTCATACACCATTGATTGGTCAGCTACCGACCTGCGGATTACAATAGTCAGTCACAAACCAGGGATTATAGTCAGCCAGAGAGAAGGAAGGGGTCAGTCACTGACCAGAGATTGGTCAGTCACAGACCAGAGATTGGTCAGTCACAGACCAGAGATTGTTCAGTCATACACCATTGATTGGTCAGCTACCGACCTTCGGATTACAATAGTCAGTCACAAACCAGGGATTATAGTCAGCCAGAGAGAAAGGTGTCAGTCACAGACCAGAGATTGGTCAGTCACAGACCAGATATTGGTCAGTCACAGCCCAGGGATTGGTCAGTCACGGGCCTGCGATTACAGTGAGTCATAGACTAGGATTACAGTGAGCCACAGACCAGGAACCAGTGAGTCACAGACCAGGGATTATAGTCAGTCGCAGCCCAGCGTTCAGTCAGTGACAGCCCAGCGATCAGTCAATCACAGCCCAGCGATCAGTCAGTCACAGCCCAGCGACTGGCCAGGCGACATATCTGCCCACAAGGCCTTCAGCCCAACCCCGGCGGCGGGCAGCCCAGCCCCGTGCGCCCTGCCGTTTAACCCGTCGCGCCCCACGGTGCTGTGCTTGATCCCCAGGTGGCGCGTGAGGTGCGAGTTGCGCCTGTACGACACCTGACAGAATGGACACGTGTACGGCCGCTCGTCCGTGTGCGTCTTCACGTGCGATTTTAGGTTACCGGGCCGGGTGAAGGCGAGCCCGCAGATCGGACACGCATGCGCCCTGCCCCCGGTCGCCCCCAGCGCTCTGCCCCCACCGCCCGGGGCGAGGGGTGCCGGCCAACAGCTACCCATACTACCGGGGCCATGAGGAGGGGGAAGAGGAGGGGCAGAAGGAGCCATCTGCAAAGTTGAAGAACAAGGCACAGCTCAGAAGGTGGCCCAGTGCTCCGCAATTCGATGGCCCGCTTCGATGTAATACAGCATAAATAATTAACTTCCTTTAAAAAAATATATATGTATGCATGTGTTGGGTTAAAGGGGAGAGGTGAACTTGTTCAAATAAATGCACACACAAAAAACCATTTGATTAATTACTTCGTAGTTAAAAGGGTCTATACACATGTGAAGATATGGACTTTAGCTCATTGGGGACAGGGTAATGGGATTCAACCCAAAAGAGGTTCAATTAAAGGCTTGTCAATGCCTTGAAATGGGGGAATTGAAGCCCCCGCAGCTCCACCCAGCAGCCAGAATTTTCAGGCCCTATATTAACCCTGAATTAAGGTAGCAAGTACGGCCTTTGGTTTAACTCTCTAAAGTCAGATCTCAAAGAAAAAAAGACCGCATGTACTTCAGCTTATCGGCATCAAAATCCACTTGACTTGGCAAATCTACATTCCCGCTATAACTTCCCAATAGTATATTTTGGATATAACTTTGCAATCTACATTGCCACCATAACTTCCCATTAGCACATTATGGATATAACTTTGCAATGTACTTTGTGGCAATAACTTCCCAATAGTACATTATGGATATGACTTTGCAATGTACATTGTGACTATAACTTCCCAATACTACATTCTGGATATTACTTTGCAATGTACATTTTGGTTATAACTTCCCAATAGTACATTATGGATATAACTTTGCAATCTACATTGTGGCTATAACTTCCCAATGGTACATTATGGATATAACTTTGTAATCTACACTGCAGCTATAACTTCCTAATAATACATTATGGATAAAACTTTGCAATCTACATTGCAGCTATAACTTCCCAATAGTACATCATGGATAAAACTTTGCAATATATATTTCGGCTATAACTTCCCAATAATATATTATGGATGTAACTTTCCAATAGGACATTATGGATATAACTTTGTAATATACATTGCGGTTATAACTTCCCAATAGTATATTATGGATATAACTTTTAAAATGTACATTATAGAATGAACATTAAATGTATTCATTACCCTCTCTACTCACAGGTGCTGGATGACTAAGTTATTAGAAGCCCAGGAATATTACAGTTGCCTAGCCAGTGTGAACCATGCCATAAGCTGAATTGGTCATGGAGAATCAGCAGAGCACTTATTTATATAAAATAATATAAATAAATAATATATTTATACACAGACACACACAACATACACACACACGGATCATATCCATTTTGACAGTTTTCTGATTCAGGGACCTATTATGTGCCTATGCAGTTATATTGAGCCCGGAAAGCATATCTCCATCAAAAGTTATAATAATTAATTGATCAATTTTATGTTGTGTCGTAAGTGAAGGCTTCAGTGAAAAAGTGAAGAATTTAATATTATGTCATGACTTTTCTATATATATATATTTAAAAAAGCATAAGTGAGTTCCAATTCAGTCGCTGCTTTTTTGTAGACACAAATAATTTATGTCGAAGAAAGTAACATTCTTGTCATTAGACATGGGTGAGAAAAGATGTACATTTGTCGTAAGTTTAGCGGCACAATAGACCTCGCTAGTTAAGGTAGTGACATCTGTTGGCAGAATCTGAACTACTCTAGTCGGGTGCATTCCCCAACTGCCTATGCTTTCGCAGGCTATATATCTCCGTAAAGAATTCTTGGAAAAACAAAATTCAGATATTAATTCATACACAACAGGATTCAAGCTATTATCCCTGTAATATATCTATAGGGGGGAAAGCTATATTTTCTTTTTCTTCCTGGTTTCACCGCCGCTCTCTTGACCTGCATTAAACCCCACCAGTGAAGCTAGTGACATCTATCGGCAGAATCTGGAACTACTCTAGTCGGGTAGTTCCCAGCTTATCTGGCGGGGTCTATTTTCAAAGTCATTGACTTGTCATGTCTGTTTATAACGTACACAAAGGTTGTATGTTCAGTGTGCACCGAATGAACCACTTCAGACATGCATGTATTGCTGTATCTCTTTTATTCTGATTCATAGCAGCCTATCTGTATCAATAAATCAACAGCAAAAATATACATCGATACACCTTAGGTAGGAGATACCACACACAACAGTTTATTGTAATAAAATAATAATAAACAACACCTATGGGGTTTTCTTTATGCTATCGGAACATATATGGTTGTGGTAAAGTCCACTCAACAGATCTATACTGTTATTATATAAAAGCAATAAATAAATAAGCGATGAAGGGCTACTGGATGAGTCACTGACTGCATTGTCTATGTTAAAATGGAAGCCTGACGGTAAGAGTATCTACCGATACACAACACAGATTGCATGCAGTAACAGCAAATACTTAGTAGTATGCACACCTCTCGTCAACCTGCTTCTCTACAAATTCAGAATGTCAACAGATCATGTCCCCATAGAGGGGGGAAAATATAGTACCCCACATAAACCCAGAGCAATTGTAGTTATAATACCGGAATACAAGGAATAAGTTAATATTAAATCATCATTTCAACCAATTCTAAGTACTTTTTTAAAATGGTTAAACAAAAATATTATTCACTACAATTTTTGTTTTAAACATAACCTGAATACATTAGCGCCCCGACATCGACTAGAACTTTGGAAGGACTGAAAATATAGCAAATTAACATTGCTCTTCGAAGCAAATCTACTGAACACATTAAATTAACCTTGCTTGCATGTGGACAAGTTGTGCTTTGAACAATCAGCGCTGTTTTATCATTGTAACCTGTTCATCAAAGCGTAACATCCCTCACTAAAACTATGTATTACACTTGTAACAAAACGCGTTACTTAAGTACAATCTAGTTATATGATATACTGACTGCATGTTTTACCTTGCTTCTCCGATTACCCCCACAAACCCACCTATATAATATATATATATATACTTTGTCTTCGATATTTAAATACATCGAATGTGAAAGATAACCCATCATGCTACATGCTTTTGTAACCTCAAGCAGAACTTTCTTCAACATCTTGTGCATCCTGTAACATCCGATATATATATAATATATATATCATAGTACCTATTAGGCTAAGCAGCTTTGTATAGCAAATGCATTATCACATACACTGGAAGCATTTAAGTCCTCTATGAGGACTATAACTATCTTCTAACACAGTATAAAAATGTCAACAATCTTAGGTCACATACATTTAGTCTTAGAGACTCTGTTCTTCTTTTTTTTAAGTTTTTCCCTATATAGTTTTATTTTAAATAACTCACAACACTAACGAGACAACCATTTTATGTTATGTTTATAGTTGCTAGGCAACATTACTAGTTATCCTGCGCATTACGGTGTGTGCAGCTTGGTGGAAGACCCCCTTTTTACATCACTAACCTACGGGGGTCTGTTTACTCCAGGGACGGGGGGTGAATGTCATTCATCTGTTACAACTTATCCAAGCACCCCACCCCCCTCTTTTTAGTTTTAAATGGACTCGCCCAACCATTGCAACTTTATGCTGATGCGAATTCATCTCAACTAGATTATGGATTGTGCTTGGATGCGATGTAGTAACACTGACAGTGTTGGAATGGCTCAACTGCAGCCTATGGAAGCTTGTTTATTTTATTTTATCCCCTTCCTTCTTAACAAACAAAAAAAATCATTACATGTATTATTGATTTGTATCATTACATGTATTATTTTGAACCATGTGTGGCCTGGAGACCCCTTTGCCGTGGATATACCGTGGGGTTGAGTAGTCTTGGTGATCACTCCCCCTGATGAGTAGGGGGTGCTTACACTGTGTGCAGGCGGGTCACCACGGGATGGTGGTGGTGATGATGGGTGCTGTGGTTGTTAAACTGGGGAAACTCGCCATACTTGGCGTGCACCTTTAAGTGGTTCTTGAGGATGGACGTGCGAGAGAAGCTCTTGTAGCAGATGGGGCAGGCGTACGGCTTCTCCCCCGTGTGGCGCCGGATGTGCAGCTGCGCGTTCTGCTTCGCGGCGAAGGTGGCGCCACAGGCCATGCACTTCCATCGGGCGTCCTCGCACTTGGACACCAGATGATCCCACAGCAGCCCGGCGCCGCCCCCGCCCGGCCCGGGGCTAGGCACCGGGTCCAGCACCAGCCCGCCCCCGCCCAGCAACCCCGCCGCCAGACTAGCGGCCGACGGGGAGGCGGGTGGTGCGGCCTCTACCCACCCTCCCACCTCGCCCAGATCCAACCCAGAGGCCGCTAGAACGCCTTCGGTGGCCGGGGGGACGGCCGACACCCACCCGCCGAGACTAAGGTCCAGCGCGTTGTTCTGTACATCCGGGCAGCCCGGGGCGGGACCGTCCTCTGACCGCGCCCGGGGCGTGTGCTCCTCCTGCACCGTCTCACCGGCCTCACTACACGGCAAGGCTTTCAACATCTGCGGGGAAGTGGGACACTCCATCCTCATCCTCCTCACCTGCAACAACGAGCGTCACTTTACTACGAGCAGCGTCGTGACGGAGGTGTGCGGGGGGAGTGTGTGGACGGGGTGCGGGGGGACGCCGGGGTGGGAGCGGCACAGTTCAAGTAGCAGTGGACTATCGGTACGGACAGTGTGGTTTGGCAGCCACCAGCATCAGAGCACATCCTCAGCTGTGGTAGTAACATGCTCTCCTCTATCTCTGTCTACTACTAGGCATTTACTCGGGGCGCGGTGCTGTCTGTGCCAACTTACAAACACAGTCAGCACCTCTCACCATAACCAGACGGTATCAGCTTCTGCTGTTGTGCTTGAAGGGAGGCTGCCTAGTCTACGACTACTGCTAGAGACCTAGATGCTATTTGTAGTAGTGGTAGTAGTAGTGCATGAAGGAAACAACGACTACAGTATGATGACTACTATAAACGTTCACTTTGACCAACTCACATCGTATGGGGAAGGCGTAGTGGTGTTGTTGGTAGTCGTGACTACGGGCGGACCCTGTCATTCGTTACTGCCGTCGTCATCAGGTGGCTCCACCAGTTGCTCACCGCTATTCCCGTGGTTGTGGCCTTGCGTCAAGGCCAGGTACATTTTTCTATGCACCTCTAGGTGCCTTTTCAGGGTAGACTTTTGGGCGAAGCATTTAATACAGAAGGGACAGCTGAAGGGTCTCTCGCCAGTGTGCCGGCGTATATGCACCTGTAGGTTTTGTTTCGAGGCGAATGTGTCTCCACAGGTCATACACTGCCAGCGAGCATCATCAGCCCGACGGCATACCTCCCAGTTTCGGAGGAAGAGGGGATTGAAGGGGTAAAACCTTGTGAGAGGCGGAATCTTCTCCTTAATGTGGTGGGTGTGGGTAGTGGCACTTTCAGTGGCAGTGGTTGCAACCTGAAATTATAATCTTCACTTATGATTCTATCTCAGGTCATCGTGTTTTGGCAGAAGGGTTTGAGACATTTATGTAACCATCAGGCAGCAGTGGGGAGAGGCAGTGGTGGCAGTGGTGGCAGTGGGAGGCAAGCCGGCTAGGTTTATACGAGAATGTAGCGGACTAGGACAGGCGGCAGCAGCAGACTCGGAACAACTAGCTCAGGTCTTAGTGAACATATTCTGTGGACTGTTACATCGCACAGAGTAGTTGTAGAAAAGAAAACTTTTACTAATTATGTTGAAGCGTTTAAGGGGGAAGTGTTCAGACGAAAGAATGTAAAATCATAAAAAGATATTTGAAAAAAAAAGTTCCCATCCCCAAATCTAATCAAATATCCTAACATTTTGCAATTTTTTTTTCCAAACTTAAAATTTTTGTTTGCTCTTTTTTGTTCCATTCAATTTTGAAAATGGCCATAACTTGCAACCAAAACAAAGTCAAGAAATCTCGCTGCATGGTCTGTGCTGTGTGTATCCGGCTTACATTTGTCGTTAATTGTTCTCCCATAATTATATCACTTGAAGCTCCATTGAAACAATCGAGTCTACAGTTTCAATCAGCTTTACCACTCACTCACTGCCTCGTGAGATATACAAAGTGCCTCTACTCTGGTCGTAAAATGTCCCATCTCCCCCAGTCCAGTGCGCACACCGTGCACGCAGGCCGGTAGGTTCCCGTGTAAGCCGCGAGATGGCGCCAGGCGCCCACCTCCTATGACGATGGGCCGGCCCCGCTGCTGCTGCTGCCGCTGCCACGCCCCCTAGCGGAGAGTCCTGTCAAATTAGCACTAGCCCCGCGAAGCAGCCGGGGCGGGCGGGGGGTGGGGTGTTGGCGGGAATGCTGCGCATGTGCATGAGGGGAGGACGCCGCCTTGCATTGATCGACTCACAGCCCAATCACTCATCCACACCCAGGCTGAGGTGTGCCTGTAGTAACTAGTACTCTCAGTACTGTGTCAGTCACAGTTCCATTCTAGACCATACCGTCCCTATGCTCTCTGTGCCGCGCTTTACTGACTGCATGAGAAGCCTCTACAAGCCCACTGCAGCTGGTGTGGCAGGGGGTGTGTGCCAAGCCGTGCCATGCTTTAATTACGCCATCGCAGTTAGTAACACCAGCGACCACGACTTGTATCTGATCAGATGTAGGGTCTTCGCGAATACAGTTAGCAGTCCAGTCATTTACTCCGGTTACGCGCTTCAAAAGTGTGTCTTCCTGGTTACGTATAGGAAAATGCTTTTATCCTCGAAATGTATTCGTCCAGTAGCTCATCGGTTGTTTTCGCTATAAATCCGAATACTTCCCCAGTATTGCCCATTGAAGCATGCAAAGGAAAGTTCTACGTATCTGATGAACGGGGGGCTATAAGTGGGGGGAAATGAGGTGAAAACAAATAAAAGTGTTGCTAAGGAAAAAGAAAAGTGGGTGGTATTCAGACAGTAAGGAAGCATCAACGTGTCATATATCATCATATTGGTTTGGGACATGATTCGCCTATGTATCTAGTTTATTACCATAAAATAAGGCACACATATCTTTTATTTGAAAAATAACTATTGATCGCAGTTAAAATATTGTATATATTATCAATATCGCCATTAAATACGAAGATATATAAATATATATGTATTTGCTATATATTATGTGATGATAGGTTAGAAGTTATCAGTAGAGTAGCTTATCTATTCGCCACGTGGCTTTGGTCTGTAGCTAAACTAAATGCAATCCCTTGTAGATGAAACTCCGTGGTGGCTCTGAAAGAGAAACCTGTCTGTCTACAGAGCGCCTGTCTACACTACCGTTATGTACAGGTTACCATGATTCACATTCAGCACTGACAAAAATATACGTACCTCTCCTCTGACCGATGCTCGGAGCCCTGGTAATAGCAATAGCTGCCTAACAACCATACCAAGCACTTCAATGTTAATTCCGATCCACGGACAATTTGCCGGATGGGAAAGCTTAATAAAGCACTATACTGTGCCAAATATATTACTTTTGAATACACCTTTGTTCTGGAGTGAAAGATTGTCATTAGGTCATTGATGTAGTATCTCAATTCTTATCATTAAAATTTAAATATTTATATAATGAAATAACTTCTTTTATTAATTAGAACTGTGCGAGGTATCTGGAGGTAAATAGCTATTGCTGACATTTCAACAGAATAAAATGTCCACATGGCAGTTCCAATTGACAGTATGCAGGTTTTGCCATCATTTATTTACACCGTTTTCTATTGAATTTATTTAATCAAAACTACCCTTTTACATAATATACAAAAACTACCCTTTTACATAATATAGAAAAATAATACAATTTTGTTTCCAATGTCGGTCGTGACCTGTTAACATCCACAATCGTTGCATAGATGGTTTTGAGTTTCTGCGTTTTTTTCTCTTTTCTAAAAGTTGGTTGGTTGCTACACTTCGGAATGAAGACATGCTAAATTAATTTGGCATGCATGTCAAAATGCTGACACCAGTTTTCTGCAGAAACAGATTCTATTACCAGGCATGTGATTGGGTGCAGGAAAAAAACCTGAATTTTTTTGGTAGGTTATCATGGGGACACAGGAACCCACTGAGTCACGAGAGGGATGCAAATAGTGTATTTCAGAGGTCTTTCGGCGGCCAGGGAAAAAAAGGAATTACGGTTTCGGCGGCCAGAATAAAAATCACATGCCTGTATTACATTGACTTGGCATTCTCTTCTACGCAGTAAGAAACAAGCGCGCCAGTGCAACTGGATATACGGGATCAAATCTAGGTCAGTGTTTTTGGCTTCGAAAATCTGAAGACTTCATCCAACTGTGCAGCTTTTAAAATGAGGCCATGTCCATATTATATCGGTGCTTCTTTCTACATGAAACAATTTTGTCTGGCATCCATGCATAGCGTCATTGATATCGTGTGACATGAGGAGTAGACATATGGGAGGAAAGAATTCTACGACGAAATGACAACTCAAAGAAGAACCAACACATTATTGAACTCATCAATTTCTGGCAAAATTTATAATGTCATAATGCATGTTAAAAATATATTAAATGCAGCTTCTTAATTGTTATTTTTATGGGTTTCAAACTGTCACAACTCAATAACGAGCTAAATGTCCCCCAAAAAATATTGGCTACGAGTTTTGCATATATTGTGGGCTGTTTTGTGGGTTGGTTTTCTATCCATTTTTGTTGAACAAAATACTTAAAAAAACATGGGCGATGGAAGTGGGCTTGTTAAATTCACATTGGTTTACACGAACTTGTGTTTCACTAGACAATAAAAATAAAATATTGATCCTTTACTTGGTCCTTTACTACTGGCCCTCACATTTTGCCTAGAATTTATCAAATTACCATGGACGTGTTGGTTGTGAACACATGGGCATCCTGATATATGCAGTTTCAGTCTGAGATACCAGGAAATGAAATCGGTTTGCACTAACAACTGCCTAGTTATTGCGAAATTACTAATAACTAATCAAGCGAGGAGGATCAGATATGAATTCTACAAATTTCATGAAATGTGAACCCATTATTATCCCCTCACTTTAATCACCTAAATAATTTATGTGCCATAAATTACATCAAACTAAAAAGCCACATCTTACAACCACTTCTGGAAAAAACAACATTTAAATATTTTTTAAAGTGGAAATTTTGCTAAAATAGTTGAAAAGGAGAACGTGTTGATTCTTCTTTAGAAAGCCTCCCAGCAGGTGATGCCGTTAATAAGGGTTTTTTTTAATTGAAAGTATAAATAGAACATCTAGAAACTGCGAGGTACCCATCCTGACAGGAAAACAAATGTTGCCAGGAGGTGACACCCCGAGAAACACACCCAAACAGAGATTCACAGCCAGTGGTGAAATTCAATACCAAAGGATCTATTTGTTTCTGATAACTTTGGCCAGAGTATATAAGGGAGCGTTTGCTGTGGTTTCAGTTTAGTTTAAGGCAGCTGGTTTAAGGGCATCACTTGCACGAGTACTTAGCAAAAACACAAGACGTCTTAAACAGTAAAAAGTTAAATTGGGTCCATTTTTGTATATATTTAACAATGCCGCGTACACGGTAGCAGTTTATGTGGGGATTATTAACAGTATCCTCCGTCTATATATATTTATGTAGATATACCCCTAGTACCTACCACATCAAGTTTACATTTCCATGTACAAATTTTCATTTACATGTTGAAATAATTCCTTTGACAAATATTGCCACACACCAAAATTCAGCGATGGGACCAGTTACGAAATTAAGTTTTGAGATGAAACTATATCTCTAAATAAATTATTTATATACGCCAATAATAAGAAAATACACTTGAGTGGTAGGCACGGGCATTTTCACCACAGGACATATGAAAAGGTCACTTGATTAAAAATTCTTAGTTATTGAATTTGAAGCTAAAATAATTGCAAATATCATCCAAAATTAATAATAGAATACCACAACTAAAGACAGTAATTTATTTGTATTTTATGATAATTATATTGAACACAAATTAATGAGTTGCATATTTCTACAGCTTCAAAATATAGTTTCTACCAGGTCGAAATAAAAAAAATAATCATCACAATTTTGATGAGGTACATACATTAAAATTCTTAGCACGGTTCCTAAAACTTGGCGCCTTTTCTATAATGTCCATTGGTGAAATAAATGTGTGATTACTGCACCTCTCCAATCAACAATCTCCCCAGTCATCAAGGTTAACACAGTAAAAATACAATCACTTATGACCATATAAAGTGTTGCATTGTATATACCTAGCGTCCAGTGAATTAATACCGCTGGAATTACTCCATATTTGCTGCGATATATTAATATATTTTTTTACTTTTAACAAAACTGAGAATTAATTTAAATAATTTACACATAATAAATAGATCGCCACTGCTAGCGGGAACTATTCTATTATGCTGGTCTACCACCAAAGTTTCAATCTGGAAGACCGACATGGCACAAATTACATATGCTTAAATATCTGTGTGCTTAGCTGAAGCAACTAAATGCAGGTTCCCTCCCCCCCCCCCCTCTTTTTTTTTTAATGCATGGAGGAATGGAAATCTGAAATTAATTTATGCACCTACACAACCTTGATGCACCTGGGTATGGGGGTTGGTTGAGGTTCAGTCACCACACCCGAGTAGAGCAGCTGGAAAAAGTACACCTACCGAGTCAGATGGTCCACGTCCAGGGGTGGACCATGAGGAGCAGCCTGGTTGTGTGCCATCCGTCATGGACATCTGGCTATTGTCTGAGTCTTGTTGGAATGACTGTTGTGTTGGGTCAAAGCCTGGTACACTGGCTATGCTGGGCCATGGGGTCCCACCCGGGTCTTCGTCGCCATGTGTGTACCCATCGTCAGCTTGGTGTCCATCGTTGTGTTTCCGTTTGGACGGTGGTTCCCCAATTTGACCATAATGTGAATTGTCTGCTCCCTCTCCACTGTATGCAACACTGATATCCTCGCCGTAGTCATCTCCCCCATGGATCCCACCCACCACAATGTTACCTTGGGAAGTCCGTTTCATTGATCGTCTTTGACCGGCTATGAGTTGTGCTGGACTAACGATTCCTTCTAATTTTACACTGGGATCCTCGACAATTAAGCACTCATCCTCCAGGATTTCTGTTTTAATTCTAGCTTGCTCATTATGCCGAGCTTTATCACTA
Source organism: Branchipolynoe longqiensis (assembly GCA_030323885.1). Classification (NCBI taxonomy): domain Eukaryota; kingdom Metazoa; phylum Annelida; class Polychaeta; order Phyllodocida; family Polynoidae; genus Branchipolynoe; species Branchipolynoe longqiensis. The sequence continues at coordinate 99,382,427 of CM059188.1, read as the reverse complement.
TGTTTTTGGCGCTGTTGACCATCACGGTCATCTATAGACTCATCGGCTAACCGTGAGTCTTCATCTTGACTGTCTGTTGTATCATGTGTCACTGTAGCACCTTCGGACGGACTGTTTGTGAACTCCTTACTAATATGGACAAAGAATACATCCTTCTTGTCCACTGACACACCTAGGAGTCCTTCTACATGCAGCATATCTTTGAACTGCACACTGTTTTTACACAGTAACGTTACTGTGTCAATAAGGAGGTTTCGAACTCGTTCTTGGTCGGGACGCATTTTGAGTAGCTGCTGTACCAAGGGCTACTTGGCTGGTAGAATATGTTCACTGTACTTGAGATCTGCTGTGTGCAGGTAACGTTGGAATGTCTTGTTACAACCTACAAAGAAAATCAAAATTAGAAACACAACCACTATTGTTCTCTGAACACAATAGCGTGCTAAGGAAACCATGATTGTTATCTAGTTATAAATTCAAATTAGAAATTATCCAGGACAGGAAAACAAGTTGAGGAAAATTTTACAGAAATCATGTGTAAACAAGTGTAACCTTCTCCCCTACAAATCTTGTGCTAGAAACATTATTCTAGGATTACCTGCAGGAACAGATAGATAACAAAACATTGGAGAAAGAAATCGGAACTGGGTATCAATTTGTCTAATTCATAATATAGGGTATGCACTGACGTCACGCTAAACGGAAGTGCAGCCATTGTGGCGATAGTAACCACAATAATAAACACACTGTCAAACTGCAAACTCAATGGCTATGAGCAATCTTCATCCAGAAAAAGTTAAATATCTCTAAAACCACACCACCTAGAAACAGATTGCTTGGTACACATATAGAAAACATGTTTACCAAAAAGATTATATTAAATTGAGACGGTTAGGGTTCTGCATTTCTATTAATATTGAATAAAACTAATGATTTGCACTGCGCGTACCGGCAAACTCAAGTTATTGTCAATGGTCGTGAGCAAATTTCATACAGAAAGTGTATATAGATCTCTAAAACCACACCACCTAGACACACACCGCTTGGAACACATATATAGAAAACATGTTTAACAAAAAGATTATATTAAATTGATAAGGTTAGGATTCTGCATTTCTATTAATTTTGAATAAAACAAGACGTTTTGCACTGCGCGGATATTTAACTTTTTCTGTATGAAGATTGCTCACTGCCATTGACAATGCATTGAGTTTGCCGGTATGCGCAGTGCAAAACGTCAGTTTTATACAAAATTAATAGAAATCCAGAACCCCAACCTCAGTAATTTAATCTTTTTGTTAAACATGTTTTCTATGTGTATGCCAATCAGATTGTTTCTAGGTGGTGTGGTTTTAGAGATATTTAACTTTTCTGTATGAAGATTGCTCACGGCCATTGACAATGCATTGAGTTTGCCAATATGCGCAGTGCAACGTCGATTTTATTCAAAATTAATAGAAATGCAGAGCCCTAACCTTATAATCTCTTTGAATATGTTTTCTATATGTCTTCAAATCGGTTCGTGGCTAGGTGGTGTGGTTTTAGAGATATTTCACCTTTTCTCTATGAAGATTGCTCATAGCCATTGAGTTTGCAGTGTGACCGGATGTTGTCCTGCAGCCAAGCAGTGTGCGCACTGACCTAAATACATGTGCTGACGTCATATGAAATTGGTCAATTGTCCGATGGTTTTCAGTGCCATTTTCTTGATATCAATATCGTTAGGCTGATCATTATAACCTAACTTACTTTAAACTATTTTAAATGTTGAACTTTGCAGCCTTTATTCTATAGAGGAAGTGCACGTGATGTCATCACTCAGCGGTTAGCCATCTTGGATTACGCTTAATACCACCTATGGTGCCCCTCCCCCCAATGTGTTGCTACCTTGTCGTGGTTGGGAGGTTTGTGTGCCTCCGTGACCATGAGAGCTATACCGGCGGGGGCTAGCCCCCTGGCAGGTTTAACCAAGCCGGGCAGGACTCATGGTAGAGGACAGACTAAGAGCAGCAACTGGTCCTCCAGGTTGGGGGTTGGGGGTTGGGCCAACAACCCCACCCCAGAAAAAGGAACGATGTTACAGAAGCACGAACAAGAAACTCAAGGCCCAAGACCGGGAAAACTGGAGAGCCCTTGTTTGTGGCCTATGCCCAAAGTTGGGCGGTAGGCGACACGTTCATCTACGACACGGCTGAAGAGGTGTTTGTGTGGGTGGGTGCTGATGCCACAATGGGCGAAGAAGAAGAATGGCGCCCCCTGTCTTATACCAAGAACACTACGTCCACCACTGGCTCTACCTGTAGTCAGGGCTGCCAAAGTATGTGGTGCCACTTCGCGGGTACCACCTGAATCTGCCTAATTCTTTGACAGAGCATCCAAAGTGTCAACATACTGCTCTTTAGCAAAGATATGAGGCTACATGATTAATCAAATACTTCCCCTCCATCAAAAAACCCTTTCCCCCCAGCCTTTGAGGGAAAACTGCTCAAAACAGTGGCAAATAAACCAACAAATCAGTAAATAAACACAATGTAAACACTTCCAAGCCTTTCATATGTAATCCAATATGGCCACCAGAAGTTGTCTCGTGACGTCATTACACCCCCTCTATTGTAAAACTGGGCAGATTTTCCTAAAGTCTAAAGCCCAGTTTACACGGGTGATTTAAAACGCCTCATATAAAACGACTTGCCTAGATCGATTCACATTTGCCGTGTAAACACGACTCTGAGGCGTTTTAGGGCTGAATCGATTCATATAAATCGGTACATATAAACCACCTCGCGAGATAGTATAGATGAAGCGATTCAGCTGGTTCCCAGGCGGCGATAGTGTAAAATAGTGGTGCTCGCCGGCTACAGGCTCAGCTGTAACTAATCGCTGGTGCCCGGCAGTGTTAGGGCCCGATTAGGCCGAAATCTAGTGAATGCGATCATATTTAACAGAATTACATACTCAAATAATTAAATTTAATTAAATTAACCTTAAATTCCAAGCGATATTAACGTAGCAGCACATCGGTGTCGAATCGACGAGTGTAAACTAAACAAATAGCAGTGCTCGCCGGCTACAGGCGCACCACTAAGGCTGCTGGTTCCCGGTCGCCGACACACTTTAAAACTCGCTTGTGTAAACGCGCCACTACATCGCTTCATATAAATCGATCTACCTAAATCGCTTCACAATTGCCCGTGTAAACACGGCTTTAGCCTAAGTTCAAATCAACTTAAATTTCTTGATATTTACTTTAGACAAATTATGATTACCATGAGATGACAGTCATAATAATGGTCCATGCTTAAGTTCCATGAGATGGACCATTGACTCATTCAGATGAAATGCATTCTAAAAATCACAAATACATAACCAAAGGAAAACTACAAAAGCATTCTCGATGTCGGACATCAGGGCACTTTTGGGGTTCACGGCACGCGAAGGGTAAAACAAATGCCAGTCTCATAGAGACAACATTAAAACTACCCTAACTATCACAGTAATTTGTGATTTTTGGTGCTTTGTAAGCAAATTTCTCTTGTTTCTATTAAATAGTTCAGATCTTTCTCTACAATTTCACATTCAGTTTTTTTTTTATCAGCCAATTGGAAGTTCTTGAATTTATTTTGCGAAAATAGTTTTTGAGGCCATGATCTGGTAAGGCTAACACTGGCAGTGACACTCAGAATATCCCAACTTTCACTATTATCTCTGTTTTTAATACTTTCAGAGTAAATTGCTCTTAGGTTACATTAAATACTTCAGATCTTCCTCTTCAATCGCGCATTAAGATATTTGTAATCGATCCAATGAACGCTTTTAAATTTATTTTACAAAAATAAATGCTTCGCATAGACATAGCATTGCTGCACCGCACAACACTGCAGTATTTTACCCTTCGCGGGCTAGTTTCAGGGGTTGTGACGTCATGCCGACATCGAGAATACAGAATCGAGCCATAAATGATAATAGTAATTCAGAATTACTTCTAAGCATGTATTCCCCGATGTGATGAATATCACAAACAACCCGCTTTTTCCCTTTGTTAACATTACCGTCCTGATATAATAGCCGGAACGATTGCCTGGAAATTACATTCAAATCCATGTACGCATTGCGCAGACCAGCGTTCCCGCCATTTTATTAGGCTGGCTGTGGATATGAATTGGGTAGATGGGGGGAGTGGGGAGGGATAGGCATCGCGGCGACATTCAGCACCAACAACGGAGCAGGAGCCCAAGCCGGCTACGCAGCAGGCAGCATTTTGTCCACCTCATCCCGAACCGCCAAGTCAAAAGTATTTGTTCCAATCAAATCGCGGTTGTTAATTTTACACATTAACTAGATTGTAAATGCGACCATAGATTGTAACTCAGATCTAAGTGTGTATGTACTTGATCGGTCATAAATATTACAACAGGATTATTATCGATAAAGGAGTACTAGTAGTTCAATAAAGGGCTTCATGTTGGCGCTTCTGCTTTGCCACATTAAACAGCCACTGCTCCAAAACCGCCCCGGGGAAGGCGACCAGCTAGTGACCTACTTTTCATTTTCCACAAGCAGGTGCCCGTTTTGGCACCCATTTTGTTCACTAAATTTGCATGCGATCGCCATCAGTAATACAATATTTATAAACGTGATCCACATGCAAATCTAATAAGGGAATAAAACTGGTCACTTCATGCGACATTTTAAGCAGATCGCGCTTCCTCGGGCGGTTTGAAATTAGGTTCTTTGTGTGTTCAGTTCAGGCGAGTGAAGTGGGAAGCCATCTTTGGCTTTGCAAAATGCTGGTGGCATTCCAACTGCGGCTTGACGAAACCGATGAAATTCGCTTTTGTTTGTCCACAAGCAGATGCCAAATTGTTACAATTCACTTCTAGGATATACATACTACACGTGTAATGCATTTTGACGGATGATTTACGTACCGAGTGTCTGATTTCCTCCTTTTAAGTCAAGCGTCCCGTCCTTTACCGCTTCTCGTCTTCATCTTAATTATAATACCACCGGTGGTGCCACCTGCATGAAGTGCCCGCCACAGGGAGCGGTTAGTTTTACCCTTATCTGCACATCTACCTAATATTGATGTAGGTTACATTCATACCCCTGATCCTATAGAATAATAAAATATCTATTTTCACATGATCAATGTACACCTAATTACCAATGTATGACATAGGTCAATTGTGGTTGCTGGTGTGTTTGGTTATTCTTTGGAGTTTTTTTCTGTGTGTTTTTTATTTGTATAGCTGAACAGAATGTAAACCAATTTCAAATATATATATATAAATATAACCTGGTAGACCCTACAATTTATATGTAAAATAATTTATGTCCAATTTCGCAAGTGCCCACCCACCCCTCGTTAAGCATAGGATAAACTTGAAATATTACAACGCCATATCAACGGGTATGCTAAATGATTGATTCATGATGGTTTGCATGCTGAATAATGAAGGCATGTCTTTAACTGGTTGGAAAACATTTGATTAATGTACATGGGCGCAATTTGCATAGAGAACGTTAGAATATGATAGGTATATTTATTCAATCAGATTCGAACTGTTTGTTGCCGGGTGGTGAATAGACTACACGATTATGGAGATTGGGAGATGGAAAGAGAATAAGTGAGGATGTGTGAGAGATAGAGAAAACGAGGCCATGTGTAGATAGACACGTGTATACGACCAGAAGAAGAGAAATAGAGAGAGGGTGGGAGAAAGAAGGTGGAGGGGGCGTCGAATGATTAGATAACATTGAACTCACCGTGAATATGGCCTATGCTGCCGACACGGCGTAAAGCAACCACCAATCAATCAATATATACATATCCCATAGTTGGTCTAGGCCCACATGACATGTGCTGATGGCGGTGACTTTCAGATTTGGATCTAGGTTATCATGGCTTAATTTATGTGGCAACGTCCATGCACCCACCTGGCAATATTAACTGAAATGTTAGTCAAGGAAAATACTGCGTAATATCTCACAACAACTAGGCATGTGTAAATATAAAGATTGCACGTAGATTGTAAATATTTCTATATGCATTTAGTGACACGACGTACATAAATATACATATTGACATACTGGTTTCCGTTAGATGGCGGCACCTGACGTAAGTCACAAAACATATGTCAGTGTATAGACTGCTCTCTCGACGTTTTTCGTTCTACCATGTAGTACTAGTAGTAGTAGTAGTTGTCGTAGCAGTAGCAGTAGCAGTAGCAGTAGCAGTAGCAGTAGCAGTAGCAGTAGCAGTAGCAGTAGCAGTAGCAGTAGCAGTAGCAGTAGCAGTAGCAGTAGCAGTAGCAGTAGCAGTAGCAGTAGCAGTAGCAGTAGCAGTAGCAGTAGCAGTAGCAGTAGCAGTAGCAGTAGCAGTAGCAGTAGCAGTAGCAGTAGCAGTAGCAGTAGCAGTAGCAGTAGTAGATAAGTCAATGCATTTATCGTAAAAGTATAAATTTGGGTTCAATAAAGACATACAGTAAAACTTCTCTAAATCGACCGACCATGGCACCGACTTTAAGTGGTCCATTTAGGGAGGTGGTCGGGTGTATGTGTGTGCTCGGGGCGTAAGAATGTGCTGGGGGTTTAGGGATGTGTGTGGTGGTGTAGGTGTGTGGTGGGGGTGTAGGTGTGTGCTGAGGGTTTAGGGGTGTGGTGGGGGTGTAGGTGTGTGGTGGGGCTTTAGGGATGTGGTGGGGGTGTAAGTGTGTGGTATGTGTTTGGTGGTTTTGGGGTGTGGTGGGGTGTAGGTGTGTGTGATTGAGGTGTGGGTGTGTGTGGTGAGGGTGTAGGTGTGTGTATGGTGGTGTAGGTGTGGTGTGTGTGTGGTGAGGGTGGAGATGTGTGGTGGGGATGTAAGTGTGTGTGGGGGGGTTTAGGTGTGTGGTTGGGGTGTAAGGGGTACTGGGTGTATAGGTGTGTGTCATGGGGTGTAGGGGGTATAGGTGTGTGTTGTGGGGTGTGTCATGGGGGTTTAGGGTGTCGTGGGGGTGTAGGTGTGTCGTGGGGGTTTAGGGATGCTAAAGATTGTGAGGTGCCGCTCTACAAGACACCCCTACACCTCCACCACAAACCACCTACACCCCCACCACACACACCATCAACCCCCACCACACACCTACACCCCCACCACATCCCTAAGCCCCCACCACACACCCCTAAATCCCCATGCACCCCCACCACATACATGAATGAACTGCTTCTATCCAACCAAAGCATTACAGAGACCGGCATGGTGCTCCATCTGACGAGAGACTCATGCAAACTGAAAGGTCCCCATTCAGAAAAATGTGCTCTGTGACCACTGTGTTATTTTAATTCTTGTATTATTACCCACTTGTGTTCCAAAAATAATCACTACATTCATGGAAACAAATGTTGTGAAAGCATTACAAAGAGTCTTAAGAATATGAAGAAATGCAATACGCTTGCAAAATTTACTTACATGGATCTGAAATAGACTTTGTGTGACAAAATGGTCAGGAATGATCTCCACAGCTCCTCCCTCAAGTGTGTAAGGTTTTCGTGCTCAGAGTAAACACCAGCACAGTTATATAATTAAATGATATAATGGTCAAAGAGCCAATGCCCATGGTGCCCCAGTGCCCATGGAGCCCCGGTTTCCCCTCTGCTTAGACAATACAATAAGACAGGCCTTTCTGATGTGTTCTTTTTGTTCTCTCTTTTCCTTTGGGTGTAAACTAACAGATATGAGACTTCATGAGTAGCTGAGTATTTTTGTATTTGACAATGCTAAGTCTCTGTTAATGACTGATGCTCCTACTGTAAGAGAAAAAATGTCACGAAAATAATAACTATGACTGTGTCACTAAGTTTTTAATAGAATATGAATATGCGACAAGTCTAATCTGTTTTGCAACCATATAACTATATCTTGGAACTGCCATCATTAATACTGGGTGCGGTCACCAACCAATGAATGACCAAGAATAATGTGACTGGGTGGGATATTGCATCATGGTGCCGGCGGCCTGATTTCACAGTGGGGCAGCACTATAAAATTACCATGAGTGCGGACTGTCACAAGTCGGTCCCCATCTTGATATGACCCTAGATGTTACTAGGATGTATAACACAAACAAACAAACAAAAAGCCATCATTAATTTAAATTTATGTTATTCAATGTAGTTATTGAAGCAATTTTTCCTGTATCATCAGCACTCTCCTCTATAGCTGTGTTTACACGGGCAATTGTAAAGCAAATTAGACAAAGTGATTTATATGAAGCGAAGTAGTGGCGCGTTTACACCCACTGAGTTTGAAGGCGGAAATCGATATCTGCGCATGAGCAAGTCCATACTAACCAGCGTCAGTTTCGGTTAGTCGACATCGCCACGAGAGAGTGTGGGTTCGAACTAGATCTGTTTCAACTGAATCGTATTGTTTTGGAACGGTCAAAACTTCTGCTGGGCAGTGAAACCCTAAAAATAAATGATGAAAAAAATATCTGTGCACAGCTAGAAGTTTCATAGAACAAATTTACCAGAAAGTCAACAAACTCAGGTCTCGACTGTGACGTCCTTAATCCGCCGTATCTAAGCCGACTTAAGCTAGTTCGCTTCATCTAGACTACCTCGCGACATGGTTTATTTAAAGCGAACTAGATGAGGCGAATCAGCCCTAATCCGCTTCAGCGTCACGTTTACATGGCGAATGTAAGGCGAACTAGACAAGGCGCTTTATTTGAGGCATTTTAACTCGCCGGTGTAAACACGGCTTATGGCAGCGAATCCTGGACTGCCTACAGGATGCATATGAATTCACGTGCCAGGGCTGCAACAGATTGTGCAAATCAAGGATTATTCTCTACAGCCATACAAGAGGATGTTCCTCAACCAGTACTACAGGTGCTACTCCATAGTCTGCAAGACTGAAGGATGCTAACGCTTTTCCGTGACTAGAAAATGAACTGACATCTACCACTACGATAATTCTAGAGCTACAAATTCGCCTAACCATGTTCTTGGACCACATCGCGAACTTAACCCTCATACTGTCACAGCCTTTCGACATGATGGCCAAGAAAGATGACCCTGTTTGGAATAAAGTTGGCCAACTTTGTTTCTCTAGTCTAGGAGAGACTACCAGACTCGACATTGTGGATAATTTGTTTCAACATCCCATCGATAGCATATCAGAGAGACAACCTGAATATGTCGTGAAACACAGTGATCTTTTATCAGAAATCCTCCAGAAGCAACACGCCATAGTGGTCGCTACTACATGTGAAAGTACAACGTCTGAACACTTTGACTTCTGGATACTGAATGGTTTATTCCCGGCCAGGGCTCACTAAACCGCCGGCTAAACTTTCCATGACGTCATCTCATTTACATACTCCTTTGTCTCACTCACTGTCTAGAACATTATGCATCTCATTAGCATATATTACACACTTGTCTGGACGTCTATTACACATATATCACCCCCCCATAAAGTATTTCTGAAACATGCAATGTTTTAAAATGACCATACAATAACCAAACATATATGCATACTTATCTTAAACCACAGGTTCTAGCAAATGTCTGAGCGCACTATGGCACTGAAGTCCTCTGAGTGTCCGTTATTTTTAATGGCTAAGTTTTGAGATATTTGAAGTGCAAACATATAACATTAGGTTTGGCATGCTTGCTAAAACTCTGATACCATAGACTTTAGCAGTAACTGGTTCTATTAAATTGCCCCAGTATTGCCTTCTATGTGGTAACAAATGCTTATTAAGTGCATAGATCTCTATATAAGTTAGATATGTCAAGTAAATTCTAGATAATTGGTTTTGTTTTGAAAATGTGATGTTTCATCGGACTCCGGAGCTTTAATATATTGTGGGCTTTCCAATAAATAATGGGATGGCTGAACCAATAGGCTACGTGTGCCTCGACAAAAGAAATTTCTCCGGTTCGTTATCACCAAAACTACTACTGCACACACAGTTAATGTTGTTTTTGGTATCCAATAGTAATAGTAACGTAAATTATTCAGTTCTATTGGGAAAACATCTGAGTGTTGTTAGGTTCTGTAAAAATGGCGGTTTGTTTTAAGCATATCATTAACTATTTTGCCTAAATCATATTATTATGTTGTTATTTGAGTTTGCTGACCATTTATTTAAAGCTGCATAGACCGATGAAAACATAAGATTTTCAAAACCAAAACAATTATCTAGATTTGATTCTACATATCTAACTTAGATGCTGGTGCACTTATTAAACATTTGTCATCACATATAAGGGGATACTGAGTCAATTAATAGAACCTGTTACTGTAGAAGCCTATGGTGTTAGAGTTTTGGCATGCTTGCCAAAATTAATTTAGCACGTTTCCATTTCAAATGTCTCAAAAGTTAGCGATTTAAAATAAAAGTTACTTCAAACTAAAGTAAGGTAGATTATAATTAACAACCTAATATGTTTATCTCAGAAAGTGAGAGAAACTTAAAACCATCGGACTAAAGATATTCTATTATTTGAAGTACCTGGCGTCATTCTCCCCTACCTCCAATTTTAGGCGCGGGAAAGAGCTCCACTCCCTCCTCCCCCTATCAAGAACGAGACCACGCCTTAGAAAGAATTGACACTCCCTACTTAAGAGCGTTGTCTAGATGCAAAGGGACCGGCATGACAGGCCATGCATGATGATGCAGCTCTTTAGAAAGGTGTACTTTCACTCCAGTATCAATGGTTGCTTTTCTCTATGCACACGAAATAAAATGACAATGGTTCGCTTCACCCAATCTTAGGAAGATGGACTTACAGACCATATCTACACATTGTTGAGATACTCAGAGATAGAAACCACCCCCCGAAGGTGGTCGAAAACTGGCTTGGCTAATAGTATCGGTTGACCGCTTTTAAACTGTATTCACTTTGCAATAAATATTGACATTTTCATTTGTCAGCACTGGTCTGCATGTTACTTTCCAAGAGCATGCCACTCCTTTATCGAAGGTTCAAAGCAATATTTGTGTATGTCATATAATTCGAAGGTTTGTGATATGACACTCTTCAGCTGTTGTTCTACTGTTAGCTTAAGGTCACCCAGTATAGTTCACTGAGATGAGAAAATAACATCATGGGTGGAATTCCTTCATCACGTGAACTAATATGGTTTCCCACATGACCAAATTTGGCTCCCCACAGACAGGCAAACCCATTTAGTTTGCAATTGCACACTAGCCATTGTGGCAATCTCACTTCACTAAAACGGTGTGATTGGAGAGTTTTTCAGAGGACAGTTCCAGTATCAGTGGCCTATAAGCAGAGTAGAGGTACTTTCAAAAACTGAATGTCATAACTGGATGATTTAACGACTCTGAGAATGGATACTTGTCTTAAGAATTAATTCAGGTTTATATGGTAGTTCAGCTTTAAAAAGAAATAATTTTGCACAAGAAACACCCCGAAAACAAAATCTTTTAAAGTCATGTATTATTTTATTTTTCGTCAAATAACAATGGTAGCATTAACATTGGATAGGCTGGGTGTGATACGCAATATCTTTAGATGTTATTCAGCTCGCTATATGGTGTTGATGGGACTTGTAGTTTGTTTTCGAAACTGTTAACTTATGGTTTTCTACCGCTGTGATCTTTAATGTGCTTGTTAGTTGTGCCATTTATATTTAAACACTTACAATTCGTTATATTATTGTCATGTCCATTGATGAAATCGATTTTCTTTTAAGTCACGGACGATCGGTCTTCCTCATTCCACTGCTCTTTCCCATATCATAATAATACCTAGTCCCAGACTATAGACCTGTAATGACACGTATGCATTTTTATGTCATTAGTTTGACTCAGCTAAGGTTTGAACCGCACAAGTTATATACCCCCACAATCACCCACATGAGAATTGGTATTGTGCTAAATTAGGACGCTGTAGTGCTGCGTCTTACCAACACCCAATGAAATCTTTATCACGTTCCAGTTCGGTTTACTGCCGATAGGTGTCACCGTGGAGCGGCAAGAGTGCGAGAACATGGTGGCCGAGGATGGTGCAGGTGCTTCAAGCTGTGCGAACTGATCTCCGCAAAATAAGGTAAATACTGAATTTTGACACCAGACTTAGTCACTATAAAATAGGTAATGTCTAGAAGGTTCGAATGGACCTTAATGCGAGCGTAGATAACTCTTTTGTTTCCTGATAATCGCGGTCTAAATATCAGGACCTTGGCGAGGAAGTGGCTTCGCCTGCGATGCATTAACAACCCGTCTCGGTTAAAGGAGCGGTTAGTTTTTCCAATTCTGTACAGCAACGTAAAGATAGATTTCAGAAGATCAACTGCATTAACTGATAATGCACCCACCAGTTTACCACACCCATGTTAATGCGTGTATCGATCGCTTTTATTCAACCGCGTTAGCTAATAATGGTGAGCTGCATACAACAAAATGAAATTATCAATATGAGTGCGCTGAGCCGCCATTTTGTAAACGCACATCGCCAATTCATAACAAAGGGCGCGGACCAAAACGGTGGGTTTTCATGTATGTACGCACCTACCCAACGCAACATATACCCTCCCGTATATACATTATCATATATAAAATCATGACATCATGTGTGTTTACACATAGCCGAGCAGGTTGATTCGCGTATTTTGGCATGGGTTTGAGCTTGTGGCTGCCCGGTGACAGCCGGCGCCAGGGTGGGTGACGCGGCTCGCGGAGGGCTGCCGGTGCTGGCTAAAAAGCTCCAGCAGCACCGGCACCCACCGCCCCCGTGTTGTGATTGGTCAACAGAGATCGGGCGCTTCCCTCTCCGCGCTTCCACTTTGCCACAGCGGCGGCGGTGGCGGCTTCCCTCTCTACCGCCCCCAGCCCCCGGTCCACACTCTCCACTTTAATTTGTTCTGCTATAACGTCCAAATTTGGCAAGAATATGCATCAATGAATATATATTTAAGCCTTACACTGAGTATAACTTTTTTACCTTTTCGATATGGTGTCCTTTTGATTATATGTGTCGAACCAGAAATCATCGAAAAATAAAATGCTTGGCCGTACACTGACTTACTTGCTGCCTTTGGGAACACTCACATAACTATCCATTCTTAGGCGTATAATGTAATGTATAATGCAAGTTATGCCCACTCTACCGCCAAATATATAATATAGTAGCTTTTATTTGGAAGTTAATGTGGGATTCTGGTAATGAATAATTAATTAGTTATTTGATCAAATATGTTCATCATGGCATGCAATGGCTACATCATGATCATGTACATGAGTACATCACATTTATTCTATATACATTGATCACACCAACTGTGCTTAGCTAGGGATGACACAAGACAAGTTATTATTTAAAAAAAAAAATTATTTCTAGGAATTGTGTGCATCCTTCGTTCTGCCTAGCAGGAGTTGGACGGTTTCACTATTTGTGTAAATATGTCTCAGAAACGCCTGTGCCACATTTGTTATGATTCACTTGTCTTTAGCCGTGTTTACACGGGCGAGTTAAAACGCTTCATATAAAACCAGTTGTCTAGATCGATTTACATTTGGCGTGTAAACGCGACGCTATGGCATTTTAGGGCTGAATCGATTCATATGAAACACTTTATGTATACCGGGTCGCCAGGTGGTTTATGTGAAGCGATTCAGCTGGTTCCCGGGTGGCGATAGTGTAAAATAGTGGTGCTCGCCAGCTACAGGCTCGGCTGTAACTAATCGCTGGTGCCCGGCAGTGTTAGGGACCGATTAGGCCGAAATCTAGTGAATGCGATCATATTTAACAGAATTACATACTCAAATAATGAAAATTAACTCTAAATTCCAAGCGATATTAACATAGCAGCTACATCGGCGTCGTTATTCATATTGTCGAATCGACGAGTGTAAACTAAACAAATAGCAGTGCTCGCCGGCTACAGGCTCACCACTAAGGCTGCTGGTTCCCGGTCGCCGACACACTTCAAACTCGCTCGTGTAAACGCACCACTACTTCGCTTCATATAAATCGTTTTACACTCGCCCGTGTAAACACAGCTTAAGTGACACGGAAACCGAGAGTGAAAACATTCCCAATAATAGTCGAGTCCATGGCATGTTGATATTGTAATGGCCCACGGTATTTCCCCCCCACTGCCACGCACTCACAGAAGAACACCAAGATTTAGTATCAGTACGCTTCAACTTGGTTTATTACGTAACCTCTCTGCTCCGTGGCATCAACAGTCCACTGACGCGCCCCATAACTCGCCAGGGGCCAAATGTATGAAGCGGGGTTATCGCTCCAAACCTGTGGTTGGCGGGGGAAATGCATTATGTATGTCAACGGGTTAGGGAAACACCGCAAGCTTAACGTCGTCTACGCTAACCCCAAGCCATATCAAGTTTACCGTCGGTGTTAGGGACAGATTAGGGCCAAATCTATTCAATAAGTGAAATTTTATCAAATTAACCACAAAATTGAACCGATATTAACGCCGCAGCTACATTGGTGGTGATATTAATATTGTCGAATCGACGAATGTAAACTAAACAAATCGCTGCCGACGCATTGGCGGTGATATATTAGACCCAAATCTATTCAATGCTATCATATTTAACAGAATTACATAATCAATAAGTGACATTTCATCAAATTAACCCTAAAATCGAAGCGATATTAACGCCACCACCAAATTTTGTTCAAATTAAACCAATAATCGAACCGATATTAACGTCACCGCCGGATCAGCGACGATATTGTGAAATAGCGGTGCTCGTCGGCAACATGGTCAGAGGGATTTCTCAAATCTATAAATAATGCATGGGTTAGCTAATGCCTAGTACACACCTCCCGTTTACGATTCGTGCACTAAAACTCGTGACTCGACCCGACCCGCTTAAAACTGAAAACGGGCCGATTCATTTTTCGAATCGCAATCGTAATCGGTCCCTTTTAGCCCTAAAAACTGAGTTTTATATGCGAATCGCAATCGCTAGGTGTGCCCGGGGAGCGCACACCTAGCAAGTTTTGTGCGCGAAACGGGCAGTTTTCGATCGTATACGGGAGGTGTGTGCGCACAAACGGTAGGTGTGTACCAGGCATAACATCGCCGCGCTTTGGCCACATTCATTTCCAGTCACACATATTCCAACACCGACATTATAGGTAACCCACTGGCCACCCTTAACACCGGAGCCGATAAAAAGTTGTTCATACATTTGGCCCCAGGTCCCATGTCGCCTCTATATAGGGTATTCATGTGACGTCATCAACCGGCTGCGCGGCCATTGTGGCGATATCAACCAGTAAATATCCCATAGAGTTGCCTGTATGCGCAGTGCAAAACGTCTTTCATTCAAAATTAATAGAAATGCAGAACCCTAACCTTATAAATTTAATATAATCTTGTTTTTCTATATGCTTACCAAGCGATTTGTTTCTAGGTCATGTGGTTTTAGAGATATTTCACTTTTTCTGTGTGAAGATTGCTCACGGCCATTGACAATGTATTGAGTTTGCCGTTACGCGCAACGAAACACGTCAGTTTTAGTCAAAATTAATAGAAATGCCAAACCATAACCATATAAATTTAATATAATCTGTTCGTTGAATGTGTTTTCTATATGTTTTCCAAGCGGTCTAGGTGGTGTGGTTTTTAGAGATATTTTACTTTTTCTGTATGAAGATTGCTCACTGCCATTGACAATGCATTGATCAAGTTGGGTTTGTTATTGTGGTTGTATGACCGCACTTCCGCTTAGCGTGACTTCAGTGAATACCCTATATAGGGCAGCCGCATTGGGGGTCTGTTTGGTGGCTAGTCTGCCGCCACATAGCGCAGTTCAGTGTAACTGCGTAGGTGTGTGGCATAGTCTACGCCGCCACCGCATGGTAGTGGGGCTCATGTACAGACTACTTCACTATGATGGTTTACATGTTGTGGATATGTAAATTTTAATGTTGAAAAAATATTCCATATTTGATTGAGAGAAAAATGTTAAAATTAACTTTGTAACAATAGAGGGCCCCACTGACATCACGCTAAATGGAAGTGCGGCCATACAACCACAATAACAAACCCAACTAGCTCAATGCATTGTCAATAGCAGTGAGCAATCTTCATACAGGAAAAGTGAAATATCTCTAAAACAACACCACCTAGAAACATACTGATTGGCATACATATAACAGATTATATTAAATTTATATGGTTAGGGTTCTGCATTTCTATTAATTTTGAATAAAATAGACGTTTTTCACTGCGCATACCAGCAAACTCAATGCATTGTCAATGGTCGTGAGCAATCTTCATACAGAAAATGTGAAATATCTCTAAAACCACACCACCTAGAAGCAAACTGTCTAGTACAATATAGAAACAGATTATATTAAATTTATAAGGTTTGGGGTCTGTATTTCTATTAATTTGGAATGAAATAGATGTTTTGCCCTGCGTGTACCGGCAAACTCAATGCATTGTCAATGGCCGTGAGCAATCTTCATTCAGAAAAAGTGAAATATCTCTAAAACCACACCACTTAGAAACAAACCGCTTGGAACACATATAGTAAACATATTCAATGAACACATTATATTAAATTTATATGGTTATGGTTCTGCATTACTATTAATTTTGAATAAAATAAACGTTTTGCACTGCAGGTATCGGCAAACTCAATGCATTGTCAGGTTGTTTACCAGTTGATATCGCCACAATGGCCGCACTTGTGTTTGATGACGCCACATGAATACCCTCTATAGGTCCCACCCCAATCCCCATGCCAAAGTTATTAAGAATGTACGTGGAAACCAAATATGTGGTACAGAGTTTCTGAGAATGACCCAAATAGTTTAAAAACATTGTTCATTGATTCATTTATATCGGGATGATATGGTGTCTATTTGTATAAACATTATTTCATTGATTCCATTTAAGTTTCAAATCCTACTATGTGGATAAGCAATGCTTAGAACCTACCTCCACTAAATGCTCGGAAAAGTATTTATTTATTTATATATCATTTTCCACCAGTATGAGTAGGCTACGGGTATTGTTTATGTATATATACACGTGTTAGTCATTAGCCTTCCTTCCCACCCCCCTGGGTGGGTCGCTATTAATCCCGCATGTTTATTAAAAGTATGTTGCCTATGGTGGTAGATGCATTCTTCTATTCTCGATGTCAGACATCCGGGCATTTTTTACGCTCGCGAAGCGCAAAAGGTAAAACAAATGACGCTTTCATAGAGACAACACTAAAATTACCTTAACTATCACAGAGGAAATTTGTGCTTTTTGGTGCTTTGAATGCAAATTTATCTTATTTCTATTAAATAGTTTAGATCTTTCTCTACAATTTCACATTCAGCTTTTTTTAAATTGGGAGTTCTTGAATTTATTTTGCGAAAATAGTTTTTGAGGCCGTGATCCGGTACGGCAACCACTGACACTCAGAATATCCCAACTTATCAATATCATGGGAAACGCAATTTCGGTTCCATAGTTTCCCCAGCGGATGTTACTGTGAAATCCTACAGCCTGGGTAGGTCATTATAGCTACTGTAGTGTTCGCAGAGAGCTATGACATTATTACTAGACACCTTCTTTTTCATATTGTCAGATCAGTGGGCCCTCTGCTTTTTTTATGGTGAATATTTGTCTTGAAACAGCAGTTTGTTGTAATCTACTCGTTTCTAATTAATATTCTTTCACTTCAATGCAGATCACTCTGGTGAAGACCCAAAACGACGTTATTTCCTGAAGTGCCTGCAAACTTATACAAGAAACCTGTTTATATTTTATCCACTGATTGTGGAAACAAAATCACAATGCGTCCAGATCAAGAACGGGTTAAAAACCTCCTTATTGACACAGTTACATTGCTGTGTAAAAACAGTGTGCAGTTCAAAGATATGCTGCACGTAGAAGGACTCCTAGGTGTGTCAGTGGACAAGAAGGATGTATTCTTTGTCCATATTAGTAAGGAGTTCACAAACAGTCCGTCCGAAGGTGCTACAGTCACACAAGACACAGAAGACAGTCGAGACGAGGATTCACGACAACCAGATGAGTCAACAGAAACACATGATCACACACATAGGAACAAAAAAGAACATATTACAGTGAAGACAGAACATTTAGAAACAGAGGAGGAGTGTTTAATAGTTGAAGATCCCAGTATCAAACTAGAAGGTAGTGTTAGTCCAGCTCAAATAATCGCCGGTCAAAGACGATCGGCAAAACGGACTTCCCACAGTGGTGGGCATTATGATGGCAGCAGTAGTTTTCAAGGCGGTGCGTATGTGATGGACAGTGGTAGCAGCAACTCCGGCTATGGCCCGACTGGCGAGCCATATGCGAAGCGGCAACTCGTGGGGGCGACTGACGACTACAGGGACCAAGACGACGGCAGTTACACCGGACAGGACGGCAACAACGACGACACAGCTGGGGGCGGCCAAGGGTGGCCCAGCCTTGCCGCCATCTCTGGCAGCTTCGACGCCGGCCAACAATCATTCCAACAAGACTCAGACAATAGCCAAATGTCCTTGACGGACGGCACACAACCAGGCTGCTCCTCATGGTCCGCGGGGCCATCTGACTCGGTGAGTACCTCCCTCCGTCATCACCTAGGGAGGTGGTTGTCCATAGGAGGGTGTTAGGGAAGCAGCACCGCGCACCAAGCAGCTATTTATTGGGTATACTTTTGAGATGGTAGCTATATTATATTGGGAAAATATCGATTTACAAGCAAAACTTTCGATGTTATTAATTACAGTTTTAATGGAATAGCTTAGTTCATCTCTGAATTAAAATTTAATTCTTGAAATTATGTCAACTTTAAAAAACTTTAAAATAAAACGGAAGGTATTTTTTAAGCTAGAAATTCCTCACTACATCTCTGAATTGAAAATTGCTTGTCTTTAATAATATATAATTCGGGAGCTTGTAAGTTACTTTCAAATTCATTTATTCTTCGAATCTGCTTGGCGGTATGGTTTCTTAACATTTCAATGGACAGCAACCATGTATATTTTAATCAGAAGGGCATCAAATCGAAATTGAAACAAAATGGAAAACCCCACTGTAAGCGAACCTAGTTGGCGTTTGAGGTTGATACACTAATAATACTTGCAGAATCTGCAGGTTATCACAAAATTTACAATGTTATGCTATAATAACAAAACTTCCAAATTTTGCAGGAATATGGACCAATGAATGTATATTTAAGCCTGAGTATAACTTTTTTTACCTGTTCGATATGGTGTCCTTTTGATTATATGTGTTTGGGCTGTCGAACCAGAAATCATCGAAATTAATTAATAAATTAAATAAGCACTTCTAGCAACTAGAAGATATTGGGTCTGTATTGACCCATTCACCAAGTATACAATATATCGATATGAATATATGTAAACGGTATCGACATTACTGTAATACCAACAAGCCCAAGCACATATAATATTGTCAAGAATTTCAAAACTAACGTTTAAATACTCTGAATAACGCAACCTAACTTCGTTCATACGAAGTGTGTAAATTAAGAATTATTTCAGAGTCAGACAAACCTTGTACTTTATTGTAAAGTTAATAACTGCTCTAAATGAAAATTAGGTATTTAGACTGCTTACATGTCGGACTGAACAGATGAGAGCACAGTGTTATGTGGACTGATGATATTACTATTCTAATTATCGAGATAATGCACATGTCTCGCTTCTAATTTTATCTTGATATTATTAACTCTCATTGTGAAAAAAAATGCGACACATAGATAGCATGCACTTTCGGATTAAAATTCTCAAAATCTTATAGAAAAATATGTTCAATCAAATTTTCGATGTGTTATCTGTTTAGAACATTTGTGCTCACTGGTCAGGTCCTGTGTTTTTTTTGTTAAATTATTAAGTTTTTAAGTGAAGTGGACACATAATTTAGGCTCACCAAAGCAAAGTCAGCAAACTAATCATGAATCATACTGAATCAGTATTTACCATTTAAAAACATAAATGGGAATATTTCTGCGTTCCGATCAACGTGGTCTTTTGTGGTGTATTTTTTTCTTCATTATTTTGTTCGTCTTCTAAAGTTATTAGTTTTTGTTAGTCTACTTTTGGTAATCATTGAATACTGTGCCCACTTCTACAGATGCATACTCCGAACTTTTGAGTGTTGCTTGCTTCTCTCCCTCGTACACACTGGTAAATTAATTGTATGACATGATGTGTAGGTTCTGAAGTATGGTCGTAGCCCAGATCATTTACAGTGCGTCACCCACCCAGAAATCTAAATTTACTTGTAGTTGTGGGATAAAGATTAAAAGAAGCCACGAGACTAAATTACTGCTATGGACACAATTTGGCGTGGTGGGGCAGATATTTCTAGGTAGTGTTTGTAGTGGGTAATGGGCTCCGCCACCCTTCAAAGCCTGTATAGTGTACACTGTGTTATGTTTAGTGCACCCTTCAAACCAATGAGTATGCTTCCATTCAAAACTTACGTCAAATTGACTACCATAACGGAAAATGTTTGATTACCATAACGAAAATAATGTTTGTACTTGACAAAAAAATCCTAAACCTTGTTAAGAAAACAAATATCAAGAGATGAAGCATAGTCGGGGTTGAACGGTACTCTTGACACATGTTTACTTGCCACCACTCTCAGAATTTGTGCTCATAGGGAAGAAAATCATATATGGATATTTAAACAAAACTGAATCTTATTTATACAGACAAAGGGAAAAAAATTAATTCCAAAAGAAATTATTTTTCTCCAAAGAATATATTTTAAAAAAGCACAGAGCTAACACTTTGTGAGAGTGGTGGTAACCTAGCCCAGCATTATGCGGTGCGTGGCCAGCAACAGGTAGGTATGTTCTTTTACACTCACCATGGTAGTAATGTATCTTCTAACACAAACACATACCTTAGCACAGGGACCGACCAGTCAGCCAGGTTTCTCTTTCAGCTCTACAAGACATCATTGTGATAGACTAGATCAGGCAGGCATTTGATACCACCTTCTCTCCCTTGATAACTAACTTTTGGAATTTTCAGCTGTGTTGGTGCCGATTCGTGGTGGCGGCAGCGGTGGTCCGAATATTAATGCGTCTGATATATTATTTAGAATGTAGCTTTAAAAAATATATATATGTGCTATATAATCTATTATGCGAATATAACCCAAAGGGTTTGACATCGAAAGATGTTTTTGTCTTCATTTTAAATACATATTCATATGTTATCCTAGATTGTAATATAGTATACACATGTTATATGTACATATATATATATAAATATAATAATAATGTATATTTTGAATTGTTAAGCCATTCTGGCTAAGGACATGTATACATATAAGTGAACAACATTTAGTGGATTTACTGTTGTGACCATAGGCTTCATGAGCATTTCCCGCCAATTGGCTGATTTCCGCCAATTAAATGCTTCCTGGGCTGTTCACGAGATACATGTAAATCTGAGGAGAAAAAATTGGGGGGTGGGCCGTCCCTACTAACTTTCTCCCCCCCCCCCCCCCCTACTCGGCCTTTGGCCGAGTTTTGAGGCATACACCCACAATCAGCTAATTTGTTTTACTTCTCTGCTCATGTCTATAATTTATTATGGTGTATTTAATGTTTGATCATGAATCCCCATGCTTCTGGTGGGGATTTGCAGCTGTATGAAGATTATCACTGCGTTATTGAGCAGTTGGGAGGTTTCTGAATTTCTCATGACCGTTTGCCAACATTAGGCCAAATTAATTAAGTTGATCGTCCTTTTGATCACAAATCAGGGTCGACTTTTAATAACAAAATCAGTAAATAAAAAAAATATTAAAAAGTCAGTATTAAAAAACAGGCAAAAATTGGATGTTTTTTTTTGTTTTACCTTGGCCTACTTATTATTAGTTTGTAATTGCAGGATACTGACGGAAGGCAATGTACATGCGAAATCTATTTTGCGTAACTTCTAGGATCAAGTTGCAAATAATAGTAGGCAATAGTTATTTGTGAAAACTCGGTGTCACAATATAGTCATTCTGTTGAAGTTACTATATTATAATAGCAACTACCTCAGCTGAAGGGGGAGTTTCTGGTCATTCTGTTGAAGTTACTTTATTATAATAGCAACTATCTCAGCTGACGGGGCAGTTGCTGGGAATGCTCCCTAATGATAGGTTTCATTTAAGTTTAATCAATACCCATTGTTTTGCATT
The DNA here is from genome assembly GCA_030323885.1 of Branchipolynoe longqiensis. Taxonomy (NCBI): domain Eukaryota; kingdom Metazoa; phylum Annelida; class Polychaeta; order Phyllodocida; family Polynoidae; genus Branchipolynoe; species Branchipolynoe longqiensis. The sequence goes on along the minus strand of CM059188.1, from coordinate 99,360,238 downwards.
GGAAGCAAATAAACACGATCAAAATGTGTATAACTAAGTAGGTATGCCACGAAAGAGTACTTTTAATACTAATATCTACAAACCAATTATGTATGCAGGTTTTCCTACTATTTAGATATGGGTTGATGGGAATCGGTAAAAGGGATGGCGGGAATCGGTACAGCTAGTGCAACTTGTAGGCAGTATGTACAAGTTGTGCAACTAAAGCCCCGTTCACACACACACACACACACACCTTAAATCACCTCAACCAGTTTGTCTCATCTAATCCACTTCGGGTTTACTTGAGGCGAACTAGACAAATCATCCCTAATACGCCTCAGCTGCGCACTCGCACGCACGTTTTGAGGCGAACTAGTTGAGGCGGCTTAAGGTGTGTGTGTGAATGGGGCTTATCGCTATCAATGGCTGGTGGGCTTGGTGAAATAAGTTCGGATGGTGGGCGTACCATCCCCTATGCGATATAGCGAGACCCTGGCATGGTTGGTATTTTATATCATTCATATGCATACTATGTAAATTACCAATGCGTCTGCTTCTACCTACTCGCTATACCCATGCTACTAGGAATAACCCAAAACGAAGTGCAGTCGCAGTGATCGGAAACCCATTGTCTGTGCTATCAATTAAATTACATGACCACACTCGCGGTCTTTCGCCACATGGTGGTTTCTAAGAAAATTAGTGACAAATTCTACTCAACTTTTGACTGCGTCCATTTCGAATTGTGGTGATTTTATATTTGTGTCGTTGTTGACTTATTCTCTGTGCAGGACAATAGTTTCGGCACCGTTGTCAAGCTCATTTTTATACTACCTTGGAATTGGATGTATCGCTGCTTGTCGTTATGAGGGTAGCGCCATCTGTGATATATGAACGCTAGTGCAATTTAGTTCAGCCACACGACACACGGTGGTGGCAGTGCCGCGATCGGATTTGACCCGTACAATCTAGTTCCGCCACGAAACGTACGGTGGCGCGACCAGTGCGATTAATACCCCAGTCCTGCGAGAGCCAGCGTTCGCCGCCAACCTCCTTCCGTCCAAGAGGACGCGAACCTCCCACTCGATACATTGATTCAAAAACGCGGCATTCACACTATTCATGCCGTGGCCATGTTGAAACCATGCCGAGGCCAAGTAAGCATCTGCGGGGTGCCGCTGTATGAAAAGTAATGGGAATACTTTTTCGTCAACCAATACCTCTCGAAACCACTCAAATTTGAGGGTATACATTTTTGAAACTACCATATTCATCTTTGCATACCTGTTTTCTATCTATTGGCCAATTTTTACGAAGATTGGGTGACCCTTGCATGGTGCTTTTCCCATTCTTGTGACTCAACTTCAAGTCTTCAAAGTTATGGTGGTATCATGTAATGCAGCACTGTCAGTGTAGTTATCTGTGTAACACAGTTAAACAACTAGTTTTAGTAATTACAAATTAATAAAAGCTTTAACAGGGTTAAAATATTTAAAAAAAAAAATCTATATTAAGAAAGTTATGCAATTTTGAATTTAAGAAAATATTGGCAGCCAAGGTGAGCAACTTTGTTGACATTGCCCACTGAAATGCATCTGATCACCGCTCAATCTTCATGAAAATTGACCAATAAATAGAAAAAAAGATGAGCAAAAATGATTATGATAGTTTCAAAAGTTAATATCTTCAAATTTTACTCTTTAATTTATGTAGTAGTTCATACACATGGGCACACAGTAGTGTCTTATGGCCATTTCCAATACCAACGCTTACTCAGACTCCTTCTGATGCCAAATTAGGTATGGCGCCGCCGGAACGGGTTGCAAGTGCAGCAGCTGCATCCTCCTTGCGTCCAAAATTTCTGGGGTGAGGGGTTGGCATCCTTTTTCTCGAAGATTTGTACTGCCTATCATGGATAAGTCCGAATAGACCTGTTTTCACCATTACACAGTTTGTCGATATAAAGCCAAAGCCTACACTTGTACTGACCCAAGGGATTTTTAACCTTCCACATGACATATGCATGGTAAGTTATACACAGCGGTGGAAATACAAAGTGGCAGAGGTGGGGGAATGGGGAATTGAACCACCAACCTTCAGATTAGGAGTCCGACCTAGAAAAAAGTCAGACACTCTAAACACTTCAACGCAGAGAACACGGCGCCAGCACTTAAGGAGGGCGTAATGACGACTTTTTGACGTCGGGAATCGGTCGTAAGCGAACGCGTGTCTCGTGTGACTGGGGTATTAGTTCCGCCACAAGACACATGGTGGCGCCAGTGCCAGCACTGGTGGAGTCCTGGCGCACCCCGGCAGAAATCCTTTGTTCCAAAACTGGGTCACAATAAGCTAAAGCGGTGCGATACAACCGGTGGTATTATCTACCAATTTACGAATCAAGATGGCGGTTTTTGGGTGCGGTTAGAAAATAAAGGATGTGTTACCCTAATAGAAATATAATATTCCTAGGAGTGTATTTCGGATCAGGTATTTGGACCAATCATATGCACTTGGCATCGGTTATGTATTGCCGTAAATATGGTTCTTTTAAAATAGCAAAAGGACACCTCCAGACAGCAGCACCTCTTTCTGGACGAAAGTACCAGAATTTAGACAATACTACCAGTGTCTAGTCAATACTACCAGTATCTAGACAAGAATTGTCAGCCTAGTTTGGTCTGAATTGTTCAGAATTTTCTCTTCAATTAGTTAAGAATTACTTTCACATTGCAGAGTCACTTTAAAGTTAAGAAGATTTACTGTTGCACACTGCAGAGCCATTTTAACCTGTTATTATGATCTGTATTCTGCAGTCAGTCTTAAGACATCTTCTTTTGTTTTGTTTGCAGACAGTGCATTGCGTAGAACCCACGGTCATTGCACCTAATTTCACCTGTGTGAAGTGCAAAGCTCCGTTTTTAAAACTAAGTAACTTGAACAGGCACTACGCACTGATACATATACTACAAGCCTCCGACTTCCGCTGCAACTCATGTCACCGTGTGTTTACAACTAAGGGCTACCTTAAGCGCCACGTTTGCTGAGTCTTTTTGGTCATGGATGGATGCTACATTTGCTGAGTGCCTTTTCAGACGTGGATCTATGTTTTCTTAACATGACATATTGGATATCTATGGGCGTTACGAATATTGCCACCGAATAATAAATAGGACTCACGGAGAGGATTTACGAAGAATGGGGGTGGGGAGAGGATTAGGTGGTGTTGGATATATACCATAATTATATAGTATAATATGTATAATGGAGGGCGGACTAGGGGGTGTTGGATAATATATATACCATATATATAGTATAATGGAGGGAGGACTAGGTCTGTTAAATAATATATAGACCATATATAGTATACTTCCTGGTTTGATCCACAGTATCTTGTTTTGCAGAGAGGTTGTCTCTGGGATTCTGATGGCAGTTTAGTGTTGCCCACTTTGCACGGTACGCAGAACACGTGCGAGCTATGTGGGCGTGCCTTCTTTGACCGAAGCACTCTGCGGAGGCATGTGGTGACCCACACAGGCCTGAAGCCGCACCAGTGTGGCTTCTGTGCCTCTCAGTTCACACGCAAGTCATCACTAGAGCGACATGGCAGAACCTGTAGAGGCGGAAGAACTAAGCCGCAATGAGTGAGCTGATCACAGACAGCGACATCAGCTTAAAGCTGCACAAACTGATTAAAGCGTCAAATTTTTCATTCCTACATACACATCTTGATCTAGTGCGCTTAGTAATTAAACCCCGTCCTTAGATGTTGCTAGGACGTAAAACAACAACAAACAAACAAATCATTAAACATGTTGCAGTTTGGTGTTCCTTAGCTAGAAAGTTGGTGAGCAAATACCAGCATGTCAGTATACATACGAAAATAAATTAGGTATGTATTCTCACTTGAAATGTCCCCCCCCCCCCCTCCCACACACACATAGGTACACAAAAGGTATTACGGTGACCCCCACCCCGCACCTGTAACACCCCCACCCTCATCTCAAGGTAATAAGGAGACCACTTCAACCCATCCATGTTCTCAACACTTGGCCGTCGTGATATGACCTTAAATGTTGTGAACAACCAACCAGTAATTGGTGTTTCGCACCAGCAGGGTGCGTGGTATGCCACGGTGGGTGGAGGCGACCACCACGCCCAGTGTGTCCTACACTGCATTTTCTCAAGTTCTGTGACTGCTGGTTCTGGTCTTAAAGACTGCTACCTGGTGCACGTGCAGGCGGCACAGCGTACCACTCGTCAGGAGCTGGCTGCCCGCCTACACATGTCCAGTGGGACTAAACAGAAACTTTCAAACACGCCGTTAATACAGGGTGTAACAAAAAAATGTACTCGTTTTGGAGGTTTGAAAGGCTTTCAGTGCCAAATGAAATGATTCGTAATGCTGTTGAATCCATTGGTCCACGTTTTTGGCTGTGTTTTGAACGTGGTGGTCGTCAGTTTGAACATTTGTAAACCTGCATTTAACCACCATTAATCTTGTTTCTATGTCAATAAACCAAGCATTTATTGTTATTTAAAGAGCGAGTATATTTTTTTGGAACACCCTGTATATAGTTGTATCTTCGACGTTCCTGCCGATAATTGGTTATTTAAGTACAATATGAATCCTGATCGATACTTGTTACTCGCCAAAAATAAAGCATTTTTAATGCAAATTCAGCAATTTCTTGTCATTTTTGGGGATGGGGGATGTCTTGTGGTTCGACAGTATGACAGATTCGAATTGACGTCTATTTTATGTTATTATATATTACAAACATGTTCATCTTTATTTGATTTGATGTTGGGATGCAACTTTGTATTATGGCCTACCTTCTCTGGACACGCTGTTAGATGATTCAAGAGAGCATTTTCTGAGGCAGTGCTAGTAGATAATGATCATATATGAGAATCTTCCGGATTTTTGATCTGCCAGATTTTATTTTCCAGATCAGGTCAAAATTTGCGTCCTTAAATTATTAAATTAAGGTCCTCTTTTTAATAGAAAATGTATTCTACCTGCTATGGGGAGCTTTAATACAAGTACTGTGGGCTTGTTTAGGAGAACATTTACAAAGGTGACATTTAATAGGTATTGTATCGCACCTGTTTACCTTTGCCAGTTACCATTGGCGACAGTCCCATATCTTTTGTTGGTAGCAGTAGCATTTAGTCCATCTTCAAGAAGATTGTAGTGGAGACCCAACCAACACTTAGAAACTAGCACGTCTATCCAGTCGGCATTTAATAGAAAATATATTGTTTCTGCTATGGGCAGAATTTAATACAAGTACTGATGCTTTTGGACATTTTCAAAGGTGGCATTTAATAGGTAATGTATCGCACGGTTTACTGTTGCCATGGTTACCATCGTCGACAGTCCCTTATCTTTTGTTGGTAGCAGTAGTATTTAGTCCATCTTCAAGAAGATTTTAGTGGAGACCCAATCAACATGTAGAAACTAGCTAGCCTATCCAGCTGGCATTTAATAGAAAATATATCCTACCTGCTATGGGGAGAATTTAATACAATTACTGATGCCTTGGACCGGTTTAGAACATTTACAAAGGCGGCATTTAATAGGTAATGTAATTGCACCTGGTTACCATTGCCACGGCTACCATCTGCAGCACTCCCATAGCTTTTGTTGGTAGCAGTAGTATTTAGTCCATCTTCGAGAGGATTGTAGTGGAGACTACATCTTCAAGAAGATTCTAGTGGAGATCAAATCAACACACATAGAAACTAAGCACGCCAATCCAGCCGCCATCAACAATCTTGCTTTGCTGCTATTGCAGATATTTGTGGCGTCTACCGCTGGCGCTGGCCGTGCAGGTAGTTCAGGGTGGCACCACCCACGTGTCCCGCCGATAACGCCCAAATATGAGAAGCTGTCGCCATCCTCTTATCAGAAGCCTACCAGCCATGAGTGCAAGTTGTGCACAAAGGTGTTCCCCGACAGCGAGCTGCTCGTGAACCACTTGCGCACGCACGTGGGCGAGCATCCGCTGGCGTGCCCCTTCTGCGATCTGCGCTTCCTGCTCAAAACGCACCTCAAGGAGCACCTGCAGACCACCCATACGAACCTGCTGCTCACCCAGCAGGACACGGAGCATATCGCGCAGCAGCGAACGCCGGCCGTGCGGGACGCCGGGGGGGACACGCTGACTAAATTGTAGATAATGCCGGGGGATTGGGTTTTCTCTTCCTCTTGTAAACGCCAACCCTTCCAGTGGGGTGTGTGCGTCATTTCCCCATATAGACTTAACAGTGAATGGTTTCCTCATTTCTCTAGTTTAAATGATATATTATATATACTATTTTGTTTTACGTCCTAGCAACATCTAAGGTCGTGACAGGACGTGTACCGACGTAACCTATACTATATATAGTAATTTAAAATTGCGATTAATGAGGAAACCTTTCACTAAGACTATATGGGGAATTGATGCAGATATGATATATATTATACTATATTATATATATTTTACTATATTATATATATTATACTATAATTATATATGGAGGCGACTCATCCTGTACATAAATAACAAGCTTACCTACAGGGAAACCGAGGTGTGCTGAAGGGTTCCTTGTTTCTCCAACAGGGAGAGTGTGGGGGGGGGGGGTAACACCAACGCATGTGCTAATTACACAACTGCCAAGTATCCGGACTTTAAAATGATCTCAGGATATGTCATAACGGAACGATGACCTGCGCACTGCGGCGTCGCATTTGATCTGATGCATGCATGCGATAGCTGAAAGCATCAGGCACGAAATCGGGACATTACATGGATTTTTGATTTAAAACCCTTATAGTAGTCTAGTACACTGTAAAGATAGGAATAGAAATTAAATCGAGTGCACTGTTTATATTGGATGTTTCATGTGGTATAGTATAAACATTCTATATCTAAGTGTTATGAATAAATGTGCATTTTGGCAAATCTTTTCATAGTATTGGTGGTTATTCTATTTCATTAGCTGTCTGATTATTTGCTGGGTCCTTTTTAATATATATATTTGCAGTATGGGTGGTTATTCTATTTCAGTCCCATTTTTTTTTTCCTCTGGTAGTTTACAGATTTCAGAATATTTTATAATGTGGATGGTATTCTTTTTCACTGTCTCGGTGGTAGTTCATGGTGTTCTATGACTGAATATTGGCGAATATTTTATAGTATGGGTGGTTATTCTACTTCAGTCTCAGTGGTTGTTTATGGTTATCTATGACTGCATATTGACTGCATAGTATTTTGTAGCAGAGGTGGTGATTTCATGGCTTTTATGACTGAATAATGACATTTCACAATATGGGTGGGTTTTCTATTACAGTCTCAGTGATATTTCATGGATTGGACTACAATTAAGATCCAACGACTGTCATTCCTTTAATTATAGCTTATTAGCCTATTAAGGGGTTAATAACTGATATGATTGTTGACCCAGGCAAAAGGTGATATTCATTCCATCTGTGGACCAGTAACATACTTAAGGAACCCTACTATGGTACAACCTGTATGAAGAAGGCTACAGCGAATGTGTAACAGTGTAAATATTTACATTAAAATAAAAGCGCACACAAAATCTCCCTTTCATGGATAATAAATCAAAGCAACGTCAAAATAAATTTTCCTGGTGTTGCAGATGTTTTTGGAGCCTTCTTCCCCTGGTGTGCAGTTGGTCCGTGCGTCCAAACAGGCGAGCTATGAGTGTGAGCAGTGCGGCAAAGCCTTTCACACTAAGTATAAGCTGGGCCGTCACATGAGGACCCACACGGGGGAGAGGCCCTTTCTGTGTCCACTATGCTACCAGCGCTTTACCCAGAAGCCGCATCTCAAATCTCATATCCAGACCACGCATAAGGACCTGGTCCCGAGCCCTGAGCAGGCAGCCGCTATCGCATTGCAGAAGGACTGCTAGTTAACTGCTTGGATTTAAATGCTGGCATTCAACTTTAAAGGCTGCAGTTAAACTCTAAAATGAGTCAATGTCAGTGGTCTAACACCCCCGTCTTCTCGGCGACTGTATTTGGAAAATGAGCCCTAGAAATGGATGGCTATCATCCAAATAGTTGTGAACCATCAGTGCATACAAATAGCCCTCCTGATGTATTTGGAAAATGAGCCCTAAAAATAGCTGGCTATTCATCCAAATAGTTAAGAACTATCTGGGTATTGAGCCCTAGAAATAGCTGGCTATTCATCCAAATGGTTATGAACCATAAGTGCATACAAATAGCTATGTGTTTAGAAAACGGATGCTGCCTAGCGGCCTCGAAATATCTGGGTAATGAGCCCTAGAAATAGCTGGCTATTCATCCAAATGGCTATGAACCATCAGTGCATAAAAATACCTATGTGTTTAAAAAACGGATGCTGTCTAGTGGCCTACAACCACGATTCTACACAATTTCAATTCAAATAGCCAAAAACAAGGAGATCTAGTCATTCACAGGTCAATCACCATAACAACTGTCCATTGTATTTATTATAAATAGCCACCACATGGTGCCACTCAGTGTGTCCTGATTGGATGGAGGTCATGCCTCCGCCATACGCATCACCAGTGGTGGAAGCACCATGTGGCCATGTATAACTACGAGACCTGTCCCAAATATGGACGGGGGAGGGCTCCATTGTCAACGGACTGGTTCGTCCTGCAGTCGAGACTCCAGCCTTTAAACATGCCTCTGTTAGAAAATGGCGAATTGGGCAAGGCTCCGCGTCCCCCCGAAGCCCCTTTTAACCGCCCACGAATATGACAGCTACCGTTACCAGCGTACAATGTAAATGTGCTACCTCAAAACTTGTATTTGAGATTCAAATATAGTTGTTTGTTATCGTCGTGATCTTTCTATGTATGTCTGTATGTATGGGGTGTGGTCACCATTCTGAAGTGTTGTTTTTAAGCTTGGCTGAAAGAGCACACATTTGAATACATCTTTGCCATGTGGAAAACCAAATCTAGTCGACTGGCTCGTCATGGGTCACTTCACAGACAATGTTCGCCATAACTATTTATAGATTCTCATCAGCACCCTACCTGAGGGCTGTTTTAATGTTGGACCCTGAGGCGGGTGTGATGGGGACTAAATTTACATAATGAAAGTACCACCTTTCCCCCCGTGATTTTATGCCAGTTGTTGCCGACACGGCGACAAGATGCCACTAATCAATCAATCAATCCACCAACCGTGCAATAATTATGCATTGCTGATTTTGTTGAGAATTTTGTTGGGTACAAATGGTCTGTTCAGCTTTGGCGGGGTTGCCAAGCATTAAGGTTTTGCCTTAAGGTGTATGATGTTTCATGTCCCCATCATCACTTTACGCTGATCCTCCGATTTTTCATTACGGATTACTGTCCAAAATGCAGCTCAGAGCATTACAATTATTTACTGGGGAAATAACCCCCCCCCCCCCCCCCCATATAACATCATAACATCCCTTAAGCTTTTCCGGTTTTTCGAATGTTGGCGACCCTGCTTTGGGGTCGGTCAGTCGGGAGATGAAGCAAACACTAGATGAAGTGAAGGAAACTAGCACTAGATGAAGCTTTCCTCAGCGCTGATGTTATTTATTCGGCAGATGAAAATTATCCATTGGTGTTTACAGGTTCGGTGGCAACATTCACCTTCGCTCTGCAACAAAGCCACCCTGCACCAGGTGCTTGCCCGACCAGCCAAGGGGCTAGGGCATGAGTGCAACTTGTGTGGTAAAGTCTTCTCCATGCAGTCCAAGCTGGTCCGGCACATGCGCACTCACACTGGAGAGCGGCCCTTTGTGTGTCACCTGTGCAGTCAGCGCTTTACTCAGAAACCTCACCTCAAGTCTCATTTGCACACGACCCATAAGGACGTGCCTCCGCCGCCAGTACACTGATGGTGTGGTGTCCAGGCTGCTCGACCTGTAGATGCTAGCGGATTGTAGTGACAGCGTGCTCTAACACCAACCAACCCAACCAACCAAACAACCCCAGTGCGACTCTATAGCAATGTACCATGGCTTGTTGCAGATCTTCATGGAACACGCTGTCACGCCCCGCCAGCGCAATTCCAAATGGGTGTGTGACTTCTGTGCCAAGTCGTTCCCCGATAAAACCAAGCTTGTGCGCCACCTCCGGACTCACACGGGAGAGCGGCCATTTGGGTGTCCGCACTGCGAAAAGCGCTTCAGGCAGAAGCCGCACCTGAAGGGTCACGTTCTGAACACCCATAAAGACCTGGCCGCCTATATCTAGAACGCCTCCCCACCACCTGCTTTCTTGGTGTTCACGGCACCAGTAGCTTGCGGAGAGTGGAGTGGTGGGTGTGGAAGGTGGGGGGGGGGGGGCAGAGGGTGTGACGGCCCCGGGCATCCATCTCGGGGCATATTTAAAATGTCTTCCTTGATCACATTTCTCAGCTGTATAGCTTCCGAGTATTAGGCGCAAACATACAATCAAGGAGTTGGCCCCGGGCATCACGAAACCTCTGCACTCCACTGCGTCGCACACGGGGAATTGCGAATATATGATGCAGACATACCTGTCAAGCAAATGAAGATCGCTGCAGTTTCTTTTCATACAAACCAAGACTGCAGTGATATGACCTTAGATGTTGCTAGGACGTAAAACAACAAACAAACAAACTTGCCATCACCCATATTAGGAGTGATCAGAAATTCCTGTTTTGTGTGCTCTTCTTATCAACGCTTTGTTGGACGAGATTCGGGTCATATCATTTATATATTCAAGGAGAAATTTTTCTGGTTGCATGAGGCAGGCTGAGCCCGAATATAAAAAAAACCATATATATATATATGTCTTAAATTTTCATTCTCTTACCAGACAGACATAGCTAACAAAAGCGAGATTTTGTATGTAAACGGGATGTCTTGTTAAATTTTCATTCTCTTACCAGACATACATAGCTAACAAAAGCGAGATTTTGTACGTAAACGGGGATGAATAATTTGTTTTCTCTTTTATTCAATTCCAATTTTCATCTCAGATTTAATTAAGCGAGAGACAGTTTAAGGCTTGGACTTCGCAAGCAGAACGGGTGAGATTTTTTTGTCGGGGAGGGGTAAAGATGGGACATGGCTGTGTTGTGATGTGTGAGGAAACTTGGAAGGGTTAGTAATTTTGTAATCATGGAAACGACACCATCTACTGACTGGATGGTTGATATGTCGGGCGTCTTATACATTCTGTGCGAAATTTTCCGCTAATAAAAGTACCAGTATAATTTGTATTTTGTTAGTGATTATTTATATACAACAAAGTGACAAGTCACGGTCTAGGCGTTATCTACTACAACATTGTGTATAGCAATATCGAATTGCATTTATATTTAATTGCATGTTGTGTATTGACAAATCTACAGAATGGTAGTTACACAATTTAGTGCGTAGTATTTATTAAATACATGGGTCTAATGACATACACTTACGAAGCAGTTCTATCTGGCACTACAGGTTAATACAATACCCACGTTTATTTATAAATCTGAAGGTAACCTTTGTTATCTATACTGCCATGTGCCGTTCATTGGACGAAGTCTTGGGGGGAAATAAAGACACATATTGATATTAAATATAATAGGAACACAAGATTCCTTAATGGTGTTTCGTGGGAACCAAGATTTAGATTTTCCCCTGATGTTTCAGGTATTCTGGCAGCCTTCAGCCAGTTTGCGACTTAGGCTGCTACCGTCTGACCCAAACAATACCGGCTTATTGCAGTCCAGGAATCGCTATGGGAAGGCATTCCAGTATCTCAGTCGTCAGGCAGAGCCGCAACGCTACACGTGCCCCATATGCCACTGGGAGTTCAAACGCAAACAGGACCTGCGCAGGCACAGCCACTCATGCATGCGCACCAAGCCGAAATAGAACACTGGACGTAGTGCACAAACTACACTGATATTGGATAGGACAGTGACGTGTTAGGTCGTGTGGGACTTCTCATGCCCAAGGTGAATTCTGAATAGAAAACCAAAGGTTAATATATGGGGAACCAGGTTCCTTAGTCTGACAAAGATCTTGTCCATAGCTGGAACCGTGTGCATATATGTACGAGGTGGAATCGACTGCGGACGAATTTGGTAATTTATGGGTTTGACCCCCGACCCTCCAACTCCCACCCCTCCACAAATCGCAAACTTATAGCACAATTGGCCGATTTGCAGGACAGCATTCCTGCAGCTTAGCATAGATTTTTATTTAGTTCGATCCGTGGCCACAGGTGGTGCCTTTTACTATATAAATGCGCTCCCCTGTGACCCGGGATGATGTTGAACGCTGCTTGTCTTCTGCCTTGGTTATTCCTTCTTCCTTGAGATTGAACCGTACTCATTGTAGTTGCTGTGATAGTTCTTTTAACCATGTAAACCCACCAGCTCACAACAAGAGCTCCTGACGTTGATTATAGTGTGTACAACATAATAAAGCCAATCTTAGGTTGACGCTTGACGTCTTGCATTTCTTTTACAACCCAAACCATCCACTATTTGTGTGTCGGTAACGCAACATAGGAGAGCAAGCCACATTTAAATATACATCTATACACATACATACATCTATAGGGCAATCTGCCATCCGCATTCTACTTAATATACTAAGACCAACTTATATCCAAATAAACCTTTGGTGATGTTGCAGGTGTTTTTAGAGCCCGTCTACACCCCTCCGGAGAGAGGCTGGCGGGGCAGAGACAAGCCTAGAGGCCCGCCTCAGCCTGCCGATAGACGATGTAGCCAGTGTGGGAAGATGTTCGGCAAGAGGTCGGACCTCACGCGCCACCTCCGAACGCACACGGGCGAGCGGCCTTTCGCGTGTACACTCTGTCTGGTGCAGTTCGCGCTCAAGGGCAACCTGAAGGGACACATGAGGAGGGTGCACAAAGACCTGCCTCCGGTGTAGTCAGCCCAGTATGTCCATTAAGCGGTGCTAGAAAATCACAAGCAGTGGATTGCCTTGCAATGTTGTCGCATCGGCTAGTGGTTGACACATTGCCTTGCAATGTTGTCTCATCGGCTATTGGTTGACACATTCCCTCGCAGTGTTGTCACATCGGCTATTGATTGTCAGCGGGATTGCATTGGAATTAAACTGATTTTTTGGTGGGTATATATTATATATGAATATTGACGTCCGCTCGATCAGCAAATATGCAATGACTAGTTATAATATGTAGTTATATATTTTTGCAACAGCAGCAGCAGTGAAAGCCTCCCCAAAAAGGAAATGAGAGCTAGCTGCACTGCAGCCAGTACTAGTGCCATCATAGACTTCTCAGACTAGTAATTTAAATGGTCTACAAATGTGCCCTTGCCAGCAGCCAAGATCAAAAAGTGTGATTTTTTTTCTCCACCCTCTGATGTTGCAGATAATTTGGAAGCTGGCTCAGTATGCAGACACTTCTGGTTCGGCTCCTGAGCACAATCACACATGTGATGTGTGCGCAAAGAGCTTCACTTACCAGAGCCAGCTCAACAGCCACATGAAAACACACTCAGACGAGAGACCCTTCACGTGTGCAGTCTGCCAGCGAGGCTTCAAGAGGCCCGACCACCTCAGCCGACATGTCAGCAAGTGCGGCTTGTCTTCAGCCACAGCTAACTCACATTGAGGAGCCGGGCGGAGGCTAGCTTGGGGGACTTCTCTTGTTTCTGCTCTACACCTCCGTGGTATTTTAGCACCGCTTCAAGAGGCCCGACCGCCTCAGCCGACATGTCAGCAAGTGTGGCTTAATATTCAGCTGTGGCTAATTTATAACTCGCAATGAGCCAGGCAGAGGCTATCTTGGGGGCGTCTGTTATTTCTGCTCTACACTCATGTGGTATTTAACAAATATATACTTGGCACCATCACGGCTACAAGAGGCCCAGACCACTTCAGCTGACGTGTCACCAAATGCAGCTTGTCTTCAGCCACAGCTGATTCATAACTCGCACATGAGGAGCCAGATGGAGGCTAGCTTTGGGGGACTTCTTTTGTTTCTGCTCAGTTTGCTATTATGCAGGGATGAAAGATCTCCGCGATTTCGCGGATTTCCGGGATTTTTCAATCCTGCAGCACGATTAACATATAGGCTCTACTGTTTTAGGCTGCAGCTCCATCAGCGTATACTAATATGTAGTGCAGATGCTGCAGCACTATCAGCGTATACTACTAATATATGCTTCAAACGGTGCAGCACTATCAGCGTATACCAATATATATGATACCCAACTTCCGGGAATTTTCCGCGAATCCCTGACAATGCTAAACCTATGGGAGAATATCAGCATTTCCGCTTTTTTTCCCGGAGACCACTTTCATCCCTGATTATGGTAGATACCTTTTTAAACAAGAATCAGTAGTGACGATATTACTATAAGTGGCAGGTTGGAGTGATAATGAAATTAAAACAAATTATTGAGCGGTGAGACAATTTAGGGAGGGTTTTTGAAACCAGCTATCAACAAGGGGGGGGGGGGGACCCATCCCAAAACCGAGGGTATGTTGGACTTAGCACACATTGCCATAGAAACAACTGACGATGTCAGTAAGACGTTCAATGTAGCACTGACATTATTTTGATGTTATTCACAGAGGAAAAACCCTATTTGAAAAAGGACGTTATTCTTTTTTAATTCGGCCCTCACAACATGTTGCCATGGAAACAAAACCGGTGATGTCATTCACTGAGGAAAAGCCCTAGTTGAGAACAGTTGTCAAGATTTGGAATGGAGCCAAAATCCTGGCCATTACAGTTCATGTTGCCATGGAGATGACCTTAACCTGCTTCGGCGAAACCCTCTGATCTACGTTCATTTGATTGACACTCGCCGACCGTGACTGTTAGTGTCACCGCCTTGTGTTTACCATTGAGCCTCCTGCCCGATTCATAGCGGTGGGTGCTAGGACACAAAACAACCAGCCAACATAAGTACCACTTGGCATTACAAGGACTGGCTGGCGCAGCGTTAGGGGTAATGGGTCTGAGTGAGATACATGTATCCTGACATGTAGATAAAAGATTCACCCCGTACTTGCAGTACAGAGGTGAATACCAACCCCATATAAAAGCTGGCGAAAACTGCTTTAGTATGGAACAGAAAGTGTAATCTCTGGTTCCAGTATCAAATGGCTACTTCTATCTGTACAGAGTTGGTGAAATGGGAGAGAATGCAAAAAGACAAGATGGTGGCCAGAGAACGCCGTCGATTTCACTTTTAAATTGGATTAAAGTATATGTTTTATTATATTTTCCAACTCAAAAGTAGGGGTAACATGAAGACATATATACAAAGAATAAATGTTGCTTCTTAGATGGTGAAATTAGGCTCTCATAAAGACTCCTTTCATTAGCCCGATTTTTCGACCGTTTTTATATAGGGCTGGTCTTCACCCGTGTACTGCGAGTACCGGGTGAATCTACCTGACATGCTGATAGGACGTGAACGCCCATTAAGCCCAATAAATTGACCCTAGTGCAGAATTACTTTGAAAGGCTGGTTGTATATTAAGAGGGCTGGCTCATGGGGCTAAAATTTCCGTGGGCATTTTCTCCAGGATAAAATAGTTACATCTATTCATGAGGTTTAAGCGAAAGGAGTGGGGTGAGGGGCGGTAGGTAGCCTCATGGGCTTAAATTTCCACAGGTGTCCGCAAAAGTATTCATGAGGTTTAAGGGGAGGGGGTGGTAGGCTCATTGGGCTTAAATTTCCATGGGTGTCTTCTCCAGGAAAAGGTCTTGGCAAAGTGAAAACGTGATTTTGCTGCTGTTGCAGATCCCCTGGAAGCACCCCATTGGAAGAAGCCACCACCCGCGTTATGCACCCCAGTCTAAACCGGCCGAGCGCCGGCATGACTGCCCCGTGTGTGGGAAGGGCTTCTACTTTGAGTGTTATCTGAATAGGCATATGACTTCCCACGTTAACGAGCGGCCCTACTCGTGTGTCAGCTGCGACCGCAGCTTCAAGCGCAAAGACCACCTGCGGAGGCACAACGAGAAGTCGTGCATCGGGGGGGAGGCGGGGGGTCCCGCCGGGATGCTGGCCGGGGATCCCGCCGGGGATCCCGCCGGGGTTCCCGCGGAGGTGTCTGCCGGGGTCAACGCGGGGGTGGGCTTTAATTGGGAGGCTGATTTTATTAAACCAGAACTATCGGATGTTGGCAGTGTCTGGCAACAAGAATGAAAGCGGGGAAAAGAAATCCACTATATTTATTTAATCGATGAACTTTAAAAAAAAGTATTAACATTTTGTTTGCATTCCATTTGTTGATTATGCAGGGGAATTTCAATCGCGTACATTTTTTTTTTAAGCGGGGAAAATTTCAATCACGGATAAAACAATCTTCCTCATTCCACCACTCCCGTGTCCTGTTCTAGTAATGCTGTGTGACAGGGCAAATGTTATTTGGTTATTGGGTCGACAATGCAAGGCTGTGAATCCCACGACTACAAGGGAAGCAGGCGCTCAACTCATTTGGCCAACCTGTTGGGTATTTCATTTCAACTTTACACAAAACATAAATTGCCCATCACCAAAATATGCTGAATGTTTTGTTTTTTTAACTCCCCAAAGCACCCTCTCTAAAAAACAAAACGTTGCAAAAAATATTAGTGTTTTTTAAAAGTATATTATTTAATATAAGTTAGTGGGTACTGGCCTTTAGCAACCCATATTTCTTGACACCCATTCCTTTAAAAAAAAAAGAAGACAGAAACGTTCCAGCTAGCTTTAATAATTACCCCCCTCCCGCTTCTCCCCCCGCCCCCGCCCCCACTCCAATAACTCAAACCAAGCACCCCCGACCAGCATGGCGTTCTAAACCTGCAGATCTATCTAGTTTCTAAAAGAGAAAACTAATTCTACTCAACTTTCGCCATGAATGTTTGGCCTTTGTGGCCTTTGCTGCCAACACAGTGTTAAAATCTTCAATAAAACAATCAATTCAATTAAAACAATTATACATAGAAATATACCACAGTGTATGTTTGCTGACATTGCAGGTGCTTTTGGAGCATACGCCTGACCTGGGCTGTGGCAGGAGGCGGCGTAGGGGCGGGGGCCAGAACTGCTGCGCTTATTGCGCCAGGTGCTTCATTAAGAAATCTGACTTGGTGCGGCACCTGAGAATTCACACGGGCGAGCGGCCTTTTGCCTGCGTCGTCTGCAACGTCGCCTTCCCACGGAAGGACGTGTTGAAGGAGCACTATCGTAGGGTGCACAAGGATGCGTGAGGGCGCTGTTTGTCACATTAACGAGGGGCGTTTGTAGGACTATCCTAGGATGCACAAGGACGCGTGAGAGCGCCGCGTGTCGCATTAATGAGGGGATTTTGTAGGACTCCTAGTATGCACAAGGACGTGTGAGTGTGCTGTGTGTCGCATTAACGAGGAGCGTTTGTATAGTCCAACTCGGATAATGTGGCGCAAGTCGGCGGGTGGAGAAAAAAACAATTTGTACGGTTGATTTGTGGGTGGGAGGTGGAAGGAGTTAGTGGGTTGGTAATGTTTTAGTTATGTGTAGATTGGACTCATCGGACGAGCCATGGTGAGGGAGAGCAACATATTTGTTTTAAAAGCCCATGTTTACCGGGTTGAACTGTTTTAAGATGATGACTATCAACAATGCACAATTGTTCCTGAATTGTAACAAATTTACACATAATGTCTTGTATATTAAAGAATGGCACCCTGATATTGATTGCGTTGTTTTCTTTCTTACTAGTACTACTCCTCTTCCCTTCTTGTCTCGTGACGAAATGTGCGCAGTGTTATTACTAGGAATGTAGATCGAGGCATGAAACCAGCTCATTTACAGCACACGGTAGCTAACAATGTACACCACGGTTCCGAGTTCCGCTTGTATCTAAGTATGGATGAAGCTGTGCCTCTGCACGCCGAGTCGCAGCTACAGCTTACATGGCAGAGGGATGCTTCTCCTCCCATCGCTATCGAACATTATTTTGAATCTACGACCTCCTAATGACCAAACTTGGTATGGCTGATTATTGCCACACATTTGTTTCTGATGTAGATTGCAGTGGAATTGTCATAGCACATACTAGAAATAGTTTACGTTCGCAAATAGTTTACGTGAGTTTCTAATGTAGATATTGCAGTGAAATTGTCAATAGCAAATACTAGGTTTAGTTTACGTTAGCAAATAGTTTACATGAGTTTCTAATGTAGATATTGCAGTGAAATTGTCAATAGCAAATACTAGGTGTAGTTTATGTGAGCAAATAGTTTACGTGAGTTTCTAATGTAGATATTGCAGTGAAATTGTCAATAGCAAATACTAGGTGTAGTTTATGTGAGCAAACAGTTTACGTGAGTTTCTAATGTAGATATTGCAGTAAAATTGTCATAGCAAATACTAGGCATAATTTACGTTCGTGAATAGTTTTCATGAGTTTCTAATGTAGATATTGCAGTGAAATTGTCATAGCAAATACTAGGTATAGTTTACGTTCGCCAATAGCTTACGTGAGATAAGACTGCTCCCTGTATCCTGTATCATCGCGTGTGTGTATTCACTACCCTGCGCTCCCTCCACCTGCCACCCCACATGCCCGGTCGCAGCTAGTCCTGACTGAGTTACCAGCGGAAGTTGGAATACCCGTTTTATCAACTCAGGAACAGAACAAGAAGTCGGTGTAACCAAATCTTTTTTTAATTGGTTGGGAGGAACATGGCCTCAATGTCTGTAGTAGGAAATTCGCCCGATTCTAGCGTTTGTAGAGAATTGACCGAGAACCACGTGACCAGTACGGTTTTGCTAACATTGCAGATGTTTGGGCAGCCAAGTTTGCCTGCAGCCACGAGCGGCTCGTTCAACGTGAGCAGGGCCAGCCGCTATAGCTGTGATGTGTGCGGCAAGAACCTCCGCTGGCATAGCTCGCTGCTCGCGCACATGAAAACACATACCGACGACCGGCCTTTCGTTTGCCCCATCTGCCAGCACCACTTTAAGCGAAAGCACCACCTGCTGCGGCACACAAAGAAACCATGTGTGAGCTGGTGCAAGTAGCCTGCCCCTCCTCCCCCTCACCCACGCCCCCTCAACTTCAATCCGCCAAAATGGAGAAACCCAAGGTACATGGCCAAATGATGGACTTTGCTCCTGTTTGCAGATGTACGCTGGGGCGAAGCGTGAGTTTGCCTCCTTGGGCTGGGGAAGTGAGGCGGAGTTCACGGTGCCGGGGGACACTGACCGGCCCAGGAGACCACAGCCCAGCTCACACCACCAGTGTGACTTCTGTGGTAAACGCTTCTTCTACAAATCAGAGGTCGTCAGGCACATAAGGAGCCACACGGGTGAAAAGCCCTTCTCCTGCCCTTTTTGCCCGGCTGCGTTTCAACGGAATTATCTTCTCATGGAACATATACGTAAATTACACATGGACAAGTCGCCAGCGTAGGCTGTCCGGCCTGAAGTGTATAATTAATCTCTTAGTGCCACAGTTGCGTTATTATAATGCAATAATAATAATGTCAATGGGACAATAGGACATATTGCTATTCTCCATTTTTAGATTAAGGCGGAATAATAAAATATATACTGTGCGTATAATAAAGATGCCATATACTCTTTTCTTTTTATTATTGAATGGCAATACAGTGATTGAAATGAGCCAGACACAAAAAAAATCACTTGTCATATGGACAAGTCTGGTGTGATTTTTCACTTGCCTGTCTGAATTTTCGCACATCTCAGTTAACCTCCATGGTTATGGGAATAAAACCACACAAATAAATAAAAACAACAAAACAAATGTCATAAATGTAAATGTAAATTTTCACATGTTCAACGGAAAAGGTCAAAGCCATATTCTGCTTGTCCATGCCTACTCTCACTTGATTCAGACAAGCGGAGAAGATCTTATTTCAAACGCTGCAATATATTAGTGTAGTCCGTGGTTAGGCACCATGGGGCATATTTATAACAAAGCGAGCAATATTCGATCTTGAAGGATAATCCACATTTTTAAATTTTAAACACAAAACACTTTTATTGCATCAAATGAATATTCAATGTGAATAACCTAATCAGAAACTAATCAGAGTTCCCCAACGCATACTACCATTCTGAGGTCATACCATCGACATAGACATGTATCAAGTCTGTGACGTCATGCATCAACATAGGCATATATCAAGTCCGTGACATCATACCATCGACGTCGAGGTGTTTATACAATCTGTCATGCCAGTCTGATGTGATGTAGGAAAGAGTTAATATGGAAATGTTTGCTAACTTGTGTGGAACTATTTTGAATTGTTTATTTTGATAATTCTCGACAATATGAGTATTCCAAGCTGGGACCAGATAATGTCATTGTAATCTAGATTAGAAACAAATTAGATCCCTACCACGTCACCAGGAAGCAACTGAATATGTACAAAGCTAGCATCTGTAGGATGAGGCAGGGGCACGAACCAACCCCAACTTCTAAGTCTTAAGCTGACGCTGCGACCTTGCATACTGGGTCGCAGCTTCAGGGTAGGTTCTGTAGTGAACGATAACACTGGGCGGGCGGGCTACCATTGAAATGTGTGAGCCGAAGCGTGTTGGTTATAGCTTCATTCCTTCCTGAATTACCAGGATGACATGTATATCAAATTAAAAAGAAGGAAACCAAATTTGTGCTTTGGGCTGCTAGTTTATACACTTTTGCACAGCTGCTTCGGGTCAAACGCGAGTGGGATTGTTTATATGAGTGTCTATTGACACATAATTGATTGTATGCTTTTACATTATATATAAAGACAATGGTTGAATTAAAAAAAAAAAAACTATTCTCGCCGTGACTATGGCTTATGCTGCTGACACAGCGTAAAGAAACCACCAATGAAATCAAATCGATTGTTTATATTGTGATTTACACAATATGCGCATGCGCAGCTCACTGCTGATTGGCCCATTGACTTATTCTATAAATAGCATTTTAAGGATGAGCAGACTTGTGCGCCGACGGGCCGTTTCCGGGTGGGGACCCGGGCTATTTTGTGAGTGTCTACATGTGTACTTGCTCCTGTTGCAGGTCCTGTGGTTGCAGGTCCGGTCGGCAAGTGGTGGCACAGGCAAGCAGGCAATGTACAATTGCACTGTGTGTGACAAAGACTTTGGCAAAAAGCACGATCTGCTGCGGCACTCCATGGTGCACACGGGGGAGCACCCGTTTGCATGTTCACATTGCACGCAGCGCTTTACGCGCAAGACCAGTCTCAGGAGGCACATGTTGCACAGCTGTCAGAAGGGCGATGACGGTGGGCCCTTGGTGTGAAAATGCAAGTGACCCAGGTCCATCATACACTGTACTCATGTTGTGTATATAGGAAGCAGTCAGTAAGACGATGTGGCTTACACAACCTTATTACTAACCAGGTTCTTTTGGTAGATCCTGATCTTCGAACCTATGGGTTCGAACCCTGTTTTGATTATAAATTGATATTTGTCACTTCCCTAGCCAGACATCATTAGGATAGTGCAAGGACTGGTTGGCTCAGTGTCAGGGAAATGTGGCTGAGTGGGATATCGGGTGATGGTGTCAGTGGCCTGATTTCCTTGTGGGACAGCCCTTTAAAAGTCGCCATGAGTGTGCACCGTCACAAGTCTGTACCCGTCCTGATAGGACATGTTGACAGGACATAAAACAATCAACCAACTAACTGTCCTTAATTGGTTTGCTGCACACTGAATCGGGAAGAAGTGCAATAGATGTTTATTTTTGTGGCAGACCATGCGCAGTGAGCTGTTGTCCGCAACATTATTAATTCTTGCCATTATCATCAGAGGGCGGGTTGTTTCTAACTAAGGCAATTCCAACAGTGCAGGCTGCACAGTGCTCCCCTGAACATTATTTCTTGCCACTGCTACCGGGGTGCTGATTGGTGGTGGAAATCCTCTGCGTCATTTCCCCCACACAGCATTCCGCTGCTACCCACATTATATCTTGCCAGTGCCATCAGCGCATGTTGGTGGTGGAAATCTTCTGTAAGACTTTCCACAGCGCATGCTACACAGTGAGCTGCTGCTCAGATTAGTTCTTGCCACTGCCACCAGAGTGCAGGTTGGTAGAAATAATCTTTTCCACAGAGCATGCTGTACTGCGAGCTGCTACCCACAGTGTTAGTTCTTAACCAATGGCGTCCAAGGTTAGTTCTTAACCAATGGCGTCCAAGTGCGGGTTTGTGGTGGAAAGTGGTGTTTTGCGATTCGCTTTGAACCTTCCCCGCGCCGTTATGTGTTCATTCCGCATACATGTCCTTTGGTGTCGTGTGATGACTGCGCCTACATGCTGTGTGCTAATGTTCCAGATGTGGCCAACTGCTGTCAAGCCAAGAGCCAGGCGCCACGGAGCGGGCGCTTTACATACTAGACTGTGCACAGTTTGCGGAAAGGGCTTTGCGACTAAGCACAACCTAATGCAGCATGTTAGGATACACACGGGAGAACGCCCTTTTAAGTGCCCTGTCTGTCCAAGGGCCTTCAAGGTGAAGCATCACCTGCAGACGCACATGCGCAGTCGCCTTTGCCACAACAAATAATTTGCCGTCAAGTTTACATCACTTTAATTGAAAAGCGAAAGGACTGCATTTAGCACGTTACGCATCGGAAGAATGTCTATCCGAAGGACATATTGACCGTGCATATTGCTTACTGTGTGTATATTGGGGTGTGACCGTGCATATTGCTTACTGTGTGTATATTGGGGTGGGTCTGAAATTTAGCATGCATTACAATATACACAATACAGAACCACAAATGAGAACTCGGGTCATGGGTCAAACCAAGATGTCATTTGAAAAACATGGTCCATTGATAGAAAATAATTTGTAATCTGATACACCAGAAATATTACACATTGATAATGGAAATAGTCTTCCTATTTCTGTGGTATTTTCTTAAATAATTTGATTTTTTGTAAAGAAGAAAAAAACCCAAGTACGTGGGACTGATAAATAAACGTTGTTCTTGTACACTCTGGAAATACCTGAATTTGGAATATACAAATAAAATATAATATAAGTCCATATTCTGACATTGCAGGTTCTTTATGGTCATAAGCAGGGCTCCGTACAAGGCCAGCCAGGAAGCATTCGCCCACGAAACCATTATAATTGCCCCATTTGTGGGAAAAGATTTCACAACCACAAACATGACCTCATCCGACACATGAGGACTCACACGGGGGAGCGCCCATTTCGGTGTTCACAATGTGAGAAAAGTTTTACGCAGAAAGGACATCTACAAAGGCACGCATCTGTGTGTTGGAAGAGTTGAGATGCGCAGGGCAAATTTGAACTGCTATTTGTGGAACCGCTAGTTTGGATTTTTACCATCTTTTGCTCTTCAACACCCTACGTAACGCTGCACGTTCGATGAAAACATCAATTATATGCGACATTTGTTGCAATACAGAAGTGACTATTGTGACAATTGAATAGGACCTGTTAATGCAGTCGCCTCTGATATTGTACTGTAATTGATCTAGGAAGTTAGTCATTTAAATTAAGTTATTTCAAACCAAACTAGGGTAGATTATTATAATAATGAACCTCATTTATCTCAGAAACAGACAAACTGAAAACCATCGGACCATGCAACTTTAAATGGCGCCCTAGTTCACCTTGGTGCAATTACGTTGTCTAGAGATAGCAATAATGACATCCGGACAAGAACCTCCTGTAATTATACAATGAGCATCATACTTAAATGTATAATTGGCCTACTTAAAAGAAATCTACCGGCCGCCCTTAATTGTTAACCATTTTTAAATAGAGAAGTTATTTTATTGGTTTAAAAAAAATAAAATTAATTATTTTTATATACTTGGATTGATTACCACTGCGGGTGATATTACTGCCATAGATCGACTTTGCCGTTCAGGGTTGATCTTGCCATGCAGGGTTGATGATTTTGCCATGCAGGGTTGATGATTTTGCCATGCAGGGTTGGTGACCTTGCCATGCAGGGTAGGTGACCTTGCTATGCAGTATAGCCGTCGTTGCTAGGCACGGGCTACGTGATACAATGGGAAGTTTGAACATAGCTGTTACCTCACCAAAGGGCTCTCTGCCTACATACTGTCCTCTAACATTGCAGGTGCTTTGGATACATAGGAGGGGAGCTGCGCTTGTACATACGACAGCTCGTGACAGGGAAACACAACAGCAGAGCATTTGTTCAGTTTGTGGGAAAAACCTCAGAACAAAGCACCATCTGATTCGACATGCGCGGACGCACACTGGAGAGCGGCCATTTCCCTGCTCACTCTGTGGGAAGCGGTTCACACAGAAAGTTAGTGTGACCAGGCACGTGCTAGCATGTCATAAAGGAGCAATGCCACATGCATTCTAAAAGAAGAAAAACCAAACAAAATTCAAAAGATTTGAATTGGATTAGTGCTGCCCACCCAGCGGTGAAAATAAGTATTAACACCCTCATCCGTTATGAGCAGGGTAAATAAATTCATCACAAAAAAAAAAAGACAAAACAACAAAACCCGCAAAAATCCACCCAGCTACAAGTGTACATCAATATATTATCACCGAAAGGATAGGCTAATTATTGGCAGAGCCTGTTAACTGGTTGCAGTTACTTTGGTTGCTGGATTTGTTCACCAGATTTCCCCATGGGACTGGTGCAGTTGTTTGGATTATAATCTACTATGGCCGCCTGTCCTGTCTTCACCTGGTCAATCTAGTTGTGAAGCTTAGCCACGTCAACCAGTGGTCCACAACTGGTTCATCAAAGGCTGCGGTATGTGCTGTCCTTGCTGCTTATGGGAAAGCGTAGCCTATGCGGCAGCAGCAGGTTTCCTCCAAAGAAATGTGTCAGAATGACCCTATGTTTGACGTCAAATAGTCGATGATAAAAATCATGTGCTCCAAGAGGCATCGTTATATAAAACAAACTTTCCTAGCCGTGTGGGACGTGGCAGGCATCATGATATCATATGTTGGTCCATTGTGATTTGTAGGTAGAGGCACCTGTATAGCTGCACATTTCTGATTAGAATGGCATTTTGCTGGAATGTCTGGTGTTTGTAGTATGGCATATCTAGTTTTTTTTAAAACTCTTGCATTTTTCTCTGCTCATCGTCCTTTGCTGTACTTTCTACTTAGGGGAAAAAAAGGAAACCACCTACCCCAACATAACAGTTTAATACATCGATAAAACATACTCGTCTTGCAGGTTCTTTTGGGGAATATGCATGCTGCCAGGCCTCGACAGACCAGAAGTGCTAAGGGGCGTCCAAAGGAAGACCAAGACCACATTCACATTTGCACCTTTTGCGGACAGGTATCCCAGAGCAAGCATAACCTGACCCGTCACATGAGGATTCATACTGGTGAGCGCCCTTTTGCCTGTTCCCTGTGTGGCAGAAGGTTCACGCAAAAAGCCAGTGTTGGGCGCCACATGCTAGCATTCCACCCGCCTTTGTGATACATTAACACAGGTCGCCAGTTGTTGGATGATGATAATATGGCATCTCTCGATGTACAATACATAGAGACATTCAGAATCACTTATATGGCATTTCACCTTGGCGTAGGCGACTGAATCGGTTAGAGTGCTGACCGGTCCTGTTATGACCTTAGATGTTGCTAGGACGTAAGACAACAAAACATCTTATGCAGGAGGTCGTGAAAAACTGTCTGAGTCAAACCGATGATCTGCAAAGCTTGTGTCACTACCAAGCCAGGTGCAATGGCATTAATATGATAGAGCAAGAACTTGTTTGCTCAGTATCTAAATAATGTAACCTGAGTGGGATATCGGTTGATGGTGCTGATTGCCTGGGACGTCATCAGTGCGCACTGTCACAAGTTATTATTCATTCTGATATGCACTTACATGTTGCTAGGACATGAAACCCTCACAACACAAAAAAAAAACCCCACAAAACGACCCCCCACAAAACCCAACCTTGTGACAATTCAATAAGCTTGCCACCAACGCTGTGTATACTGATGTTGCAGGTCCATTGGCAGTACAAAGCCATCGCTGGACATGCTTGCATAGACCAGCAGGCCAGGGTGGCTGCCCAGAGAACCGACCCAGCCTCCTTAGAGTGCGACTTCTGTGGCAAGGAACACAGAACCAGACAAGCCCTTGAGCGTCATTTGCTTGCCCATACTGGCGAGCGTCCCTACGGCTGTCACATCTGCAAGCAGCGGTTCACTAGGAAGGAGAATCTGAGGAAACACGCACTGAAACAGCACTCAGACACTCCCAGCTAAATAAAGGCGTGGCTTGCTCGCTCTTGTTTTACAAGGCGTAGCGGTATGATGTCATTTGGAGAATCGACACTGGCTCTGATTTTTGTATGTGAATCTGGCATTTAAATATGAGGACGCTGGAATGTGACTGGATCAGACTTGTACACTGGTCTCGATGTGGTGATTTGTGCAATGAGTTTTTATAGGTTTAAGCGAATTGATTATCACTGATATAAAATGGAAGGATTTTGTGAATGAGGGCCCACAACGAGACGGTAGAATGGAGGGAGGGTTCCATGGGCGATTATTATTGGCGATAAGTTGATCACTATACATAATCTATCTCCCTACTTCGATGATGTAGAAATAGATATCATAGGGGGAAGGGAAGATTAAGGCAGCAGATTATGGGTGTTAGCTATACGTCAGTGTTTCTTCACAATCAAAAATTGAACAAATCCAATCTAATTAACTCTCTACCAGGGTGAAGTTGATATTTTCATGTTTGCACTTCCTTGTTTGATCCAAGACCGTAGTAGAACATCACAGAATAGTGTAATCGGCATTCATACCGATGTTGTCGATATGCGCTGGTGTCACCTGACCCATTTGATAATGTCTGTGGAATTTCTGGATTTCCCTAACTGACTTTTACTTGCATCCCTGAATGTTGCAGGTTCTTTGGGAGCATAGGCTGGGCTTCAAACCAGTGCAGGCAAAATCTGGAGACCCCGAAAAGCAGGTGCATAGTTGCACCTTCTGTGGAAAGGCGTTCACAACAAAATGGGACCTGGGCCGACACATGCGCACTCACACTGGGGAGAAGCCCTTTGAGTGTGACACATGCCAGCAACGCTTCACCCGCAAAGATGTGCTGAAACGACACACTATAATTTCACACAAAGAGACCCAGGCTTTAATTTAGGCCTACCTGTTTCAAGCTTCCTATAGGAAGGAAGTCTTCTGTTAAAGAATCTGATTTAATAACAAAAATAATATCTGGGGGTTGGCTGTACAATCAAATAATGAAATGTTCGTTTTTTTTTAAAGAGTGAAATAGACCGGCCAACAAGAAAGAGTAAGTTTTTCTTTCGAAAGTGAATTGCACTAGAAGCTAAATTGTCCTTTTAAGAAAAGAAACTAATCGGTGAGTTTAGTGTTTTAAACGTGGATTGGGCTAGCCAACAATCACGAGCGTTAAATTAAATTTTGTTATATATGAATAAATATAAGGTGAAGAGCATAAACTATCATATAACTTAAACTGTCAAGAGCATAACATGTTTTTATTTCGATTGAAATGGGCCTTGCACAATCAAGAGCCATTGAACTTGGAACTTGAAATATATCCCGGACAATGATGTGTCGAGGTAAATAAGTAAACTTCGCATTTGAAGAATAGGCTATAGGCTGAAAAGCTACAAAATGATGTAGGCGGAATCTAAACCAACTATGTTTTGAATAATAAAAATTGTGTTTGAAGGTAATTACATTGTTGCTTTTTGTTATCGACTATATTATCATAATCATTACCATTATTATTATCTTCATCATTTTCATCATTACTGCCAATTACCTAGGTGTACATTGGCATTAGTCTATGTGTAATGCTTTTGTCGTTACCTGAGCATCTTTCCAGTGGATGTTAGTGCGGTGCAATATGCTAACACACTGCATTTTCATGCTTTTAAATTCACAAAATAACCATCTCCAAACCGCACATTGATGCCATTGACGTGGACATTACCGTGGACTATATGTTCCCTGAGACTCACTAATTAGGCAATAATGAATAACCTAAATTAATAACAGCATTCCCATCCTGGACTACATATGCCGTATTACTGTTTCAGATGCTTTGGAAGTATGCACACGGCTCTGTACCGATACAGGAGGGCAAAGATGGAACGGAGAAACATTTAAAACCAACCACTTGTGCATTTTGTGGAAAAACCTTTGGATCAAATCATAACCTGATCCGACATGAACGGACACATACTGGGGAGCGCCCGTTCCCTTGTTCAATATGTGACAAGTCGTTCACACAGAAGGGCAATCTCGGGCGACACATGCAGACATGTCACAGAACCTAACAATTGGCCTGCAGCCTACGGCTTCTAGCCTCTAGCCTCTAGCCTCTAGCCTAGGAGTGTTATGCAGGTTCTAGGTGAGGGCTGAATTCTGTGCCCAATACCCCTCCCTCCCATCTGGAAAAAACCCCCAAAACAACCCAAAAAACAACCCAAAACAAACAAAAAACCACTTCAGAAGCTGGTTCCGACTAACTAATGAGGTGGGAGGAATACACTTTAATGCTTTGACCACTGACTATTTAAATATCCACATAGCAGTGAAGGCGATTTAATTGTATTCAAGTCAGTTTAGGTTTATATTAATAAAAAAAGAAAGAAGGACCCCCCCCCCCCCCCAAAAAAAACCCCGCTATCCTCTGATATGCATGCATCTGAAGATGTATGTACGTACCTGCAATACAATGAATAGAATCATGCATAGAATCTCGCGATCATACATACATGCACTCATAAATGCATACTTATACATATACACTCATACATACTAAGACACTCATACAGGCACTCATACTTGCACTCATACATGTAATCACATACACAGACACAAGTTTAATGTGTGTTTTTAGGTGTAAGCAACACTTTTCATGTTTTCCAATAATTTCATCAACCCCAACTGGCATCCCTGACTGATGCATGCACTAATACATGCACTATAAAGTAGGCATGAGGGTGCAGTCACAAGTCGGTACAAGTCCTGATATGACTTTAGATGTTGCTAGGACCTAAAACTCACGAACCATACATACATTCATACATATGCTCAAATGCACTCATACATGCACTCATGATTGCACTCGTACATATACTCACACATGCATGCGCATACAGGTACACATACACGTGCACACGCAGAAGAAAGCTCACCAGGAGTGTTAAACGGGTTTCCAGAAGCTGATCACCGTGAATGCTTTTAGTGTTTACCAAGGAGACTCGTGCCGGCCTCATGTTTTATGCTATTGTTGCAGGCCCATTGGGACCCCACCCAAGGTCCCATGCCACTGTGGGACCCTACACATGGCCCCATATGCCTGCAGACAGGAGACGATGGCCAGGACGTCAAGACCTTACTGTGCACCATTTGTGGGAGAGAACATAAAACTAAGCGTGACCTGGTTCGGCATTTGATGACGCATACTGGAGAACGGCCTTTCGGTTGTGAGATCTGTCAGCAGCGCTTTAACCGCAAGAGTCATGTAAAAAGACACAAGCAGCGAAAACACCCAGACAGTCTCTAGAACTTTACAGTGAGTCATGTAAAAAGACACAAGCAGCGAAAACACCCACACAGTTTCTAGAACTTTACAGTGAGTCATGTAAAAAGACAAAGCAGTGAAAACACCCACACAGTCTCTAGAACTTACAGTGAGTCATGTAAAAAGACACCCAGCGAAAACACCCACAGTTTCTAGAACTTTACAGTGAGTCATGTAAAAAGACACAAGCAGCGAAAACACCCACAGTCTCTAGAACTTTACAGTGAGTCATGTAAAAAGACACAAGCAGCGAAAACAACCAGACAGTCTCTAGAACTTACAGTGAGTCATGTAAAAAGAAACAAGCAGCGAAAACACCCACACAGTCTCTAGAACTTTACAGTGAGTCATGTAAAAAGACACAAGCAGCGAAAACAACCAGACAGTCTCTAGAACTTACAGTGAGTCATGTAAAAAGAAACAAGCAGCGAAAACAACCAGACAGTGTCTAGAACTTAACATCGGCGATGATGGCGCATTTTTAGTCATTAGATTTGAGGAGTGAAAAAAACGGACCATTGAGGAGAGACCACCCATTTATGAATGGCCCATCTAAACGAAACAGTGACTTAAGATGATGTGGGTTTCATGATATAAGCAATGATGCTTCTCAAATAAAGTTATTATAATTGATGCATAGACTGATCTCACTTAATCACTACAACGCCTAAGTTATTTCCTCCATGCTAATTTATTGGATTATATAGTCTCATAAAATAAAACACCAACTCCTATGCTTGTCGGCATGTAATCTACTGGCCTTAAAAACCAGATGCTGGAATTTCCTAAACCATGTTTTTTTATTGATGTGCTAATGTTGCAGGCACCTTGGGAGTCGACCGAAACTATCATACACATGCAGACAAGTGCTGGTGGCCATGGACTGGAGATTACACCCTTAATGTGCACCTTCTGTGGGAAAGGTCATAGAACAAAGTCGGACCTGGTCCGGCATTTGATGACACATACTGGAGAACGCCCTTTTGCTTGTGACATCTGCCAGAAAAGGTTTAACCGTAAAAGCCACGTGAAAGCACACAAACAAAGAATGCACCCAGATGGTGGTCCTATGTAGAATTTGAACCATCACTATTTTATTTGAGCGACTTTTTTTTGTCGATTTCTTTTTAAATAAACATTTTTGGGACAATCACAGATGTGTATAGTATTTAAAAAATGTGCGGATTTTATATTATCTATCATAGACACGCACAAGTACATACGTGTATATATTATATTTTTGTGCCATCAGTCGCCATGCCAAGGTGAATTGCCATAAGTGACCCTGAATGTCTCTATTTATTGTATATATAGAGAGACGCCATATTTTCATGCTACCTGCACAAAGATGGGTATATCTGTGTATATATATATATCAAGTAACAGCTAAGGGAAAAATCACTGTTAGGAAACTGACTTGGTTCATACTTATGTCATTGGAAGAACCCGCAACCATGATTTAATTTCAAGCGATGATTTTAGCAAGCCATTTGTTGGTTGCGTGATAAATAAGTCAAACCACTATTGTGTAATACTAATAGAATACTCAAAGTT
Organism: Branchipolynoe longqiensis; assembly: GCA_030323885.1. NCBI lineage: Eukaryota > Metazoa > Annelida > Polychaeta > Phyllodocida > Polynoidae > Branchipolynoe > Branchipolynoe longqiensis. The sequence continues at coordinate 99,329,142 of CM059188.1, read as the reverse complement.
AATCACTGATATTGTTCAGCTATTGCCTCACATGACATTCTATTAAATCAGGTTTTTTAGAGGGACGGTCATTGGTTTAGCTTGGATTACAACAGTGTTGTTGCCATCTTGATTTCTAGTAATATATTTTAAGCTAATAAGTATACAAGGGATACTTATAAATATCCACAGTGATGAATAAATAAATGATGTCAAGTGATGCTGGATAAATTGTGTTATTTTGTAGGCATCGGATGCATTTATTAATTGCATGGGGAGGGGTGGACATTGTGTAAGCTCGTGCAATTATCATTTTATGCCGAAGGAAACAACCCATTGATATTGGATTGCGTGAATAATATCGGTTATTTTAGGTGCATTGTCATACTTTTTTTTGCAAATATCCTTATACCTGACCACCATGTGTCATTGATCTGCATATTTAGTATTAGCGGACAGTGGCAGCAGCAGCAGCATCATCATCATCATCGTCATCATCATCATCATCATCATCATCACCACCACCCTTATCACCCTCATCATCACACCCTGACCCTCATCCTCCATCACTATCACCTGCCCCGCCGCCCAATACTTCAACCATGACACTGGTCTTGTCAACACTACACATTTTGAATGTATAAGTCATATATATATATATTATATAGCTTATTCCATATACCAATGTTAAACCTGTAGAAAAAAGGTGGTTGGGTGGGAGATCAGGTTTACCCAATATATGCCTTTGCCACTAAATCTCTATGACAATTTCCCCCCCCCCCCCCCCCCCCCCCCCCCCCTCACCACCACCACCACCACCACCACCTCTAGGTAGGGCAAGTGCGTCCCCAGTTCTCATTCTACTGAAAGCTTGCAAGCTGTAAGTTTCACTCAATAAGGGTGTAACGCGTCATTCAGATTAAAAACATGTTCATGATTGTATAAAACAGATGACTACGATGTGGGGAGAGTAGAGTAGGGGAGGGGGTAGGGGTTAGTCACGTACAACTTTATGATTGAATAAACTGTTGAAATAGCGCAGACCACTTTTGTGTTCTGTGATCAAATGTTGATCTATACGACTTTGTGGGGCTGGAAGGGGTCTGGGAAAAGTAGCGTTATTATTATCTGACCGACTGTGGAAATGTTGCCAACTTTGGATGACCTCTTATGTGAAGGGTGAAAGCGAATCAGAAGACTGTGCAAACCAGAAACCAGTTCTGGCTGAAACCTGCAGCAGTTACACATGCGCACCATCACATGTTGTATGGTGTTGACTTTATAAACCAATGGCGTCTTATTGTATGCTAATATTGCAGGTGTGTTGGGAACCTGTGCAGCGCCCCCTGCCCGCACAACCAGGAAGCGAGGTATATGGAAAGCCCGTCCACATTTGCAACTTATGTGGGAAAAGCTTCCAATGGAAGAGTCACCTGGTGCGTCACGAGCGAACACACACAGGGGAGAGACCCTTCCCATGTTTGTTCTGTGAGAAAAAGTTCATCCTCAAAGCGCACCGCAAGGGGCATATGAACACTTGTCATAAAATGTTGCAATTACCCCCAAATCCACATACCCCCTCTCCCCCACCCCCTCCAATCCCACTGCTGCACGCAGAACAAAGCTTTTGTGAGGAACTAGTGATTGAAGCACCAATGGTAGAAACATTTCCAGAGAAGGCTGGATTGACATTGGAGAGGACACCCACAAACAATTGACTTCAGGGCACCATCGACCTCCCATATGTGTGCAAAAAAAAAAAGTTTTGTCATAACGAGCTGGCGTTAGAGGCCCAATACGGCATAGATCAGCCAGAAGAGAGTAAGTTAACCAAAATATAATTTCCAAAGGATGTCTTTGAGATGTAAATTTGTTAGTAATTGATTTTACGACTATATGAATGTTAGCAATTTGACCTACCTGGTCAAATCATGTAAAGGGACCGCTAGTGTTGGGTTCTAGCTTACTCTATTTATTTTGGTCGTCCTAACCACAAATACTTTAGAAACTAAGTCTAATAGTTGATTGTGTGTGTGTGTGAGTGATTTGTGTGTGTGTGTGTGTGTGTGTGTGTGTGTGTGTGTGTGTGTGTGTGTGTGGGCTAGATAATTTATGTAAATATAAATAACAGGTTCTCTAGCGAATTGTAAACATTTGAAGTGAAACCTGACTGACCCACTTTTACCAGGACATGTTTCTGCCTTTAATTCCGGATTATTATGATTTCATACTGCAGAGGCAATATAATATATAAAGCAGGGATGAAAGATCTCGGCGATTTCGCGGGTTTTTTCCTGGAGTTATAATTGTATACTAATATGTTGCGTCCGTCCTGATATGACCATAAATGTTTCCAGGATGTAAAACTCAAACAACCAACCAAACAATACGTTGTTTCACGATGCAGCACTAATATGTGGTGCAAACACCGCAGCACTAGCAGCGTATACTACGTATGGCTTCAAACGCCGCAGCAGGGTCAGAGTATACTACTAATACGTGCTTCAAATGGCACAGCACTATCAGCGTATACTAATACGTGCTTCAAACGGCGCAGCACTATCAGCGTATACTACTAATACACGCTTCAAAGGCCGCAGCATTATCAGCGTATACCAATATGTATGAAACCCGACTTCCGAAAATTTTCAGGGATTCCCTGACAATGCTAAGTCTATGGGAGAATATCAGCATTTCCGTTTTTTTTCTCCTTAGACCACTTTCATCCCTGATAAAGTGAGTGAGTGGCAAATGGGTTTATCTATTCTCTTCACAACATTGAGATGGTTTTTCTTGTTGCTATAATTAGCTATATTTGCTTATTTGGAACCATGATGAGTAACTCTTGATGTAGGTAAGCCCTGGTCAAGGCCTAATTGCTGCTGATATATACAGCAAAACCTATTTAACCCACCACCTGCACAGATCGACCACTCCCATATATCGATCACTTTATTTGGGTCCCTACAAAACCATTGTAACCATATTCTAACTCCCTAAACCGACCACCTCCCTAAATGGACCACTTAAAGTCAGTCCCAATGTTGGTCGATTTATAGAGGTTTTACTGGACAGTGAATGCCCTGATTTAACACAAAATCGGATATAACGCGATGATTCATTATATCCAGAATTCTTTAATGTTACGATAATTCAGTAAAGTAATCCCCCCCACTAAATTTTGTTGTTACGATCGTATTATATGGACCTGAACGATTGTAACGTTAAAACGGGGTATATACTTGTTCCTTATTTACAAAAATGGTTTGGGGGGGGGGGGGGGAGGACATGCTATGGTAGTGCAGTTCTTACGAGGTAACCACTTAGTAGATATTAATAGGTATCCCAAGTCATTTTTGCAACTCAATAGAAAGTACCATATTTTGATATAGTTCCATAGCTCTTACCAGGAGAAGTAAAATGACAAAGTTCATTAAGATCGGATGATTACTTACAAAGTTGTAGGCTTTTTAATATGGACAAAAATGATGCAAAAATCAGCTATTTTGGCAATTTCCATGAAACCCACATTTCAGACATCAATAATTCAAAATATAATGGCCACATGAACTTGTCTTTCAGGACTATTGTGGTGTTTGTTCTCTGTGGCAGAGTGGTTAGAGTCCTAATCTGAAGGTTGGTGGTTCGATTCCCCGTGCCCCCACCTCTGCCACTTTGGATTCCCCACCGCTTTGTATAACTTACACCATCATCAAAGGCCAGTTGCCCTCATACCATGTCTATGTGGTGTGGGAGGTTAAAAATCCCTTGGGTCGGGAAAAGTGTAGGCTCGGGCTTTCTATCGACAAACTGTCTAATGGTGAGAACAAGTCTATTCAGACTTATCCATGATACGCAGTATAAATCTTCTTCAACTGTGTGTTATCTATATGCATATAGCAAGTCTATTTCCCCCCCCAGAGTAATGACATAACTATCTTTCAAGATATTGGCCATTCAAAATGTAAAAAAAACACAAATTGCCACTTGTCAATATGAGAAATTAAGAGGTATGAGGTACATAAATGCTTATATTTAAAGAAATACACAACCAATATCCTTGAAACTTCACCCAACTATCCACAACATCATGTAGTAAAAATGAGTTACCACAAACAAATCAATATTATTATAGTTTCAGAATAATCATGATAATTGTTGAGTAAATTGACATAAATTTCAATTTTGCATACCAATTTTTTATTTCAATTTTGCATACCAATTAAGGGGTAGGATTTACATTTTCGGCTGTAGTTCAAAAGTATACATCCGATTTTCCCAAAATCGCAACCAACTCTTTCTGATAACATGCTGTACAACTTAGTAACTTCAAATATAATATAAATGGCACTTATTTTTAGTAATTCAATGTGCCAATTAATTAAATACGAAACTGTAGCTGCAATATACATAAAACAAGAAATTCATCAATGTCATTCAATGTTCAACTGAAAATTGCATTACGTGTAAGCAAATACATTTGAACTTGATACTTGCATAAAGGTCATATCTCAAGTTTCTAGATGTAAATGTACCGGCACTATTGTTAAGGAAAATATATTAACCATCTTCAATTAAAATAATTATTTGTCAAAGTTTGAAAGATACATCTCATGATATTGGCTATGCAATGCATCAATGTAATCTATTTCTGGCACAGTCCATGCTTTTTCTCTAGAGGAAACCACAGGACACAAATCTAAATCATTTCTAAAGACAAAGTTAGCCTGAACATCAGCTATGTCATCGACTTTAGGCCATTTAAAAGTATCCTCAAGACCACGTATTCCCATACTGACACATTCTCCCAGCTTTTCTGCATACAAATTCGAATACAGTGGAGCTGGAGAAGTAATTTGTTGGTTCACTGGATTGTCTTTATAATATTTGGACGCCTGCCACGACCAACAGCCACAAAGATCGACTCCAGGAGAGACATAACTTCATCATCTGCAAAAATAAAAATGTTGTCTAAGTGACTGAAAATACATTTTAATCTCCATTTGTACATGTATATAACTTGTTTGTAAAGTCATGGTAAGACTAAATGATGGAAATGGCTACCAAGGTGTGGAATGCCCAAACTGTAAAGGAACAAAAAATTACTGACCTAAAAACTTACAAACAATATCTGTGCAAAATAAGGCTAGGAAACCCCCACTAAGCTGCACTGCAAAGGGGCATGTGATATGTCACTGTCCACCAGCGGGACGCCCAATGGAAGGTAACCATGTCAAAAGTAGCCAGATAACACACCACCCAGCTACGTACAAGCCTATGATATGTAATACCCCAGTCACACGAGCCCTGCATTCGCTTACGGTCGATCTGCGAGCATTTTGTAATTAAATTACGACCATCTTACGACTAATCGCCGACCCAATTCCAGTGCCTCGGGTGACCTGTATTGGGATACCTAATATTAGCAAACCTGAACAAGAGGTATTTGTTAGCTAGACAGTTAGTTCTTCAGTGTCCCTATATGACCGTAGATTTTGCCAGGACTTTAAACTCCAACAACCAACCAACCCTCAGTGTCATTAACCTGATTACAGCTGTGAATGGTTCCAATGAGGCGCTGTCAGGAACTCGGTTTTATTGGGAGTCGCTGTACAACTTGAACTGACATGTTACATGAATGCTTTAATTTGTCTCCAAGAGCTTCTCAACGACAGAAATAGGGTTTGTACGTATCAGTGATGATTCGTCTAATTCGTTGATACTGTGTACATATAGCATATATATATGTTTATATACGGTAACATCGCTCTAACCGACCACCTCCAGATCGACCACTCCCCTGTATCGATCGCTTTATTTGGGTCCCAAGTGATCGCACATACAATACCATCGTAACAATTTATTTGTTGTTAACCTCCCTAAACTGACCACCTCGCTAAATGGACCATTTAAAATCGGTCGCCTGGTCGGTCAATTTAGAGAAGTTTGACTATTTATAGATGTGTGTGTGGAAGTGATTTATGATGACCCTTGTATGATAGTCAATTTTTAGTTCTTGCAATCAGTGATTAGAAGAAAACTTACAAGTTAGACCTGGCTTTATTATTTGGCACTCGTAGAACGCTTCAGCACGCGCTTCCAATTTCTTTACCATCGAGATTATTTCTCTAGCCATGGTGTTTATTCTAGCTGACGATTATATTATTAAATTGCTTATTCAGTGAGTTGTAATCAATGGGTTACTGAGCTTCTTACAGGGGAAGTCTTGAATTTAAAGCTATTTTGTGTAATTAGTCTTGAAAAGCTTTGAATTCCATAAAACTGTCCACACTGATTTAAATTAGCCTGAAGTCGCCAGTCACCATTGTTGTTTTCTCACCTGAAATCCAAATGAAAGTAGTCTTAAGTTCCTATCAAAAACATCCTTGAAAAGCATTCCATATCTTCACATATGTACAGACCATTAACCTTGAATTCCATATCTTTACATGTACACGGACCCTGCTTAAGTGTTGTATATATATACTACTGAAACACATTGCCATAGCTATATTTAAAATATTTGATTGACTGGACTCTAGCACAAATGTTTTTTTTATCATTTGCTGATAATGTTGCAGGCAAGTTGGGAGCACACGCAACACTTCGTACAAAGACGCGCAGGAACAGGCGAAGGCACACGAGGCAGTCAGTTGCTTCGTACCGTTTGCACATTTTGTGGTAAAGGCTTTGGATCAAAAAGTGAAGTGGTTCGACACGTGAGAATACACACCGGAGAGTGTCCCTTTAAATGTCCACATTGCGAGAGAAGCTTCAATCAGAAAGGAACCCTGAAAAAACACATGCACAGATGCCATAATTCTCTGCTCAAGTGATAATCATAAAGGATCCATTTAAATGTCTAATGCTTCAATTAGAAAAGAACCATAAAAAAACCTCACATGCACAGATGTCATAATACTCTGCTCCAGTGATATCATAAAGGATCCATTTAAATGTCTAAAGCTTCAATCAGAAAGGAACCATGAAAAAAAACCACATGCACAGATGTCATACCTCTGCTCCAGGGATAACCAGAAAGCATCTATTTAAGTGTCAATGAACCAGACGGGATGGCCGAATGAGTTGAGCGTCCGTCTCCTGTTGTCGGAGATCGAGGGATCCGAACCTTTGTGGGTTCGAACCCTGGTCGAGTCAAACCAATGACTTTAAATGATACTTTTCGCTTCCTAGCCTGGCGCTTGGCATTAGTAGGATAGGGCAATTTGGCTCAGTGTCAGGATAATGTGACTGAGTGGTATATCGGGTCATGGTGCCAGCGGACTGATTTCCCAGTGGGGCAGCACTATAACATCACTATGAGTGCACACTGTCACAAGTCGGTACTCGTCCTGATATGACCCTAGATGTTGCTAGGACTTACGACAAACAAAAACAAAAAACGTAAATGTCACTGAATAAACTATTTATCCCCCCACCTCCCACCCCCCCAAAAATAACACACCCCAACAACAACCAATTCAAACATAAATCGACCAAAATCTTGATTGGATGTAACTTGGGGGTGGGCAGGGGATTCTGTGAGGGGAGCGGAGGGAGGGTTCTATTAAATTAACTCCGTATAACCTTCTACACTGCAACAAATACTCAACAAATGCATCAGTATCTCGGTTGTGTATGTAGAATCAAATCTAGCACTTGATCCCTTCGAGCTATGTAGCACCCAAACTGTAATCTTAACCAAGCGGGCACTGCCTGGTAGTAACGTGACTTCAATTAGCCACTGAACTATAGGTAGGTAAGTGCTCTGAAAAAATTAATATTACATGAAAAAAATAGTGCCTTTTTGTTTGTATACATGTTGCATCTGATATGCCACGTCCACCTTGATAGTGCTGCCGTCGTCGTTGGTACCTTTCCGCTGCGCCTTTCCCCGCCTAATTTCGACGATTTGATCTGTTTACAAAACGGAGATTTTGCCACTAAGCCACATTTTTCCATTTCTGTGCTAATATTGCAGGCACATTGGGGCCATGACAATTATCCAATACGAACACAAGCAACGAACCGTGGCTACCCTGAGGAAGCGCGTCCAAACATCTGCTCTGTTTGTGGGAAAAGCTTTGGCCTGAAGCATAACCTAGTCCAGCACATGAGGACACACACAGGGGAGCGACCGTACGCGTGTTCACTGTGTGAGAAAAAGTTCAGGCGAAAGTCACACCTTGACAACCACGTACACAGATGTCACAAAGAGCAGCTGCAGTAATGTTCTTGCACAGCCTGTTTTCCCTCAGCTAGGATCAAGTTGAAACGACAGGAGGGATGTGTAGGCCCTTATGGAGATGACTCATAAACAAATCATAACCATGGAGATGACCCATGAACAAATCATAACCATGGAGATGACCCATGGACAAATCATAACCATGGAGATGACCCATGAACAAATCATAACCATGGAGATGACCCATGAACAAATCATAACCATGGAGATGACTCATAGACAAATCATAACCATGGAGATGACTCATTGACAAATCATAACCATGGAGATGACTCATTGACAAATCATAACCATACATACATCATATCTAAGAAGCCTGCGCCCAGCACAGTTTGTAATTTGATAATTGTGTAGTCAGTGCAGTGAGATAGTTAAATTCATTTGGGGTGGGGCGAGTCATCGGGGGGGGGGGGGGTGACCTTGAGTGGCCGAATCAATTCTACTTAGTTTTGACCGTGAATATGGCCTTGCCTAATCAATCAACAGATTAATCAATCAATTACAGATTAATAAATCAATCAATCACAACATTATGCCTAGTATATGATTGTTTTTCTTTTAAAAATAACACACCCCGATACCTTTCATTCCTGTTATGTATCAACTATAAATATAGCTTACCATTTTTTTCAACTTGAATATTTTTTTAGTTGTTAACCAAAAGACTGCCTCCGTTAAAAAAAACAAACGCCCGCTATTATTCATACTGAAGCAGAGGCGTCATGTATAGAATAGCGAACAATGTAGTTCAGGTGTGCTGTCTAGTGGATAAGGCTATAGATAAACAACTCATTATCGACAGCACCATGCTCCACATTGAAGCAAGGGCATCATTAGATAACGTCCAACAAGGTAGTGTGCAGTCTACTGGATTAGGCCATTAAAAACTGGTAATAGACAGCACTATGATGCATATTGTAGCAACTAGTTATTGGTGTTACATATTTTATTTTGCAAAGAAGTGGAACTAACCCACCTTGGATTATTACAATTCTAAGCTGCCATCAAGGTGAATACTGCAAGCAGATTATACAATGCTGACCCTGTGTAATATTGTTGCAGATTCTTTGGGAGCCTACACAAAGTATCTTAGGGCGCCTACTGAAGCAGCCGCAACCAAGACCAGCGAAGGGTTGTGGAATGCCGCAGCCCTGTATAGTCTGCAGCACTTGTGGCAAACGTGTCAGAAACAAGTATGATCTCATTGGACACATGAGGACGCACACTGGAGAGCGCCCGTTTCAGTGTCCTTTCTGTGAGAAAACCTTCAGCCTGAAACCACCTCTTAAAAGACACATTAACACATGCCACAAATATATGCTTCAGTGACGAATTTCATTTTAAGTAGTGCCAATGTCAGATTTGTACAGAACCCCCCCCCCGCCCCCAATTAAAATAAATAAATAAATGTCATTGCTTTCTTCACTCTTGAAAGGGATAAGCCCAGTGGTTTTCTTGACAGATCAGAATATCTGTTATCGGGGGCATGTGTAATCTGTTATCGTGCCGACAATTTCCATTAATTTATTTCATGATCTCGGGTCATGGAAGCACTCAACGCAGGAGGAAGGTAGCATGGAATTACATGGACATTTAGATTTGATTCTAGGGAGCATGGAATTACATGGACATTTAGATTTGATTCTAGGGAGCATGGAATTACATGGACATTTAGATTTGATTCTCGGGAGCATGGAATTACATGGACATTTAGATTTGATTCTAGGGAGCATGGAATTACATGGACATTTAGATTTGATTCTAGGGAGCATGGAATTACATGGACATTACGATTTTGATTCTAGCTCCCAAATAAATTGCTGCTGAAATCATTGGAAAGACAATATTAAGTTGATTAGATCCATTCTTGGTGAAAGCTATTGGTAGAAATGACTCACAAGCGGGTACCTGCCCAAATCATGTACTGGATGTAACTTGGCATTGGTTATATATATTATATAATATATTATATATATTATAAATAATATATTATGTATATAATATAAAATATATAATTAAGTTCGGTCTCCCAGTCAGGTCGCATAAAGGTTACAACGACGACAGTCACAAGTAGATACTGGTCCTGATATATAATTATTAATAATGGAAACTGAATAGAACGACCTCATGAGCTAAAACCATTCTAAGACATGTGTACAATAAAACTATATGACTTTAGATGCTGCTATGTAAGGTGTACCTAGATTGGGATTCTATAAGGACGTGTGTGTATATATGTATTGTCTAAAAATTATACAACTATGAACTTACCACAGTCATTACAGACTTGACATTTCCACTTCCTTGACACTCTTGATGGTACACCCATCTGGCTCCCTCCCACACCTACACCAGCAAGTCACTTGCTACTAAAAACATAACAAAGCAAGAACAGGTCAATATAAATATAGCCACGGTGTATTTTGGAGCTGCACATGATGGACATTGCAAGGAAGAGAGGCCTGTACATTGTTTGCTAATATTTCAGGCCTATTCGCAGCCTGCTGAAGTCGACAAGCATGAAAAAGCAAACTCGGGTGGCTATGGCAAGCCGTACAGCCGGTCCACATGCACATTCTGCGGGAAGGGCTTCGGGTCACAAAGTGAACTGGTCCGGCATATGAGGACACACACTGGGGAGCGGCCCTTCGGATGTCTGCTCTGTGACAAAAGATTCACCCAGAAAGCACACCTGGAGAGACATATGGCCCGAATCCACAAGGACATGAGTTTGATTTTAATGATGGGACATGCGGATGCGAAGGACCATTCTGATGCCAAGGCTCTTCTTCATTGATATATTTGTGTAATGAGATGCTGTGGTTTATTTTAATAAAAAATTTTTTTACACAAAAAGATAGAAAAAGTGAACTGTCATAGAATATCAGGTCAATAAAGATAGTTTAAATAGGAGTTGGTTAACATTGCAAAGACACATTAGTTTAAATAGGAGTCGGTTAACATTGCAACGCAACATTATGTTCTGTCTGGTGAGTGACCACCCTCTCTTTGAGGAAATGAACAATCTTAGAAATCCAGGAAAATAAGCAGCTATATTGTTTCCCTAGCTGTCACAGAACATGTGGCATATATACAATTTTAATGCAGTCACATGTGACAGATAAATGATTTTAATGCTGAGACAACCATTGGAATGATTTGCGTGTAAACAGTTTTGAAAATATTAATAAATGTGTTTGTAATCTTTCTTTTTTTTTAAGGAAGAAAATTTTACTCTTTTGTTGTGTGATATTAGACGACTTCCTCTACTTGATGATGTTCAGATACCACTTGGGAGATTTCATGGAGTTGATGGCGTTTTCTAACATTTCAGGTGCTATCGGACTGTAGGCCGCAGTCTCAGCAGCTCCGGGCCAGGAGTAGGGACCTGGCAGTGCAATGGCACACAAATCTTTGCAGCGTTTGTGGGAAAGCATTCCAACAAAAACATGATCTTGTTCGCCATACGCGAATACACACTGGGGAGCGCCCCTTTCAGTGTGAACTGTGTGACAAATCTTTTGTACAGAAAGTACACCTTCGGGGGCATGTGGTCAGATGCCATAAGGAGAATGCCCCGTAATTAGTGATCAGTGTGTCCAGAAATAATAGGGCAAATGCCACTCAAATTTAAACCATTTTGTTAGCAGAAGCTCAATTTGCATTACATATATTTGATTATTCTCAGCATTATAATTTTTTTTTTAATCCAAAAGCTTAACGAATGATACTTTTACTCATCATTCAGATTCATACCTTCAAGAACTAAATGAAATAATAATTTTATTAAGGCACGTTAGCAATTATGTTATATATATCACTCCCCCCATCTCCTCCAATTAGGTACTGTTTTGTTAGTTCTGACGAATATTCGAGACATAGTTTGTAATCGGATGCTGTGGTTTATTTTATTTTTTTAAGAAACCTGAGAAGTGGATTTCAGGTCAAATATAGTTTAAATAGGAGTCAGTTAACATTGCAAAGCAACATTATGTTCTGTCTGGTGAGTGAGGAAATAAACAATTATAGTAATAAAGGAAAAATAAGCGGCTACATTGTTTGCGTAGCTGTCAATGTGGCACATACGATTTCAATGCTGAGGCAATCATTGGAATGATTTGTGTGTAAACAGTTTTGAAAACATTAATAAAAATGTGTAATTTTTAAAAAGAAATAAAATTGGACTACTTTCTTTTGTGATGATATTAGATGACTTCGTCAACTTATTGATGATGTTAAAATACCACTTTGGGGACTTCATGGAGTTGATGGTCTTTTCTAACATTTCAGGTGCTATGGGACTGTTCGCCGCAGTCTCAGCAGCTCTGGGCCAGGAATATGGACCAGGCAGTGCAATGGCACCCAAATATGTGCAAGGTTTGTGGGAAACGGTTCCAACGAAAACATGATCTTGTTCGCCATGCGCGAATACACACAGGGGAGCGCCCCTTTCAGTGTGAACTGTGTGACAAATCCTTTGTACAGAAAGCACACCTTCGGGGGCATGTGATCAGATGTAGTGCTCAAAATAAGACCTCCGCTTGTCCGGGACAAGTGAAAACTCAGATGGACAAGTGAAAATCACATTAGACCTGTCCGGTGGATAGGTGAATTTGTTGGTGCTTTTCTATCACTGAGATGCAACGAGGAAGATGACCACTGTAACCAGAAATCGTAATCGATGTCTCCAGAAATAATAGGGCAAATAACATTTTAAAATGTTCACCGAAAAAAGACCTTATTGGTGGAAGGTGGTGGTGAAAATGGAACCAGACCTCAGTCTGACTAAGTGATCGTTAAACGAAAGTGGACAGAATACAAGTTGGACCTTTCTCGTCGTGAATACTGCCTTTCTTGCCGACATGGTGTAAAAGAACTACCAATCAATCAATCAATCAATCAATCAATCAATCAATCTGACCAGTGTAACTTGCGTGAGACCTGCACACTACAAGCTAGGTCTGTAAAGGAGCGTGTCAACAGTCAGCGCATTATGTGAAACAGAATTTGTACCTTCCGCGCTAAAATTTGTTTAAACTGCATATTTGGAAATATGATCCTGCATTCAATTCCTTTAGCTATGACCTCAGTATGCTATCCATAGACGTTTCCTGCCTACATAGCCTGTTATCATGTTGCAGATCCTTTCGATGCATATACAGGGCTTCGGACAAGTGGAGCAGAGCACCTTTCGCAAAAGACTGCGGTTGCAAACGCGCCTATGCGCGCATTGTGGGAAGGAGTTCATTAACAAACGTGACCTGGTCCGCCATGTGCGCACACACACTGGGGAGCACCCGTATGGATGTCTGCTGTGTGAGAGAAGGTTCACAACCAACGGTAGTCTCACCCGGCACATGCGCAGATACCATTACAACCAGCTGCTATGCCCCAATGGGTCAGAAAAGTCCTGTCCTTAAATGACAATTAGATAGTTTGGGTATCGCTGGATGCGATGCCCCAATGGGTCAGGAAAAATCATGCCCTTCAATGGCAATGAGATAGATTGGATATCATTCGATTTGTAGTGGTGGGGTAGGGTGGGGGTACATACACTGCGAAAGCCACTCAAAAGGCACTGGGGTGCATTTCCCCCCGAATAGTGCGAGATGGGGGTGGGGGGGGGGGGGGAAGACAAGAGATTTGATTAAATTTCCTACATTCCTCCCCAAGAACATACAGTGCGACTACTTTTCACCGTTGCTTACATTGCAGGCACCTTTCAAGCCTACACACGATCCCATGCAGGAACTAGGACGGAACGATACCCACAGAAGGCAGTTGTTTGCCAACATTTGCACTGTTTGTGGCAGAGGTTTCAGCAAGAAACATAACCTGGCCCAGCACCTTAGGACACATAGCGGCGAGCGCCCATTTGCATGTTGCCTCTGCAAGAAGAAATTCACAAGAAATGGCAGTCTCAGACGACACGTTATGAAATGCCACAGCCACTTGGGTAGCGCTGCGTTGGAAATGATTGGCTGAGTTATTTGTTCTGCCCTATTGTTTTTGTGGGTTTTTTTTGGTGGATTTTTTTTTGTCGGGGGGTGGGTGGGTTTGGGATGATATTTTATTCAGAAAAAATATTACTGGGGCACTTTGGGCAATATTACATCAGTCATTTACATATAGAGGGATGAAAAATGTCCCCGATTTCTCAGATTCCTGCGATTTGTTATATTTAGGAATCAGGATGTTTCTAACATGTCCCTATAACGTTCAAGCAAGAAAGAGAGTTAGGTATGAGTGATAATATGGCCAAAATGATAAGTGAAACCTGACTTCCGGCAATCTACAATCCATGGCAAGATCTATCAAGTTTGGTTATCAGGCACCAGGAAGCATATGATTAGCTGCGCAGTAACTTTAGCGTATAGTGATGGGTCGGGCACGTCATAATATAGGAAACAGACAATAATAAAATGATTTTAGTTGAATGTCTGGAAAGTAATAAGGAAATACTACCATGTCTTTGCAAATCAAAGGAGCTTTTCACCGGGATTGAGATAGGACCTGACCCCATATGAAGCATTAACTTGTGTACCACGTCATAAATTGATCTTAGTTGAACGTCTGAAAAGTAACGGACAAATGTTGCCTCGACTTGGATGTAGTCAGTTAAAGCTAGACCTCTATGCGGATGGGTCACCAATGGTCCCACAGGCAAGTTAGCGGAGCTTGTCACCAGAGTTGAGATGGGACCCGGCCACGTCTGAATTATGAAGCGTTAACTTACATTGTGTACCACATCATATAGGAAATGGACAATAAATTGATCTTAGTTGAACATCTGAAAAGTTAGTGAAATTAATAATATATAATTTAATAACTACTAACCGCCATTCAACCACACTTGCCTGTCTATCCGATGCTTGCTTGATTATTCTGGTTGGTTTAATCCCAAATACTATCAGTGCCTGTTAATGAAACCTATTCCTACTGCCACATCTATGCATGTTTTCTGAACATCTCAGTATCCCCATGTAAACCGGTATTGCACATATGACCTTTAATTATATGCTGGTATTTCAGGCGCATTGGAAGCCTACGCAAGGCATAAAACAAATACAAGGAGGAACTGATGGTTTCGAGAGGCAGTTGCATAGACCTATTACCGCTTGCACTGTTTGTGGGAAAAACTTCCAGAGACACAGTGAACTGATCCGACATCTGAGAATACACTCTGGTGAGAGACCATTTCAGTGCTCTCTGTGTGAGAAAAGCTTCAACCAGAAAGGAAATCTGAAGGGCCACTTGCACAGATGCCACAAGGATGCGGTCCAGTTATATCGCGATGCAATGGGGCGTTTGCTTTAACTAATGCTCCTAACTGTCGGCAGGAAGCCTGGGAAATGTTAATACCATCATGTCCATCAGTTAGTAAATTTTGTTCCTTTACCTCGTTTTGGAGTTAGAGCACATCATCGCTACTATTGGAGCACATCATTGCTGTTATTTGATCAAATTTATTTCTTCTTGGTTGTCCATCGGTGGTGACGAGGAGAGCAACTCATCATTTGTTGTTAACTCGTCGATGACCAATGAATCCAATTTGTGCTCGGAATGTGCGCTGGCACATTGGACATGTGTGTATAGCTGCTGTCAGAGTCTGGTAGATGAAGGAAACGATCTTTTCCCTGCTGATGCTTTTGTTTAGCTTGAGATATACGATCAGTTTCAAATTGATATCTAATGTGAGGTCACAACCCCTTCCCCCCCAACACACATAGACATTCATTGAAAGCTGATCTGAATTAGAATTGATTTGCTAAACCAGTAGCATTTGTCTGTCAAGAAATGGCCATTTCTGTGGATGCCGTTTTTAGCTATCATACCAGTTGCTTCAAAAGGTCTCCTAATGTTGCAGGCACATTGGCCGCCTACAATGGAGACCATGCAGAGGCAAGTGAGAACGAGTCGCCATAGAAGGCAGCAGCCTGTGTGTTGTCCCTTTTGTGGGAAAGCCTCTAAGACAACCCGAGACCTGATGCGCCATGTTCGCACACACACCGGAGAGCGTCCCTATGTGTGTTTACTCTGTGAGAAGGCATTCAGCCGGAAATCTGCGCTTAAGAGGCATGGCAACACTTGTCACAGGAATATGCCGCATTCATAAGTGATGGCAGCGTGTCTGATTACGGCGGCTTATAGCATAAGAAGATTCCGCAATGGTACTTGGGGGAGTTATCAAGACCGCATTCATAAGCATTGGCAGAGTGGCTGGTTTCTGCATAAGATGATTGCGAAATGGTGCTTGGAGGAATTATCAAGGCTGCATTTATAAGCATTGACAGCATGGCTGATTGCTGCAGCTTATAAAATATGACGATTGCACAATGGTACTTGGAGGACCTATCAAGAATTGTTTGAGAAGGCAGACAAAGCACTTAACTCTTGTAGTCAGTCTGAATATCAGACCCCCAGTGAAATCCAGTTTTATTGCCGATTATATCCTATTTTAAATTATTGTATATGTATAATTATTTATTTTGAAAACAAGGAAAATATCTATAATTTAGTGGTGAATGGTGAGTGATTTAGACTAATTCTCCAAAAGCAATGTACCTATGAACATTTCGTGCTCGTGTTGCAGGTCCTTTCGGAGAACAGGAGGCTCTTCTCATCAATACATGGAAGACCAGGTCGCAATGTAAAGGAGCCACCCTCTCATATTTGCACTATTTGTGGGAAGCAAGTAAAAACGAAGCGCTATCTCACAGAGCACATGAGGACGCACACTGGAGAGCGTCCATTCCACTGTCCTTTGTGTGAGAAATGTTTCAGCCTGAAATCGCCGCTTAAAAGACACCTTAACGCATGCCATAAAGAAATGGTGCAGCAGCATAAGCAACTTGTTAGCGCTGGCCTTCCTCTACATTGATATCTTACTTGCAATTATTAACATTTTCATGCGGGATGCAGAATCCTAATTTTAATAGAATGAATAAGAGTAAAGTGATCAAAACCACCAAAGCACGAATCGGATATATATCACTTCGCAGGAAATTCGTTGAATTGAGTTTTTAATTTCCCTTCCCTCCCCTCCCCTTCCCTTCCCTTCCCTACCCTTCCCTACCCTTCCCTACCCTTCCCTACCCTTCCCTACCCTTCCCTACCCTTCCCTTCCCCTCCCCTCCCCTCCCCTCCCCTCCCCTCCCCTTCCCTTCCCTTCCCTTCCCTACCCTACCCTACCCTACCCTTCCCTACCCTTCCCTACCCTTCCCTCCACTTCCCTTCCCTTCCGTCCCCTTCCCTACCCTACCCTACCCTACCCTACCATACCCTACCCTACCCTACCCTACCCTACCCTCCGTCCCAGTGGACCACGTTCTCTTTGTGAGATGGCACTGACATGCGTGGTATTAATTGATGGGATATCGATGTGCACACTTATCACATGATTTCTGAAAGTTACAAGTTTCTGCGGCGTGCTCTAATGACAGCTTACTTAAGATTACAATGCTGCTCTGTGGGGGCAGATAGTACACAAAGAGTCAGTGATAATTGTGAGCCAGCGATTCAGTATAATCACGAGGTCAAAACCATGTTCACCAAACATCTGCTGAAGATGTTTACCCAGCAATTGAAAAGACTTAAATCGTCAGCTTAGGAAAAGTGTGACACTTATTTACAGGAAGCCTCAACTCGAACAGATCTGGATGACTGAAGTCAGAATTTAAAAGGGAAGCAGGGAACCAAAACCCGAACCGAATATGTAATTAACTTAGTTTGACATTCCGTTTGTTTTAAAAACAAACATCCAAAGCCGACAGATAGTTGACTAATTTGGCAATTATCCAAGCATGTTTGTATTTCCCGACCTGTACAGTCACACTTGTCGCCAAATCAATAAATGTATGTACATTTATCACCGCATAGAGTATGAATCATGTGCCTTGTTTGCCAGTTGCCTACTTGTAGCAGGGTCCGTACGGGACCTGGGAAATCTTGGAAAGTCTTCATTTCCCCATTTCAATGCCTTGGATTTAACCTATTTTGGGTAATTAGTCTTGAAAAAGCATTCTATACCATTAATCTATCCCCACTGATCTAAATTAGTCTGAAATCTATATTCAGAATGGCCATTTCGGACTAAACCCAAATGAAAATGAATTCCTATTAAAAACAACAACCCAACCTTGAAACGCTATGAAATAGCCTTGAATTCCATATCGTCACATGTGTAAGGATCCTGTTGTAGTCTCAGGTGTGATCAAAATGACGTCCCCTGCCCCAATGCCCAGGCGTGCCTTGCTTCAGTGTCTATGCTAATGTTGCAGGTGTGTTGGGAGGCCAGAAATAGCACCACACAGGCGCAACACGGGACCGATGGTCACATCAACCTGGTGGAGACCAACCGGTGTGCGGTTTGTTGGAAGATCTTTGGGAAAAAGCATAACCTGATCACCCATATGAGGACACACACAGGGGAACGGCCATTTTCATGTGTCTGGTGTGAGAAAAGCTTCACAACAAAGGGCAATTTGAAGAGCCACACATTGAGATGGCACAAAGATTTGGCATCCTAGTCCATATATAGATGCTACAGACATATACGTATACATGTCTGTACGTACGTACGTACATACATACATACATACATACATACATACATACATACATACATACATACATACATACATACATACATACATACATACATACATACATACATACATACATACATACATACATACATACATACATACATACATACATACATACATACATACATACATACGTGAGCACATGCTACAGAAAGGAAGACAACAAGATAATTTACGAAGAAAGAAACGCTGGAACAATACAACCCATTCTACAACAGTGCGTCTACTGGGAAACTTGAGCTAGCCCATTCCCCGATTTGATTGACTTTATTCCAAAGAGCATGCTGGCTTAAAATTGTCATGTAATTTAGGAGGTAATGGTACCGAATTAATAGTTATTTAAGCTACTTTATGCCAATTACCGTCATTCAGAACTGTATATATCATATCCACATGCGTATATATATATATCCACATACGTATCGGAGCATATATTACAGAAAGGAAGACACTAAAAAGAAAGAAAGAAAGAAAAGCTGGAACAATGTAACCCATTCTACGACAGTGCGGCAACAGAAATTTGGGCTAGCCCATTCCTGCTTTACTTATTCTAGAGAGTGTCGGTTTGAACAGTAATTTAATTTGGGGGGTCTGGGTATCGAATTAATGGTTATTTAAGCTACTTTATGATAATTACTTTGACTGTAATCAGATACTTTGACTGTAATCAGAACTAAGTAATATCACTTACATTTTTATTTAATATGGTATGATCATATTATTACAGGAAGCAAAAATTGAGTTCTTTTAAATACAAAATAAAATATTTGTTAAAAATATTTCCGCTATTCACGGTCTTGCTATCTACCCTGTATTTTCATATAAAGAAAACGGCTGACCTAATTAACCTTATATAGTTCAGTAGCTTAACTGGAGGCTTTCAAGTATTGGCCTGTTTTTCACAGGAAATTTTAGTAGGAATTATTACCGTGAATGAACGTTCACGTACTGACTCTTGAAAACCATTTCAACCAAAAGGGAAGTCTAGAATGTATGACGGAAGTTCCAAATATTAGAAACTATTTTTCTGATTTAAAAAAATAAAAAAATGTCGGGCCATTCTCATCTATGATATTCATATCAATGATATTCATATCAGTACATGTACATGAGCAAAGATAGCAAATTGTTTAACTTAAACTTTAAGGGTGTTTAATTAATTAAGATGCAATGTTAACACTGGAAGCCAAGTTTTGACATGCCTGAATACAATTGCCTGATGTAGTCAGGCGACTACAATAGTGGCTGAGCAAATAACACATGCATTGTTTCAGCAAATGATTCGTCTTGGTTGTAGTGGAACTAAATATTTCAGTTCGGGGTGGAATATCGACTACCCAATAGTGACTGAGCAAATACCATGTAGAGAGAGATTTCGGGCAATGATTGTAGCTTAGTTGTTGGGGTTTATTTCGACTAATGTTTGGTTTAAATAAGTATGAGCCAGTAGTGACCAAGCTCATAACATGTTGCATGGCCAGACTAACCTGTTTGGACAATGCATGTGCCTCAGTCGCAGACGTTTATTGGGACTAGCTTTCCATTTAAATCGGGCAACAGTAACGTGTAGAATGACAACACTCACTATTCGGGAAATGATTATAGCTCAGTCGTTGAGGTTTATTGGGCCTAGATTTGGATTAAAGATGAATGAGGCAAGCTCATATGTTGAATAGCCAGACTAACTGTTTGGCAATGCACGCACCTCAGTCACAGACGTTTATTGGAACTAGTTTTCCGTTTGAATCTGTGCCAGGCAATAGTGCGTAGAATGATAACACTCACTGTTCCGGCGATGATTGTAGCTCAGTTGTTGGGGTTTATTGCAACTAGCTTTCAGTTTAAATACGTATGAGCCAGTAAAATAACCAAGCTCATATTGAATGGCCAAAACTAACTGTTTGGGCAATGCATGCACCTCAGTCACAGACGTTTATTGGGACTAGCTTTCCGTTTAAATCAGGCAATAGTAATGCGTAGAATGACAACACTCATTATTTGGGCAATGAGTGTACCTCATAAGTTTATTGGGACTAGGCATAGATCTGAATAGGTTTGAATGCGTAGTGGCCAGTGGTGTTGTGTGGCGTATGACAGATCTGAATAGATTTGAATGCGTATTGGCCAGTGGTGGCATGTGGCGTATGCCATCATCAACAGCACGATTGCCTCATTTTGTGTGCTAATATTGCAGGCACGCTGGAACCTTGCGCACAGTGTCACGCGGAGAACAAGCAGTGACTACAGGTCGTCCCTACAGAATACAATTTGCACCCTGTGTGGGAAAACCTTTCGAGATAAACATGACCGGGACCGCCATACAAGGAAGCACACAGGGGAACGTCCATTTGCATGTATACTGTGTGACAGAAGATTCACCCGCAACTCATGCCTCAAGAGTCACATGGCTAAATTTCACAAAGCTGTCGTGCCGCCGCAATGACCCACATTAAGACACTAGGTAGCTTGGGGCATTTAACGCCAGGGCTCTCAATGAATCAGGAGGTCAGGTGAAATCAAATACGTGAAGCCATTTATGTATTTGACACAGTGGGAGGGAAAAGGAGCTGTAACAAATATGCATTAGGCCAAATTAAAAAAAAACTAACTTGTCCCCATCAGACTTGACCCCGACCTCCAAATATTTTCCCCTTTAAAAAAAATATATTTCTCCAAAAATCCTTCAAATAAAATATTAAAACTCAAAACAATGCTTTTGAGCAATGACCGACAAACTTCATCCTGACGGCAGTGTCTCTTATCAGACAAAAGATGTTCCACTTGCGCCTCCGCATTAACAATGATGCCATTTGTTTTCTACTTAATAGAAAGAACATCTTTTGTCATGCCTATAAATAAACGGAAAATGGTATCTATTATATGCTGCGTGGCCAGGGAAGGATACAAAAATAAAAATAAAAACCTCCTGCCCAACATGGACAAATTTAAATGGGTGGACTCTAAACAACTATTTTTTAAATTTGTATGCGGCCTGAAATGTATAATTTTACATTACAATGTACATTAGGGTGGAAGATTCTGACCATGAAATAACATAGTCCGATGAAAACATGAAATTTTCAAAACAAAAACAATGACCTAAATTTAATTCTACATGTCTAACTTAGATACTGATGCACTTATTAAACATTTGTTACCACGTAGAAGGGAATACTGAGACAATTTAATAGAACCTGCTACTGCCACCCACATAAAATCCAAATGGGAACATGAGTGGGATGAAAACATTAATAAACTTAAAGAAATTGAACCATGTGTGGGAAAGCCACCATAGACTCATGCAGGAGGTCGGCGGGACCAAGTGGTCCTTAGCCGCTGCCGTATTGGCCACTCGTGGCTTACACATGCTTTTCTGCTCAAGGGGGAACCTCCCCCTGAATGTATTGGGTGTCAGTCCCGGCTGACACATTTTACTAAGTTGCATTGATTTTTTGGCCCTGCGCCAACAGTTCTACACTGCAGACAGTATGCATGACCTTTTTACTAAGGTAAAACATAAATACATTTTAACCTTTTTGAGGGCAGCTGGATTGTACCACCTCATATAGTTGACTAAATAGATTCTATCAATTATTAATAAAACTTTTCTTTTTCTATGGGGATTTGTTTCCCTTGACCACAAATATATGATTGTGAGCTTTCTAATTTAATGAGTGTCTATTGGCACATAATTGATTGTCTGCTTTTACATGTAAAAGCGATGGTTTGAACAAAAAACAAACATTTCTCGCCGTGAATATGGCCTATGCTGCCGAAATGGCGTAAAGCAACCGACTGACACTCAAACACATTCTACTAAGTTGCGTTGATTTTTTGGCCCTGCGCCAACAGTTCTACACTGCAGACAGTATGCATGACCTTTTTACTAAGGTAAAACAGGAATACATTTGAGCCTTTTTGAGGGCAGCTGGACTGTACCACCTCATATAGTTTACTAAATAGATTCTATCAATTCTTAATAAAACTTTTCTTTTTCTATGGGAATTTGTTTCCCCTGACCACACATATATGATTGTGAGCTTTCTAATTTAATGAGTGTCTATTGGCACATAATTGATTGTCTCCTTTTACATGTAAATGCGATGGTTTGAACAAA
This sequence comes from Branchipolynoe longqiensis, assembly GCA_030323885.1. NCBI lineage: Eukaryota > Metazoa > Annelida > Polychaeta > Phyllodocida > Polynoidae > Branchipolynoe > Branchipolynoe longqiensis. The sequence continues at coordinate 99,306,191 of CM059188.1, read as the reverse complement.
AAACAAACATTTCTCGCTGTGAATATGGCCTATGCTGCCGACACGGCGTAAAGCAACCGACTGACACTCAAACACATTCTACTAAGTTGCGTTGATTTTTTGGCCCTGCGCCAACAGTTCTACACTGCAGACAGTATGCATGACCTTTTTACTAAGGTAAAACGGGAATACATTTTAGCCTTTTTGAGGGCAGCTGGACTGTACCACCTCATATAGTTTACTAAATAGATTCTATCAATTCTTAATAAAACTTTTCTTTTTCTATGGGAATTTGTTTCCCTTGACCACAAATATATGATTGTGAGCTTTCTAATTTAATGAGTGTCTATTGGCACATAATTGATTGTCTCCTTTTACATGTAAAAGCGATGGTTTGAACAAAAAACAAACATTTCTCGCTGTGAATATGGCCTGTGCTGCCGACACGGCGTAAAGCAACTGCCAATCAATCAATCAATCAATCAAGCTACTGCAGAAGCTTATGGTGTCAGAGTCTTGGCAAGCTTGCCAACATTAATTTTGCCTGTTTGCACTTCAAATATCTAAAAAGTTAGCCATTTAAAATCAAAGTTACTTCAAACCAAAGTACGGTAGATTATACAATCAACCTAATATATTAATTTCAGAAAATGACAGAAACTCAAAACCATCGGACTCTGCAACCTTAAAACCCACGACCCACAACTCACAAATCCTTCTGCAAGTGACTCTTGAAAGCATGGCCCATAAGTCACTGAACCCTAGATAGAATTCCCCATTTACACCCAGTAACTCTTGAGAAATGCACACATTGGTGACCTTATATTTGAAGGTTGTTCCCTCTCGAATGATATATGGCCGTGCACTGTAGGAAATTGGTGGTCAAGCTTACGCACTCGTTGAAACAGGTGCTCATCACATACCGGAAGTAGCCGAATGATCAGTTTCCGGTTCCGTCTCAACAAGAGCAACTCACATAAATGTCCACTGTGGCACACTTCTGAGCTTCTATGTGATGAACCACAAGCATGCTGAAATTGAATAGTCTAGACAATGCATGGACATGTTTCAAATGGGGTCGTCTTTATTTGTAATGACTGTTTGAAATATACAGGCTTCTATTTTGAATGCAAAAGGGTGCCGATCTCATTGATGAAAAAAAAATTGAAATAAAAGAAAAGAGAGTTTGTTCCAATGAATCATGTGATCAATCATGTTTGTATCGCTAAATAAATAAGTAAATCAATAAACAAATGAATGCAATTTTGTTATTTAGCGACTAAAGGGTGATTTGTTTTTAAATTAAAGGAACGCCCTTCCGTGTAGAATGCTGTAAACCTGTACCAGTAGCCTCATTTTGTGCTAATATTGCAGACATGCTGGGAGCCTGCGCACAGTGTCATACAGGGAAGACCCAGCGGCCGCAAAAAAGACATGTACAATAGAATTTGCACCATGTGTGGGAAAAGCTTTCGCGATAAACATGACCTGCTGCGACACACTCGGATACATACCGGAGAGCGCCCCTACGAGTGCGGATATTGCAAAGGGCGCTTCACAGTGAAATCCAATCTGAAAAAACACATGACTAGATGCCAACAAGGTCCTTCCCAGTGAGGAGCCTGGAGCCAGGATTTTTGAACTGCCACAGAAATAGCATATGGATTATTTGTTATGGAGAAACCGCTTTGGGAAGTTTACAATGCAGAAGAAGAGAATTACAGCAGCCAGTGTTGTGGAAACTTTGTCTGCAGAGTGTTTTTCTTTTGGTACCCCACATGGCCTGAGTTGTGTACTTTGATTTACATATTGTCATTAACATGATTTACATGTTAAGATCATAATGATTTACATCGTGTCATTAACATCATGATTTATATAATTATTGACAGCGCGATTAACATCGCCATTAACATCATGATTGACATATTAACGAGAATTACATATTGTTATTAATATCGGAATTGATTAAGCTAAGGACATTAACATATTGATTTTTTTAAATTATAATTTTTGATTATTATTTTGATTCTTATTCTTATTATTATACTTATTATTATTCTTATTCTTCTTATTATTATTATTGAAGCAAGGGCCGAGTTTTTGTTTTGTTAGTGCTGGCGTAAACTATACGAACTTGTGCAATAGTGAAAAATGTACAAGATATTTGTGTATTGCACACATACCAAGCATTCTTTTAATACACGAAGAACCGGTAGTCTATAGCAAACCCTTAGTCTAAACACTGAGCATTGATGCACTTAAGTTGTTTCTTATAGTTCATTTGGAACTTCCGTCGGGTGGTTTTCTAATTAATACTGACGATAGCAAGCCTTACGTGCAAACAGTCTTAACATTGATACACTGAAGTGGTCTCACATAATTCCCTTGGAACTTCCATCAGCTGGCTTTCTAATTTATACTAACGATCTGTATTTGAGTTCCCTTTTCTATCTTTATGATCTATTATTAGTATTAGGCATTTTTCAATGATTTCTGATCGTTTTGTGAAATACCAGAAATTTAGAACAGATCTAGTAGTACTACCATTGGGGATGGGGAGGGGTACATGTGTTCAGTATATCATGGCTTTGTAGCCTTGCTGTCCTGATATGACCTGAGATGTTGCCAGGATGTAAAATTCCAACAACCAACCATGTCTCCTCGCTTAATAACTTACTTTAGGTTCCTCCGTCTTCAGGCTTGATGTCTGAATTTATTTGTCAAAAAGACTTTTAAAAAAAAGAGTGAATATTTTTGCTGATACCCATCAAAGCATTCTGTACTCGTCTTGCAGGTGCTTAACCATGCCGCCATATATGGATATGCAAGACGTGTTGGTGGTCGTGCAAAGGAACACCATGTTCACGTTTGCACCTTTTGTGGGAAAAAAGTTCAAAGCAAGCATAACCTGATCCAGCATGTGAGGACCCACACCGGGGAGCGTCCATTTCGCTGTTCCTATTGCACACAAGCCTTCAGTCTGAAATCAACGCTCAAAAGACACCTTTCAAGATGGCACATGGACCGCCCACAGGAGTTTAGTAATGATGCCACATAGCCAGATGTTACAGGAACATGCGACAGGAACAACTCTAGTGATAGTTCAGAAATAATACCAAATATATGTATGTTACAGGAACATGCGACAGGAACAACTGTAGTGATTGTTTAGTAATAATAGCACATATAACGGATGTTCCAGGAACATGCGACAGGAACAACTCTAATGATAGTTCAGTAATAATACCACATATACGGACGTTACAGGAACATGCGACAGGAACAACTCTAGTGATATTTTTTTTTAGTAATAATACCAAATATATGTATGTTACAGGAACAGGCGACAGGAACAACTGTGGTGATAGTTTAGTAATAATACCACATATATGGATGTTACAGGAACATGTGACAACAACAACTCTAGTGATAGTTTAGTAATAATAGCACATCTACGGATGTTACAGGAACATGCGACAGGAACAACTGTAGTGATAGTTTAGTGATAATACAACACATACAGATGTTACAGGAACATGCGACAGGAACAACTCTACTGATAGTTTAGTAATAATACCACATACGGATGCTGCGGGAACACTGACAACTTAGGAATAATGCCATATGGCATGACATGGGAACAGACGTACTGATAATTTAGTGATAGTACCACATAGGCAGATGTCATATGACCATGCCATGGGAACAGTAATAACACATAACCAGATGTCACTGGGAAAAAAACTACTGGTAGCCTTAGTAATAATACCAGATGGGAACAGATCTGATAATTTAGTAATGATGATAATGCCAGATGTCACATGGACATGCTGCAGGATCGCGGATGGCTTAGTAATGTCAGCTGCCCTATGACCACTCCATGGGAACAAACCTAGCGATAATTTAATAGTATTAGTAATGCCAGATGCCATATGACCACGCCATGCGAACAGACCTAGTGATAAATTTTGTAATAATACCACACAATTAAATAAATTTAAGTTAGTATAGCGTTCTGAGAAGTGCAATGGGTCTAGGTTTAGGCAGAACCATGTGTACAGATCGGTCATATTGCAGATGGTTTATTATACTATTGCTGTACCCGGATGTGCTTCCTTCTCCCAGGCTATTGCTGGTGAATTAACCAAATACGGGGGGTTTGTTGGGGGAGGGGGGGCGTTAAGAAGGGGGAAAGTGTAACTAGCTTTTACCGTCTTCTCAGATTATCTCGACTTGTAAATATAGATTTTAGACAAAGACGATGAGAATGCTGTACAACTATACACCACTAATGTTGCAGGTCGACGGGCAGTACACAAAGGACGACACACAAGTACACAACACCGGTAACCACTGGAACCGGTCACACAGGCCCATGAGCGATTGCACTTATTGTGGAAAGAGCTTTAAAAAGAACAGTGACCTCATTCGGCACAATCGGACTCATACCGGCGAGAGGCCCTTTGAGTGCTCGGTGTGTGGGAAAAGATTCACCCTTAAAGGCCATGTTAAAGGCCACATGAACTCAGTGCATAAGTCATTAAGTGACATCACCCATTGAGGTATCACCTGGATTAGCTCTCCACCCCTCCTCCCCCTCCCCCTCCCTCTCCCTCTCCCTTCCGCCGCCGCTGCCTTTCACTTCATTAAACAATTTAGAACGCAAATGTCAACGTATCCTATGTACATTGCAGGTGCTTTGGAAGCTATCCCATGGATCCGCAGCAATTCAGGCACGAATCGATGAGCATGCGCAGCGGTTATTGCATAAAGTGTGCACAGTTTGTGGGAAGGTGTTTGGATCAAAGTGTGACCTGGTGCGGCACATGCGGACTCACAGCGGGGAACGCCCCTTCTCATGTTCAGTCTGTCAGAAAACCTTCACACTCAAGGGGCACATGCGGCGCCACCTGCTCTCGCAACATGGGGTCAAGCATGATGCCTAAGGCATGACTCTCAGGAGAGCCATTAGGACCCAGTGCTAGTATATTTTCCCGCGAAAGTTTGCCATTCAACTTTTATTTTTATTATTATTTTGATTTATTATTATTATTAAATACGAATATTTCTTTGATAAATATTTTAACTTGTCAAATTTTAATATTTTATAGCCAACTATCAAGCTTTCCCACTAATTCATATATAGTACCCCCATCCCCATTCCCCTTACCCCGTCCCCATAAGTTCATTGCAGAACTTTCACCGCCTGAACATGCTGCCAATACCAGACCCAACCAAGCCAACCAACACGGTGTATGTTTATGTTGCAGACGACGCAGAAGCAAAGACGGCGCTCTGGACCATCACAGAGAGGCAGGGTTGTCGGTTTCAAATATGGTCAGCCATATAATTGCACATACTGTGGGAAAAATTTTGGTTCAAAACACGACCTCATCCGCCATGTTAGGTCCCACACTGGCGAGCGTCCATTTGTGTGCGTCCTCTGTGGGCAGTCGTTTACGCGCAATGGCTGCCTTAAGGTGCACCAACGGAGGCGCCACTCAGAACTCGCAGATACTTTTTAATGCAGATTTGCCAAGTTAGTAGAGGTGTGGGCGCAATGGAGGCATTTTGCACCTATAATGAAGATTTTTGTGATTTTTGAAGATCGCTCATTAACTATCCAGGCTTGCGAGGAGTATATGACAGCCAGTCGGGTCAGCAGCCGCTGCCGTGCAGTCAGTGTAGAGGGTCCATTTGTGTGTGTCCTCTGTGGGCAGCCATTTATACGCAATGGCTGCCTGAAGGTAGACCGACAGAGGCGCCACCCAGAATTCACAGCCACTTTTTAATGGATAGCCAAGTTAAATATGAGCCGCAGGCGCAATGGAGGCATTTAATATCAGGCATGAAAGGTCTCTTGCGTGTCTGTCGATTTCCGTGATTTTTGATCGCCAATTAAGTATCACGACTTCTGAGGAGTACATGACAGCTAGTCGGATTAGCAGATGCTGGTGGCTAGTTAGTCCCCTATACAAAGGGTTGATTTCCTAAGAAAACACGGAATATTTCTCATAGGCTCCGGACTTGCAAGGAATTGCAGGGAAATGCCAGAAGTCAGGTTCCACACAGTGCTTTCAAAAGCATAGTCTTTGCCTCCTGCCTATATAATCAATGGCTGGCGAGCGTTCTGCTATTAATTGTTGTGACCTCACCATTGATTTAGCTTTATCCCTGGTTTATGATAGGTGTGCTATATACAGTAGTAGTATATGTCTTCAACGGACAACTCTGCAGCCAGACCCAATGCTGTCCTGACTTTGTAGGTGTCCTGTCATCGGAGGGACAGTCACATGAAAAGACGGTTTCGTCACCCGAACAATTGTGACGATTACAGGGTCCGAATTCCTATTTAGGATAATTAGTCTTGAAAAGCCTTGAATTCCATTAAGCTGTCCCCACTGATCTAAATTAGTCAGAAATCGCTATTCCCTATTGTTGTTTTTCCCTCTCCTGAAATCCAAATGAAAATAGTCTTCCTATCAAAAACAGCACTGAAATAGTCTGGGAGCGGGACATAGCTCAGCCAGTAGATTGTCCATCTGTGAAGGTGTGGGACACATTTGCAGTTTGAGCTATTTTCCGTTCCAACCATCAAACCATCAAAGGCTGTGGTATGTGCTGTCCTGTCTGTTGGAAAGTGCATATAAAGGATCCCTTGCTGCTTATTGGAAAGAGCATATATGGCGGCATCGGGTTTCCTCCAAAGAATGACCAATAGCCGATGACAAAAAATCAATGTGCAATGAGGCGTCATTTGTATTTACTTCACTTTCAACAATTGTGTTATAATGTTGGACGTTTCAATGATGGTACGACGGTGGTAACTTGAATATCCTTGTGTGGATGTAAAATGTAAAACATGGTTAAAAATAAAAGTTGTTTTGTATCACAGTTGTACGTGTCTTGATTAATTGAACTGAAGTTATTGTCTGCAGAATTTTGATGTTTTTTTTTTATGGGTGTTCTTTTTCAATATTAATTTTATTTTATTCGAAATTACATTTTCTATGCACAAATTATGGACACATCACCATATACAATTTGTAGGTGCTTCTAGATCAATGGAAGATGAAAGTAATAAACCAACACGGCTGTGAAATTTCAGTTCATTCCACCTTCTCCGTAAATGAACCCCGCATGACTTGTTAGGTTCCTGTTACATTGTGGGAGCCGGTTCCAAGGCAGGGTGACATGGTCTGCCACCTGAGGACACGGGTGAGCAGCCCTTCTGTCCCGGGTCTCTGGCCAACTCAATGCGGAATAGCTGCCTGCGTTAAAAAAATGCCTGAAGCCTTGGAACTCACTATCATGGTGCTGTTGCCCGCCGTCCCCGCACCAGGTGTTGCTTACCCAACGGCCACATGCAGTGAGGTATTTAAAAAAAATATTGAACAATGAAATTGCGTTTAATTCTAATAAATCCTTAATTGTTGAAGATAAGGATGGGTATTACGTCGTCTTCTAGCGACTGTGTGGGTGTGTGTGTGTGTAAAAATGATATATTCAGTCAATATAATCTACAGTAAAACGTCGAACCGATCACCTCCACAAATCGACCACTCCCCTATACCGATCGCTTTATTTGGGTTTTAAACGACTGCCCATACAATACTATTGTAATGATTTTTTTTAAACCTCCCTAAATGGATCAGTCCCATGGTGGTCGATTTAGAGAGGTTTTATTGTAGTTGCAAATGTAATAGCTTTGGCGTATGACTAGCTTGTTCAGCTGTGAGTGTGATGCATCATTCTCTGTATCTGCCTGAGTTGGACACATGTCACCACCCCAAACTAAACCTTTTGCCCACATGTTGCAGGTGGTTAGGCCATCTGGTTCTGACTGGTCGCGTGCTGCTGGTCCGGTTAGCATATCCCACTCGCGATTGAAGCTCTGCACCTTTTGCTGTAAGCGCTTCATCAGTAGACAAGACCTTGACCGCCACATGAGGATCCATACGGGAGAACGCCCCTTTACCTGCTCACTCTGCCAACGGGGCTTCAAGCTTAAGCATCACCTGCAGAACCACATGCGCACCGTTTGCTCATTGAAGGAGAAACCCCCACCATAAACCTGGCCTGCGCTAGTGCATCTCACCGGGACCAGGAAGCGCCAACTGGATAGTCTGATGAAAGCATAGCATTTTCTCAAAAAAGCGCTAACCTAGATTTGACTATATATCCAACAAAAGCACCAACCTAGATTTGACTATATAAAGCGCTAACCTAGATTTGACTATATAAAGTGCTAACCTAGATTTGACAAGATATCCAACAAAAGTGCTAACCTAGATTTGAGTAGATATCCAACAAAAGCACCAACCTAGATTTGGACTCTATATATCCAACAAAAGTGCTAACCTAGATTTGACTATGTATCCAACAAAAGCGCTAACCTAGAGTTCACTATATTCAACAAAAGCACTAACCTAGATTTGACTATATATCCAACAAAAGCGCTAACCTAGATTTGACTAGATATTCAACAAAAGCGCTAAACTAGAGTTGACTATATTCAACAAAAGTGCTAACCTAGATTTGAGTTATGATATCCAACAAAAGCGCTATCCTAGATTTGGACTCTAGATATCCAACAAAAGCGCTAACCTAGATTTGACTCTAGATATCGAACAAAAGCGCTAACCTAGATTTGACTATATATCCAAGTTAGATAATTTCGCCCGTATTAAGCATTTCTTGATGCCTAGAGGGAAAACTAAGTAATTTAATTTTAGCCTGTTTACAACTGTGTGCATGCCAAAATTGATTTCGAACGTCTGCACTTCCAACAAACTCCTAAGTTAATCATTTAAAATAAAAGTTATTTTATGCTAAAATAAGGTAGGTTATAACGATCAACCTATATTGGGGGTTGTTTACGCACAACTGAGAATGTTTGTTGTTTTACGTCCTAGCAACATGTAAGGTCATATCAGGACTGGGCACAACTGAGGATATACCGACTTGCAATAGTGTGCACTCATGACAACTGTTTAGTGTTACCCCACTGGGATACCATACCACTGGCAATAATAACACATGGCTGACATGGGGCTAGCCAACTTCAACGACACTCATGGCGTCATAGTGCTGCCACACTGCGATACCATGCTCATTATGACACAATTGCCTACTAATTGTCACATTAATCTGACAACCAGGCAAGTGAACCAAATATCACCATAGAAAGTCCCCACTCCTGTAATAGCATGTAGGGCAGTTTTGATTGACTGGATATTGTTTATAATCATATTTTGTGGGAATCTTGTAGGGGAGTGCGGGGTTATCATAAGTTTGTTGTGGCTATGAGAACGAGGCTTTTGATCTTGTACATTTCTTATTTCTTAGATACATCACTGCCATCATATGCTTGTTTTTGGG